>VFFE01009136.1:460669-605827 GCA_008921705.1 Burhinus oedicnemus
GCCCTGAACTGGTCAGGCAGCTGGCCTGGATGATCATTGTAGGTCCCTTCCAACTGTTCTGTTCTGTTCTGTTCTGTTCTGTTCTGTTCTGTTCTGTTCTGTTCTGTTCTATTCTATTCTATTCTATTTTATTCTATTCTATTCTAATATTGCAAGATGGAAAAGAACAATCCTTACTTTCTCCCAGAGCATTAGCCCAGAGCTCAAGTGCAGCACTTAAGAGACAGCTTCCTCTTTGCTTTCCAGCTATGCCATGTTTAGCAGATGATACGGCACCTACTGTGATGAAATAATTCGTCACATAAGCCTGAAAACACAGCTCATTTTTTTTAATGACCATTTCACAAAGAAATCTATCTTCTGATTGCAAATATCTGAATCTTTTCATTAGTTGTAGGTATTTTTTGGGGTAGGGAATTATGTACGTCCCATGACAGTGAGATTTTCACTGTTTCCTGTTCCTTATTTCACTATCCTTTTTAAAATGTGAGATTAAGGGCCTTTAACAGACACCAGTAATTCCTTTTGAGGCTTATTTTTACCGTATCATCTGACAATATTTTCACCCAGCAGACTGTAAAAATAAAATGTCATGATAAAAATAAAACATTTTCAGTTTTTTTCACAAAGGTACAATGCTACCACATTAGGGGGCAGCAGGGGTGGACCTGTTTGAAAGCAGTTCTGAGGAGAAGAATCTGGGGGTCCTGGTAGATAGTAAATTATCCATGAGCCAGCAATGTGCCCTTGTCGCCAGGAAGGCCAATGGAATCCTGGGCTGCATAGGGAACAGTGTGGCCAGTAGGTGCAGGGAGGTCATTCTCCCCCTCTACTCGGCACTGGTGAGGCCACAACTGGAATACTGTGTCCAGTTCTGGGCTCCCCAGCTCAAGCGGGACAGGGCACTACTGGAGAGAGTCCAGCGTAGGGCAACAAAGATGATTAGGGGATTGGAGCACCTCCCTTATGAGGAAAGGCTGAGAGAGCTGGAACTCTTTAGCCTGGAGAAGAGAAGGCTGAGGGGAGACCTTATTCTTGCTTCTAAGTATCTAAAGGGTGGGTTGAAGGAGGATGGAGGCAGACTCTTTTCAGTGGTTCCCAGTGACAGGACGAGGGGCAACAGGCACAAGTTGGAACATAGGAAGTTCCATTCAAATATAAGAAAAAACTTCTTTACGGTGAGGGTGCCAGAGCACTGAGACAGGCTGCCCCGGGAGGTTGTGGAGTCCCCTTCTCTGGAGATTTTCAAGACCCGCCTGGATGCAGTCCTGAGTAATGTGCTCTAGGCATTCCTGCATCAGCAGGGGAGTTGGACTAGGTGATCTCTGGAGGTCCCTTCCAACTCTGAAAATTCCGTGATTCCATGATTATAGCATTACATTCTTTTTTTCCAGTCATAACTGTTACTGTTTGATCCTTACAGTATTAAATTCCATATCCTCTACTGAGAGTGGATTTGGGCTTGATGATCTTAAGGGTCTTTTCCAACCGAAATGTTTCTGTGGTTCTGTGATTTTATATACTTCCAGGTTTTGTCCAAAATACAGTAGTTAGAACACACACTTTAAAATTTTCTTCCCTTGCAAAATTTCTGTGGATATGGCACAACTGATGCACTGACTATACTACTCTCTTTAGTACTCAGAGATCTTTAGTTTTACCACTGGTGCATTTATCTCATTTCCTTCTCTGGGTTTTCACACGAGGTGTGGAAGTCATACAAATGTTTCACATCTTTTCCCTTTTAGCTGAAAAATTATACCATCTTTGACTCTATTTTCCCATTAATTCTTTGGAAACTGACAAAAACTTTACTCGCAGACACTTTTTGTGCTTATTGTGGTCAGACATCACCAAACTGTGATGACGTTAGTTTCTGACCCATTGTTTTTTTCTCTGTGGACAAGAAGATTCCCTTCTGAGGATCACCTGAGCCTCCGCTTCTTTGAACATCTATTGTCACCTGACACGCTTTCTTCTGATCCGCACAAAGGAGGTTCAAGCTGAATTATTTATTCTAGCATGAAAAACAACCAGTAACCTCTGCCTTGCTGTCATTGGGATCTTCTCTGATTTGGTATATTTTAGTTCTCAGGAGACAGAATACCTGTCTGATTTGTGGAACTTTGCTTATAATAAATCTATTTTCCTTAGTAGTGTTTCCTAAAGACTTTCAGTGGCGGTAGTGTGATTTTTCCGGTTTTCTGTCTCCCATTCTTTCAACTAAAGAGATTTATCATCCTGACATCTCTCTCTCAAATATTGAAAGAAATACTATCGTAGGCAGTCTCTGAGGAATTATGGTAGCATCCGTTCCTTTTGAATTAGCTACCTATTTCTCTCCAGTTTCCATCATTTGCCACTGCTTGCTTTTCTTTTGTATCTTCAAAGACAGCAAATGTATACTGTAGCTGTTTCACTAGCTGGTCTTTGTCTTCCTTGTTTTTGCGGTTGCCTTCTTCCACTGATTACCCATGCATCACTCAGTTCTTTGATTTAGCTGCTCTGGTACAAGCAGTTTTATGTCCAGTCTCATTCTTCCGTCCTTCCTTCCATCACACCCTCAATTCCTGCCCAACGTTAATTGCTGTTCTCACATTTCCTACAGTTAGGTTTTCTCGGTGAGGCGTTCTACCTTCTGCACACATATGTACATATAGTTTACGCATATGTTACTTCTATCAGAAACAAATTTCATAAGAAAACCATTTGGTTTTGAGTTTTCAGTGGTTGAAACGCTTATATTTTCTATTACACTGTCTGACACTGCCCGCTGTGACTGCGTGCAGTTGTTTCAGGTGATGCCTTGTTTTATTTTCTCTGCAGTGATGCACACAGATCATTTATGAAGAAAGAAATTCCACTTACAGTAACTGGAAATGCAGTGACTTAGAAGCAACAGCAATTTAACTTTATTAAAGAACAGAAATTACCTTTTATTCTTTAATGCGTATGTAACAGTAATAATAGACACATTATAATAAATAACATACATTGTTTCACTTCAAGTAAGTGGAAAATTGGGCCAAATAGCTTTCTGGTGCTGGCTTCGGTATAGAAATTAATGTTTTCAGGCCCCACTATAGACAGATCAGATGAACCATATAGAGTGCTTACTAATATGTCAAATCAGTGAAATGTACCTTCAGACAAGATAACAGTGCTCCATTTGGAATAAAAGCAACTGAATATTCTTACAGTAGTCTATTTATCACCTTTTAAAAAAAACCAAAATAAAACAGAGAAGCATCATCTTCTTTAGATCCCATTAGGCCAAGTCTTGATGATTCAAAAATATTGTTGTAAAGTTATTTCTTTTTTTTCGGGGGAGGGGTGGTCTTTGTTTCTTTTTTTAGTTTTGATAAATTTCTGATTTTATTCTGAAAGAATGGTGATAGAAGTGGCTTCATTTTTATGTTCCCTTGGGAAAGTTCTGCTCCGGATATTTCTGTGCCGGTACAGGATTTAGAACCCGCATGCCTGCACCTAGCCCTTATGTTACTGTATAACGTCTGTGCAAGGTGCCCCGTGGGGCCTGAGAGCTATGAAGAGGAGGACGCTGCAGAGGATTGGGATCAATTCTTCCAGCACCTTGACAGCAATGATAACTTTGCTGTGAAAAGAGCATTTGCTTTAGTATGTCATTTCATAGTGTCTAAGTATGGAGTAAAAATATTTGGAAATACATCTGTATGTATGTTACCCACCATGATGACTGGATTGATAAAGAATCCTTTTAAAGTTAGCCACACAGCTGTTGTGGCTTCACCATGAAAAAGGTATTTTTTGCTACTCTTAAGTCAGGGCAGCTCTCTCTGTACCATATTTTCTGGTGAATACGTTTCTAATGTAGCCCAGCAAGCCATTAGTGAAATTGTTTCACTGTGAATAATTGCTTTCTATGGGTTTTGAGTATATTAACTAGGGGAAATATTCATTACAATAATTGCTAAGATTAATTGTAGAATTGATTTTATTTGTATAGATAACTTCTGCTTAAGGGAAGACATTTTTGACCATCAGCAAGAAATATTTGCCTTGCAAGACAGTCTCTGAAAGGTGTTCTTTTCTTGAAAATTAATTGCTCCCTAATGGTCTGCTGTCCTGAGTTTTTTAGTATTCCATATCCCAATTTGATCAAAGTCTTTCTTTTAATTCCTACTAATTTTGTGTTTATGATCTGCTACTCTGACTATTACTTAAGAGATCTGAATAATCATACATCAAGAAAAAAAAAAAATTAGTCAGCTGATCTTGAGATCCTGTGTGCTACAAGAGTCACACTGTGTGAGTTAAAAAAATAATTTGTTACCAAATTTGGTGCTTTTGGAATTTTAATATATTATTTATTTATGTTATTAAAGGCTGACCTTTCAGTAAATCCATACCTAAGCTGTTGTATTTGACTTGTTTTAAATTGCCACACCAAATTTTTTATGTGATTTGGAAATAATTGTTATTATCAATGATGCAGGCTTCTCAGTCTGTCATTCAACATTCATCTGCAGAGAGTTGTGTATGGATGTACTCTGTCGAGAAAGCATCGCTGAAAGAAGGACTTAAGCCTTAGGCTAGAACTTTTCCCCTGGATAGCTGTTCTTCCAACTGCCTGCTGTTGTTCTTTTTATTATATGGCTAAAAATTCAGTTCCACGATAATGATATCTAGCCAGGCTGAGCTTTTGAATATCACTTAGAGCTGTCTTGCCATATTAGTCATAGCCTGGAGAGGATGGCACCTGCTCCATCTTTCTTACAGCTGCTGCGTTGGTTAAAATTGAAAGTTTTGAGCTCCATGCACTTCTGCTCAGGACATATTTTTGTCTGTATTAGTCTGAATTGGAGTTGAGATGATATGTGTGGGCAAATAGACTGTTTTAAGGGTCAGTTCTGTGAGCTGGTAGGGTAGTAATCAGCATTTTCAGGGCACGAGGGGAGAGAGTTTCACTGAGCTTAATGGAAGTGAAGTCGCATGGAGATGAAATCACAGACAAGAATTATCATTTCCATAGTTATTTTTGGAGAAATAATTCCCAACCATGGTGGAAAGTTTTGTTTTTCTAAAGATTTTCAGAGGCTTCATAAATAAGTAAAATATCAGTTGGCCTACTTGTACCGAAAGACAGATGTGCTGCTTTGTGTGTGTGACAAGGTTACACAACTATGAAGTTTTAGTTTATTTTTACTCTCATCAAAATCAGTGGGATAATTTGAAGAGTGGACAATTTTTGGTTTAAGGATGGAAATATACGATCCAAGAGTGCTCTGAACTTAGAACTATGAAAGATACTGACCAAAGTCATCACTGGGTTGTAGCATTGTCCTTCTGAGCAGTTAATGGTTATGTTGAAATCAAGTTTTTAAAATGCTTTTAGCAGTAGAAATGCTATAATGTAGAGAAAGGCAACGGAGTATCAAAATGATGACTTCAATATAAAAATGAACATGAGACATATGAAAATGATAAGGAAGTGGAAAGCTGTTACTTTGAAAAGATCAATACAAAAAAATTCAATAGAAGCTGACAAGAGAAGTGAAAGCTCTTTACTTGAATAAGATGAATATAAAATAGGGAGGAATAGAATCTGACAAGCAAGTGAAAGATTGCTGCTTGCATGCGATCAATATAAAGACAAATGCAATGCAAAGTGACAAAAAAAAATCAGGGTTCTTGCAAGAATAAGATTAATATGAAAATATGTACAATAGGAAAATACAGATCATTGCATCAGAAAGATCAGGGCATGTGATAATGTATATAAGGAATAATGTTATTCTAGTGTACTTGCTTTTTTTATTATGCTTTTAAGTTGCTCATTGAGATGTGCTGTTATTTGGTCACCCCATGGCAAAAATGTTCAGTTCTTTTTTCTTTTTCCTTTCTTTAATAGCCTTTGCAAATTACTGCAAATCACAGGAAGATGCCAGGGAAGTGAGAGAAGTATTTTGGTACAGACTTTTAAAGGATATTGTCTGCATCTTTGGAAGGGTAGATCCAAATTCATATCCTCTACATCATCTCTTTTCAGTGGCTTGTACTTTGTTTTTTATGTGGTTACTGCACAAAGTCCCAGTCACCAGGTTCAAGAGGTTCTGGACTAAATTCAAAGTCTGGTCTCTGTGTCTGTGGGTGGTGGATTCCATTTTCCATTTGCAGCAGTTTTTTCTGCAATCATTTTCCCCCCTTATTCTTTTTTGTGTGGAGTTGTTGAGCTAATATGGCTTTCTGATGAGCTTATTTTCTTCCTCTTGCTCCTCCTGAGTAATGGCAGATATGACAGGCCTACATGATCAGAGAGCGAGATAAATGTCTTTGCTGTCCCTCCCACTAATAAAGTCCGACAAAGGCTGAATTCCAAGTTGATGGACACTAATAAGCCAACACAGCATACCGTACCATCAAATGTGTGTATGTTCATTCCCTACTCACCTTAATTCTTTAATACACTGTTCTAATTTACCAGCCAAGGCAGAGCCTCCACAACAAGGAGGTGTTCCATACATACATGTGATGATGGCATTGCAGAATCAAAGTATGAAAGATGCTGGCAGGGACCTGTGGAAACCATCTAGTCCAACCCCCTTCTCAAAGCACAGCCAACGAAAGCAGGTTGCTCGCAGCTATGTCCAGATGGGTTTTGAGTGTCTCCAGGGATGGAGGCACAACGTCATAGTTATAATCTCTCCTAGAGAGTTCTTTCAGTCGTCTTGTTTACAAATAATTCAGTCTCTTGTCTTGCAAGAATACACTGGTTGGTAGTGCTGAATAGAGAGTAAGAAACACAAGAAAGCTTTCTAGGCCTTCTCTTTCGGTGGAGTTGAAGAAAATGAAGATGTTCCACATTATTAGAGTCACAAGACAGTATTGACTAAAATGAAAGTTTTTCTTGCTTTCCCCCACACCCTTTGAGGTTTTTGTAAGAATGCTCTGGAAATTTCCTATTAGCAGATACAGCCATGACCGTGTGTCTGTGGAGAGGGGTGGTTGGTTGGGAGTTTTGGAGCAATAGCTATAATGAGACAGCTTTGTTCAGGAGGTGTGTATCTGTTTTGCTATATGGCACTGATACGTAATTTATTTACTACTGATGTGTGAAGCTCACTTCTCTGAAGGTTGGTTTGACTTCTTAACACTAGTATTGACTACTGAAAAATACTTCAAATAAGATCAATATGTATAGCTAGAGATATGGGAAAGGAAAAAAAAAGGGTAATGCGGTAAGCACTGTTGAACTTTCAGTGCGGGGCGGATTGTCACTGAGCTAAATTCATCTTTTATCTCATAAGATTACAATTGTAATAGCGCTGAGATTTCTTTGCTGCTTGCTCAGATAAGTTGTTTGATTTATGATCTTTCATGAATGATCCATTAGCATTTTCATGCATTCTGGTAGTTAAGCTTTCCAAAGACAGACTTGAGTGTTCAATTTCAGTGCTTGAGGTCATCTCGAAGTCCTGAACTAAACAGTGAGGCAGATGATCATTGTCATTACCTAGTGGTCTAAAGAAGAGCAAGTCACAGTTCCTGCATTAGAACTTTGTTCTGGGTTTTTTTCAGATATGCTCTGCAGACCTAAAAAATAATAATTAAAAATCTGACAATGCAGTACGTGCTCATATAGTGGCTGACAGTGTTGGTATTCAGTTTTGCTGTTCACATTGGAGGGAAAAAAGCTCTCAATCTAGCACACAAATATGCATTAATATCAGTGAGACTCCTCTCATCAGTAAATTTGTGTGCTTATGTTGCTGATGCATCTGCTGACTCAGATTTTGCTTGGAGATCCCCCTGAAGAGTGCATTATTTGCAATATTTAGGGTAATGTAATGCTAATTAAATCAGTGAATAAAGTCACTGGATGAAACGGTGAATTATGTCCTGATTTCAGACCCAGGGAATTCTAAGAAATGTAATAGCAAGCCCTGATATTTTTTTGCATTTTTGCAAAAAAATATTCCTGATGATTATTTTATTTTATTTTATTTTATTTTATTTTATTTTATTTTATTTTATTTTATTTTATTTTATTTTATTTTATTTTATCCTAACAGCATCTTGCTGGATACAAACACTGACAGCTCTAGGCAGATGAAACAAGATCATAAGCAAAATATAAATTGCTAGAATGGTTAGTGGAAGCCTAGAGTAGGACTGAAGTAATATGCAGCCTGAAGGAAAATTAAGTAACTGTTCATCTCAGCTTCTTCCTACTCCAGTGTGAGAACTGTATTTTTTGTCTTAACCATAGATTGAACTGATTGCCCACTGCTTTTACATGTGTGTATTATATCATAGAATCACAAATAGTTTGGGTTGGAAGGGACCTTTAAAGACAATCTATTCCAGCCCCCCTTCTATGAGCAGAAACATCTTCAACTAGATCAGGTTGCTCAGAGCCCCGTCCAACCTGACCTTGAATGTTTCCAGGGATGGGGCATCTACCACCTCTCGGGGCAACCTGTGCCAGTGTTTCACCACCCTCCTTGTAAAAAATTTCTTCCTTCTATCTAGTCTAAATCTTCCCTCTTAGTTTGAAACCATTACCCCTTGTCCTATCAAATATTTATATATATGTCCTATCATAGATATATGTATGATGTATATATATGTCCTATCATGTATGTATATAACTGTATATATACATATATGTAACTGTATGTTTACATAATTTTGTATATACTTTCTACAATTATTTTTAGGAAAGGAGGTGTTTTGTATTTGTTCGAATGTTGTATTTTTTTGCCTGCTCTGTGAATCCTAGGTTGATACTGGAACACAGATCCCTCTTCTTGTACAGATTAACATATTTTTTTCTGGATATAGTCTTTAAAATGCAAGCACTTTTTTAAATTACTGAAATATGTTTTGCACACATAAGATATCATGATTATTTTAAACTGCTTGTTCTATTTGAATCCATGCATTCTAGAACTAAACCATAAATCTGTTCTTTCTAAAATTAATCTGTCATGTGCAGATAAAGCTTCCCAGGCTCATGAGTACAGGAGTACTTCTGAGAGTTCAATTCTGAATAAAATATGAGTCCTTTTTATGCAATGTATCAGTACTACATCCTTTCTTTATGTATAATCATTGCATCTTTACTTTTTGCCTAATTTTTAGCTCAGGAATGTAATGCTGTTAGTGCTGTGGGTGCTACTTGTGTTTTAATCCTTAACATCGCTTTATGTAGGTGGAAAGTGGGTAGATTATTGATAGTTTTGTGTTACGAAAGTGAGCTGGAATAAGAATAAAAAGTAGAAAATACAGAATAAAGAGAATGTTCAGTCTTTCTGAATCTAGATTAAATATTAAAAATGAGTTTGTATTATTTATTTTGATAGAAAGTCTTCTTGTCTGCGTATAAAGTAGTAAGTTGTTTGGGAATGGTTCTTTGTATTATGCAAGAGCTAAAGGCCTTATGTAGTAGTCCAACGAATGTATCATTGTGACAGTCTGCTGCAAGCTTGAATATATGTCTCTAAGTGGACAACTGCTAATTTTTCTTTTTTCCTAAGCAGTAGATCCATATGGAGTTATGAAATGTGAATGCTGGTTTGTTTGTTGTTTTGTTTTGTTTTGTTTTTTGTATTTGGCAGTAAAGTGGATTGGTGAGGTTGTTTTTTATTTGTTTGTTTGTCTTTGTTTTTGTCTTTGTTTTTGTTTTTGTTTTGGTTTTTTTTTAATCTGAATATACCTTTGCTTCTTTTTAATCCAGAAGGTGTTGAATATTTAGAATGTATTAGTGTATTAAGCGTGGCCAGCAGGTTGATGGAGGTGATTCTGCCCCTCTACTCTGCTCTGGTGAGACCCCACCTGGAGTAGTGTGTCCAGCTCTGGAGCCCCCAACATAAGAAGGACATGGACCTGTTGGAGCGGGTCCAGAGGAGGGCCACAAAGATGATCAGAGGGTTACAGCACCTCTGCTATAAGGACAGGCTGAGAGGGTTGGTGTTGTTCAGCCTGGAGAAGAGAAGGCTCCGGGAAGACCTTAGAGCAGCCTTCCAGTATCTGAAAGGGGCCTACAGGAAATCTGGAGAGGGACTTTTTACAAGGACATGTAGTGATAGGAGGAGGGATAATGGCTTCAAACTGGAAGAGGGTCGATTTAGAATAGATATTAGGACGATATTTTTCACTGTGAGGGTGGTGAGACACTGGCACAGGTTGCCCAGGGAAGCTGTGGATGCCCCATCCCTGGAAGTGTTCAAGGCCAAGTTGCTTTGAGCAATCTGGTCTAGTGGGAGATGTCCTTGCCCATGGCAGGGGTTATGGAACTAGATGATCTTTAAGGTCCCTTCCAACCTAAACCATTCTATGATTCTATTTAGCTGCAAGTAGTAGTTCTTATGTAGATATGCCTTATTTTTTTTTTTTTATGTGTTTGTGGACGTTTGATGATGAAAATAGCACAAAATATGTAATTTATCAAATATCTCTCTTTGTGCATCTCTACAAGTAGCTTTGTTTCAATTGGTCATACGGGGTTAATGTTTTTGTTTCCCTTCTGAACAATCAGTACTAATTTTTGAGCTAATTTTATGAAGTACTTTCTGCCTGTCTCACAAGCATTATTCTTAACTTACTATCTTGAAAAGTCTCATTCATTGCTTCCAATTGTTGATCTCCCCCAAAAAAATATTTTTCATTTTTGGTATCTCACCACATGCTTGCACAGAACCCACCTTTTCAGCTAATTTGTCATGAACATCTCTCCATTTCTATGGCAGGTGGGTTCTTGCACCACTTCTCCTTTAGTTCTTCCTTTTCTAGTCAATAAAATTTCCTTCCACTTTCAAATTATTCCTTAATTTGATCAGACTTCTCTGTCACACATAACAGGGAATGAGCGGTCAGAGGCAATGAGATGCTGAGCATTTGGGGTTTTTTTTCAGAAGTCAGGAGGACAGTAGGTAACTGAGAAGTATGGCACAGCTCTGCAATAGCCAACCTCTGTTCTCGTTCTGCTGCTGCTATGCTTCTTCCCTCAAGCCCCTACTCGTGTTTGTCTTAATATGTCAGGTCCTAATTCTCATTTTAAAATTTTCAGGACATGAAAGATTCCTGCTTATGTGATTAGATCGTACTTAGCAAAATGAAATCATAACGCATTAATAAATAAATAATTAATCACGACAAATTACATAGCTGCAGCATTTCTCTTTTCCATTCCCTTTCCTTAGGGGTTATGGTCTTCTGAGCAGATGATGGATAGGTTGTCAGCTTTTTTGGTTTGTTCTATGCTGTCACAAAGCACAAAGTGGATGCCTTTGACAGTATTTTATGCTTTGCTGTGGCATAAGCTGTCAAGAAGGAGGGCATGAGAGAGATACCTGATGATTACTCACTAGGTCATGTACCTGCAGTCTCATTTTGTGAGAAAAAAATTGTCCCTGGTTAGTCCTACAATGTGTCTTTAAATGTTGTCCCTGAAGTAAGTTTGTGAGAGTCTGTCATCCAGACAGTTTTTTGGTTCTATCTTGTAGATAACCAAAAGAATGGATTTTTTTTTCTGGTTTCTGCAAAAATAGATGTGTTTTGCTTAAAACAAGAATTCTTTGAAACAATGTTTTTTATTACATGACTCTCAAATCTTTTTGAAATTCTTCCAGTGATCAGATGCCTGAAGATCTGAAATAAAAAAACCCACTACATATATTGATATGAAAAAGTGATTTTTTGTTTGACAGCTCTGCAAGCATCAGTTGATGTTCCAATTGCTGGATTGATGCTTTGAAAAAAAATCATGAAGTAATTTGTTTACGTATGACTCTGCTGACATGAGTTTACAACTGCAAAATGGTAGCCAGATGTTGGTTCGTAAACAATACAGAAACTATGCACATCACAAAGCTGGTTTTGTGCCAAAGAGCAAAATTTCTTATGTCAAGAAATTGCTCAAAAGACCTTGAAGACATTAAAGACTCTTAAAGTTTGTTTCTGAGATCTGACAATGACATTAAGAATAAATAAATTGTTCCTGTTCTATAGTTGAGGAAGATACTTAGCAAGATTATGATATGACAAAGATTTTCCTGAAAGCCAGTATTAGAATCAAAATTAAAAGCATGTATGTAAAATTAGCACCAATGTCTCCAACGCTGTTACATCAGTTTACGTAAACCAGGGTCACAGCTCTGGTTTCTTTACTGCTTCATTTTCTGAACCATTGTTATGTGCATAAAGTGTTTAGAGGAAGTGACTAAAGTAAAATGCAACTCTTGTATGGTATTGTTGGATCCTTAAAGTGCCAAACTTTCTTAACTTTGCTTTTGGGTCACGTGTTGTAATGGTGAAGTAAATATTTATAAAATCACGGTCAGATTTTCAGCTGGTATACACTGGAATACCCTGTCAGTGGCTTTAGTGAAAATATGTCCACTTGCAACAGGTGGGAATCTGGCCATTAACCTACAGAATATATGTACCAAGAAAGCAATTGCTTTTTAGATGAGAAACTGTATTTTTACATAAGTAGTTTGTTGACACGTATATAAATATATGTATTTTATTTGCTTTTATCATGCTCAGGCTCATCTTGTTATCTGTAATTGAGTGTCCTCTCCTTTCATTTATAGTAAATAATATGATTGAATCCAAACATATTTGCTGCTAAAGATGACTAGGGTGATGAAAGTTGTGAGGTGACACTGTACTCGAGACAGAATGACACTCTTGAATATGGAGTTAAGTATCGCCTGTTTGAACTTCTTTATCACTGAAAAGCAAGTTGTTCTCACTCTCGACTATCTAATTTATTTGACTCCTCATTGTTGTTTCATGAGAGCTGGATATGTCTACGTTAGCATTTTAGTTCAGATCAGAAACACGCTTTGGAAGAAAACGCTGCTTGGGCCAAGTTACTGCACTTGACATTGCTGAGCCATCTCAGAGGGCGCCGGCGGGACTCCCCTCCGGTGCCGCTGAACCAGACGGTGCGCTCTCACGGCTCACCTCTCCCGCATCAACTCTTCATGGGCATTCAGGCTACAGCACGGATTAGATGTAGCAGCAAAGAAAATCTCCAGATCCTGTATAATACGAATGTCACATCCCCAACACCAACTGTTTCAATATACAGACCTGCTTCCATTGCACAGCACTGCAGGCTGATACAGGTGAAGCCACTGAAACCAGTATGCTGTTAGAAAAGTGAAGTAATGAGTTTCTTACTTAGAATAAGTCTTCTGTTGCTTCATACAGTCATTTTTTTATAAAGATATGAAAAAAAACCACTAGGTCTTTCCTTTTTTCTTTTTTGAAACAACTGCTGAAATGGGTTGTTAGCAGATTTGCACCCTTATTTCCCTGGAGTGCATCCTGAATTGATGCAGATTGTCAGAGCATGGTGGGATTTAGCTGGTGCTAAGCTCCTGGCATTCAGTTTTGCTTCCCTTCATTTATCAAATATGAAAGTTAAACGTGTAGAAATGCCTATAAGACTGGGGCTGAAGTTTGTTGTATTTCACTATGTGATATGACTCTTAAAGCCTTACTTAAAATCCAGTTTCATGTTTTTATGTCCTCCTCCCTATCCTAGGAAATATGCTACTCTGTATCCTCGCTCCCTGACTTAAGTTGAAAGTAGCTATGTAAAATCCTGTATGACTTCAGAGGTCTTTATAATGCTTTCATAACCGTTTTGGTTCCTGATGCATTTTTTTTCACTCCATAGCAGTTGTTCTATCCATGTCTGTATCTCCTTAATACAGTAGTCTCTTCCTTTTATTTGGAATGATCTATATAATAGCCCTTAGAAGTCTCAAACTCAGCAGCTTTTCTGATTTTAAAAGTTCTGTTTATGCAGCGTTTACTAATTCAGGAAGGATTATGGCCCATATTTAAATATGGGAAGCTAAAGCAGCTAAAATTTAGTACAGTTTAAACCATTAGGTTAGATACATATAAGCTAATAAAATGTCTTCTTAAACCATAGGGTAGGTATATATAAGGCGATCAGATTTCTTTGTTCATCCCATTCCAGTTGTTTTCTGCGACTTTACTGCCTCTTCCTGTGGTTTTATGTAATCACAAAGTAAATTAAAAACAAGGAGACCTTCAGCAAGCAAGATTATAAAAATGTGTTTCTGTTTGGACACTGTTTGTAGAACACTCAAAGAGCTGCTATATTGGGTGAATAAAGCAGTGAATACAGAAAATTCAGATGAATCCCCAGAGTACTTGTAGCGTGGAAGCACTCAAAAAACCCTACAAAGCAGCTTAATTTTACTGCGTTCCCAAAGATCCTTTTGAGTCTTTTGTTATTTCAAAGCCATTTTGAGTCTTATGAAGTGATTTGTAAGGGTGGTGGTTTTTTCATTTGCTTAAAAAATCTAAAGCAGTAAGTTCTAATTCAGTGATCTACTTACTGCATTAAGGCTGACAAAATACTTCGTACAGAGCGAGCGGCTGAACGCTGCAGGGTTACGGTGTTCTGAAGATGAAGGATGAATTCAGTTCCCTGTGCAGTAAAGGAGTTTTGTCATTAACTTCAGGGAGGCCAGGGTTCACCCCAAGAGTGGAATTCAGCTTGACATCTTGGAAGCGCAGGACGGGGAGTTTGTGTTTTGTTCCTCATAGTTTGAATGCTACAGATGAAATAACAATATTTTTTTTCCTCTCGTAAAGATACAGGCAAAGTCTTTGTTTATAGCAAGAAATAGCAATGTCTTCAGAGAGAGGAGAACCTCTTTGTACAGGCAGCAAGCTTTGAACTTTCACCTTTCTAGTACCCTATAACCCCTTCATCTTTAGGAGGGTTTTATTCGTATTCCCTCTATATAACCTGGAAAACAACATCAAACCAAGCTTAATCAACAGTAGAGGTACAATACCTATGATGACGCCAGGCTGTAGAATGACAATTTCTATTTTATTTTTATGGTCTGCTTCTGAGAAGGCATAATGCAGTTGCACGTGGGACAGATGTTTCATCTGTTGGAAAGAGGGGACTTCTCCCTTGGGTAGCTGAATTTTAGAAAATTTCTTCCTCTTCCTCTTTGGTGCAACCTTTGACCAAAACCACCAATAACAACAACAAGAACAAAAAGAAAGGTTGTGGAAATATCATTATTTTTAGTCTGCAAGACTCGTCCATGAGATGGTTAGAATATTGACAAGGAGCAGGGGCTGTTACATCTGTACCAGCTCAGGTGATGAAACAGACCTTGCCTCATCAGCATTTTTCTCACGTTTCCCAGTTCTGCATTGTATTCCCCTCACACCCGGTGTGTCTTGGTTTTCTGTTGCCAGAGATACATTTAGATAGATTAAACCAGCCTGCTATTCATTAATATTTCATTTATATGGGGATTAGATTAGCATTCATTAGTCAAATCCACTGTATTATTTTAATATTTATTAAAATGGCCTAAACCTCAGCAAAAATAGCCTGTGGTATATATGTATCTTCTCCATATATGATCTATATAATATATAGACAATCATTTTATAATATGTAATTACTAATAATATATACATATGCATGCACTATATATAGATATATGTTAATGTAGTACAAAATGATCCATAGTTTATTAACAAACATTTAATATTAATTAATTAAAAGTTGATAAGAAAAGCAATTTTACTTCCAATTCTTGTGTTGCATTAACTCTGTATAAAACTGCATTTTTTGTGGTTACTAAATTTCAGCTTCTAAAAGGACCTTTTCTTTATTTGTAACAAAAGGTGTCATATCAGACCAGGGCAGGAAACAGCTTTTTGCTTGACAAATCCAACTCTTAATCTAGCTAGTCTGTGTCATTCCTTTAATAAACTGGGCAAGCTCTGTCTTAAAAGATTTGGACTCCTTGCTCGTGTCTCCTATCAGGAGGCCATTCTAAGACCACCTGCTCTAAAAAAGACCTCCTAATTACCTGATCTAATTTATTCTGAAGTAGTTCATGCCCATTTGTCAGTGTGCCAGTGCCATCCTTATGCTTGCATACCCTTTTCAGGGTTGGGCTTGCTTTCTGACTATGCCTCATTTTTCTAGACTATATTACACAAATTCTTTGTCTCCTTTCAGAAGACAGGTTTTCTCTTCTTCACAAGGTATTTTAGTGGCTGTTCTCAGCACTTTGTCCACTTACAATTCATCTCTTTGGCATAATGGACAAGACAAACAGATAGTATCCCAGAAGAAATGTCAAGAAATCTTTATTCTGTTGTATTAATGTACCTCTATTTTTGCTAGAGACACTTGTGCTTTCCAATTTACCATGTCTAGGGAGAGGATAGAAGGAATTGCTGTTGATGGACAATATACACGTTGTAAGAAAAATCATAAGAACATTTGAGGAGGTGATCTAACTAAAATCAACATGTGATAGCATCCATTTCTGAATTAACTGAGTTTTCAGACTACAGGTAATGTAAATTGTAATGGGAATGGGCAAAATAGTTTAAAAATTGCAGAAAGCGTGAGGTAGGACAGAGAACATTTTTGCATGAGTTGGTCTGTTTCTAGTTCTTTTCCTTCTCACTTAACCCAGCTACTGTTAGAATATACTGATCTTGTGAGATGCTTTAGTGACTGGAAAGTTATTGAAGTGGTGGTACCCTGGCAGATTGAAGACATAGTTCAGTAAATTATTCCAGAACACCATTTCCAGACAGTCTTTTGATTGGTTTTGTTTGGTTTTGTTAACACCTAATTAAAAAATTTTATCAAGAGAAGTCTTCATTAAAGATCAAGCATATCTCTATAGCTAGTTTAATTTGAGTGTCACTATGATATTCTTTGAAATGCTAACAAAAATTAGAGCAAAGTGAAGGAAGACCAGAGTTGATATGTGTAATATAGTCATCGTTACTTTCTAAGTGGGTGTTTTGTTGATATTTAATCCCTGATATTTCCATAAAAATACAATTTACTCATTTAAAAATAATACTTCATTTGTTTTTTTAAAGAAGGAATTATTTCCAATTAGAGGACCTACTTTGAAGTCACCTGTAAAAACTAATAAAAATATTAAAAAATCAGGAGATGCTGTAATTGCCTTAATAAGTTCACTCTGTTTTTCATTTTGCTTAGGTTCTTACACTGTCCATAGCTCTACAAAATCTGAAAGTCCTCCAGAATTACTCTAATCAACAGTAGCTTTCATATAATTATGCCTTTTTACCATCTTCCCAGAAAAAAAAACCCTAGAGTACTGCACGGTTGTTTACATCATGTATTATTCCATTCTAGAATACATGCTGGTATATTTTGATGTTAGAGGAAGCAAGGCAAAAACCAACGTTCATTTTTCCCAACTTGTCAGATGCACAAATACTGTTTCCAGCAATAGGTCACAATATGTAATATGGGTGTCTTTTGTGTTTTATAGAGATAAATAACTTGTTGAAAAATTATGAGTGCATACTGAAGTTTCTATGACTCTGCTTTGTATTAACTCTTTTTTCTGAACTATAATAGAAGCTTAATTCCATCTTCTCTTCTTGACATTTTTATTCTCATTTCCTTCTCCTGGGCATTTCTTATTTTAATGAGCTTTTACTGTGCTGCTCCAGCTATCAGCATGTGGCGGCTAAGCCAGTCAGCAGACAGCGTATGGCGTTGCCAATTAATTTACTTGATTTGACACAGACACAACAGTATGCTAGACTTCAGTGACTTCTTCAGAGAATTATTTATAGAAGTGTCTGGGACATAATGTCAGATATCTAATAGGGAGTAGAGAAGTTGTTCACTTAAAGAAAAAAGTACATGACATTTTATCATTTATGCTTTTAATTAAGAGTGTAAAATATCTACTCTATAAAATCTTCTTTTAGCAATCTTAGATGTTGAAATTATTTGATTTCATTATTGTTCCATATGCTAAAAATTGTATTTTAATACTTTCCTTTTTATGCACCATTGAATGCACATTACCCAAACACTTGTGATTATCCAGTAATTTTAAATTCTGTTTTGATAGGAAATACAAATGCTACTTTCAAAGCAAGATTTTGTAACTGATTTATATATACAAGATCCAGCAGAGCATCACTTAAAGTAATGACCCATCCAACTGGAAATGCCACTATATAATAGCTATTGTATGTTAAATTTTAAGACTCTTTTTTCTTTTCCTCCTGTGCTTTGAATGAAATTTCTTCTGTATTCGTAAATCCTTGTTTTGATAAAAATGAACAGTCTATTCAGTTTGTAATATTTTTTCCCATTTGTAAGTCTTTACCTTTCAACGTATGTAGTTAAATAAATAAATAAATAGGGTACTTTCAAATCAGCTGGTGCCTGTTTTCCAACTACACACAAGGACCAGTTACCTTGGCGACAGTGTTCAGTTTGGAGCCGCTATAGTCTTTCCTTTGCTCTGGCCTTTTGCTTGTGCTGAACTTTGCATGAGAGAAATAGATGGCTTAAAACATGTATCTAAATTTGAAGGACTGAAGTTCAAGTTACTACCAGAATAGTTCTTCAACTTACTGTATTTGGGAATTACATAGAAAATATGTATGTGTGTGCATTTGTGTGTATATGTATATATATATGTGTGTGTGTGTGTGTATATATATATGTATATATACACACACATATATATAAGCCAGTGCAAAAATCTAATTATAAGTATCTTAAAAAGACCATTCCTTCTTAGTCCAATGTAAAATGAGATGGGAATACAGCTTTCCAATGACAGTTGAGAGTGTATAACATTCTATGTAATTTACCATAAGATGGAAGAAATGTAATCTTGAAAAAATTAGTGGAAACAAATCATGAAGAAGGCTAGTTTGTACCTTCAGTAGAGTTTCTATAATATCTGATTAGCATGGCTACAGATGGAAACCTCTGTGTCTATGCACATAGATACAAAAAATATGCATTTGCAGATATGTTGTCCCTCTGTTCCCAGTTTTAAATACCATAATATTTGATTGCAAATATATATTTAATTCGTAACAATAACTAGTCAGTGTTATCTGTAAAGAAATCAATGAGTCAACTTCATTAAACAGGATATGGAAGTGTAATACGTTCCACACACTAAAAGAAGATTAATGAACTGCTGAGGAGCTCCCTTCTGTTCTGCCCAGTGTATGTATAGCTGCCACATCAGGGAACAGCAGCTGATATATTTTCAAATATAGTAAATAGCTTTTCAAATAAAGTTGTACTCTGCCTTGTATGCAGGCCAGAGCCTATACATTGAATAAATCATCAGAAGTGTATTCCAGTTCTTTTAAAGAGAGAACGGTAGTGCTCTCTATTTTTTATTGATTGCATTTGCAGAGGAAAATTGAATCCGTTCCTTGTCAAGCACCCTAAACCCCATGTCATAAAGGAGAGGGGAAAAAAGGAAAAGATGGATAGAGTTCAGTGGAATTAGCCAGAAAGAATGATGTTTCCTGTTGTGTGATGATAAATTTTATTTTTTCATCTTGCCTATATCAAGTGAAAAGTAGCAGTTGAAGTACTTTGAAGTCATAATCTTCAAAGGCTTCTTTTAGCAGAATTGGAAATAAGCTTATTGGAGAGTTGTCTCCAACTAGATATTCTGCCAATTATCAGTCAAAAGCTCTTTCCTGTACAGAAGTTTACTCAAAAAGAAAGGCAAGTGTTTCTAGCATATACAGCATCTCAGTAGGTGTGGCTGTAACACCTCTAAACATTTTATTTTAGTAAAATTCATTTTTTATAATAACAGAAAAATAAATGAAATTCTTACTATATTCATGAAGTCAATATACATCCATGTCTTTCAAATTAGGGTCTTCTGACAGGTGCCATGATCTCTGCTGTGAGCTAGTGAAAGTAGCACTACATTGATTTTTGTGTGCAAATTGAGAATCATGATATTTTAGTAGGAACCATTTGAAGAATAGTTTTGTGGCTGTTTATGAACGGTTTTGCTTGCTTTTCTTTGGTTGGCAAGTTTCAAATCCATTGCCGTAGGCTTTAAACCAGAATCTAGAGGTATTGGTTTGAAATTGCCTATTACCAGAGGTATTGCATTAAAAGAAAAAACTCGGGGACTTGATTTACAGCTTGCCTTTTCAAGTCCAGGCTGTATTCTTAAGCAGAAATAAAAGAGTAATATAAACTGTGGAAAAACACTTAGAGAAATAAATGATTAAAGCTAAATTTCCCTGCACCTTTTTCCTTATTTACTGATTACCAGATTAGTTAACACAAATGTGGGTGCATTCTATATCAAGCATACTTGTATATAGAATGAAAACAAACAAACAAAAAACCCTGAATGAAGCGAGCAAATTTGAATTACAAATAGCGCACTGCTCCAGAAGTAATTGTTTTAATGATTGTACAACAGCTATTTACATATCAGTCTCACCAAATAAACTCGGTGTGTCTCTTCCAAGCACAAATTGTTGTTGTCATAATGAGAAACTAAATTAAGAGGAAGGTGATATATGTTGAAATTACATGTGTGCTGTCAAAATTTATTCCTGAAATGAGACTTGAGCACTTAACTATGAATTTCTGGAGTGCGGGGAGGTATGTTTTTCAGTATCTGAGAACGTTACATACTGTTAGTAACATTTTCCCAGATTTATTTAATTTTACTTCTGTTAGGACGCTGTGTTCTTGTTGCTCATCTTAAATTTCACATTATTTATTTTTTTTAATTCCAACTTCACGTGTGGGTTTTTTTTTTTCCCCTAGCTACAAGTTCTTGGATTTTTCAGGGTGTTGTATTTGTCTCTGGGAAAAAGTTGTAGGGGAGGAAGGGCAAAGCGGGATGTAAATAAGATCATAAAATTCTTGACTCTGACTATAAAGTACCACTTCTCCCCAAATATTACAAATAAGATCTAGTAAACTATATTCCTTGCTTTGTAGCCTAATCTCAACAAGTCTAATAAAATGCTGAAATTATTAGTTCCAATATATCTATTCAGTACTTTGGTACTTAATTATATTATTATTTGTAGATTGTCTCCTTAGTTTCTCCATTTTTTGTATATACATGTATTTTAGATATGTATTTTTATAAATATGACTGTCTGTGTGCAGAGGTGTGTGAAAACATAGGTTCATATATGTATAACTGCAATATGGTTTTGGGTGATGTTACACAGACTCTTTGCAAGAATATTTGTAAATGTACATTAATGTGTTTAGTATATCTTTATTGAATATAGTTTATTCGTTAGTAAGATTATTGTCTGAAGGAAATCCTCTCTTTCAAAATACTGTGTCACATTTCATATGCAAAGAGTTTTTTTCATGGGGTGCAGAGCCAGCGATTTAGAAAAGCACTTATGAGCACGATTAACTGTTTTAAACTGATGAAATGTTTTGCTGAAGAGGGATGCCAGGGGTCTGCCCAAGGTGGTAAAGTCGCTGACAGATCTGGGGGTAGAGGCTGCAGCAATTTTAAGTCAGGTCACAAGGCCAAAGAAATGCATTGGTTTATATTGCTATGGGGCTTGGGAATTCAGAGAGGACCCTGAAATGTAAATGCTTTATCAGCTGCCAAAGAGGTAAGAATTATTGTCTCCCACGTGCTTCGAGTAAGTGTCCTAACCTCCAGTGCCCTAAATGCCACCAGGAGCCACTGGCGTAGGCGTCCACTGGGCCAAGTACTCTGTACGTCAGATGAGGAAATGGTAACGTGAAAAAATAAAAATTCAAGCCCGAAAGGAAATTCTTGTCTAAGTAAATGGCAGAGCTTCTAATGACTTCATGGAGTCAATTCTGGAAGTAAGATCTGAAACAAAGTTAAATTGAGAAAGTCTGTACTTATGCTTAATTACACAGTAGATCAAACTGGATCTGAATGAGATATTTGAACAGTAACCATTCTGAAATGATAATGAACTTCTCATGGTGCCTCAGGGAATTATTCCTCTTTCTTAAGTAAACATATATTTATATATATTTATAATTATCTACTAGACAAAGAGACAAGTATATATAGTACCTGCTTACAGGGAATCTCAAGAGTTGGAAATGTATTTTGATATTTCTATAAAAATCTATGTCTTGAGAAAGTAGTATTATCTTAAAACTACTTTGGAAAAAACAGATAAACCTTTCTGCAAAACACATGGTGTAACAATTTTCTCCTTAACCTTTAAAAACAAGCCTATAAAATTTAATGTTGTGATCTCATTTCTCCAGTACCTGTTAACAACCTCACTTTGGAAATGTGCTGTCAAATGTTAACTCTCAACCTATTCTTATTTTTATTGTTTCTTTATTTCACAGTAGCAGAGGGCTAGAATGTAGACCTACGTACTAAATTTTGTACTGTGATGCCATTCATGTGCCTTAAACATTAACTGGTTTTATTTCAGCTTGACTTGCCCATTTGCAAGAGAACTTGAATTTTCTTTCCTGTGCACAATACCATAGTGTAAGCAGGATCTGTATTACAGTGTGGACTTTCATAGGATTTATACCTACATCTTTAGCTGTTTTCAAATGTTTTTTCCCCTCTAATTCCCTTTCCACTCTTTGCTTGCTAATCTAGATGTTTCAGCTTTAGAAACATTACTTACAATGCCATTAGGCAACACAAAAGAAAGAATTAGTGACCAAAGCAACAAAAAGCCCTTGCTCTTGCTAATTAACTGAATAGCTGCTATTGCCTAAAATTATTAGTATTTTTGGGGGGAAAATTAATGAGATATTTACAGCTGGTTAAATGAGGTGAAAAGCATGATTTAGCAGAAGTTATATCATAAGATATTCTGTATCACAATAAAATTTCATTGACTACTGACTATAGTCAATTAACTATTACCGTAGCAGTGTTCATCAATTTTTGAGTAAGTCTCCTGACATATCTTTTTTTTAAAAGGCATAGAACATGTTAATATATTATATATTTGATTGATTATATAATATATTTGATACATTAAAATAAGCATTGGTACAAGACAACTTTGTGAATATAAGTTTCTGTATAAGTGACCACATAGTATTTAGCTGAAATGTGAATTACCTTGTATTTTAAGTTCATTGTGGAACTGACCCAAGTCATAAATACTAACGTTCACGTTGCTGGTCTTTTTGTAAAAGTGATCACGTCTATGAACATTAAGATCTTTTTAGAGGCAATAATGAACATTATTGTGCATGTGGTCCCACCTTAATGTTATAATTCAAATAACTCATCATTGTCTTTTTCCCATATAATCCTCTTACAACATCCATTTGGAAAGGGACATCATTGTTACCTTTATAAGAGACTCACCTACTTTTGTTGACATCATTCTAGTTCTTACTGAAGTGTGTTGCAATTAGTAGAATCATCAATGTTATATGCTTGCGTTTATTTTTCTATAACTGGGAAGTGCAATTAGGATGAAACAAAGTATTTGTAGAAGATATTGGCTATGCAAATAAACCAACACGCATTGCATACAAACAATGTAAGGAGAAAAAGAGCATGAGGAACTTAAATGCCCAAGGAAGAGGAGTGTTTCTTTAAATTTACTGTGTTGATTAGTTAAATGAGGTGTTATTACTTTCTTCAATAGTTCAGTTTGCTTTTTGTAGTTGTTGTTTGTGTTAGGATGTAACTTTGTAATACCAAATATGTTTTATCTTTGACAGCAACAATAGTGTTAAATGAACTCAACTGGACTGCAGCGCTGGATGATGTGTTCAAGCGGAACAGAGAAGAAGACCCCACTTTATTATGGCAGGTTTTTGGTAGTGCAACTGGCCTCGCTAGATATTACCCAGGTAATTGAAGTCTCCTAAAGAACTGTCCTATGTCACATATTGCCTTAAAAATACTCTGAATTATTTATAAGCAATAAAAGATAACCAAAGATGACTTTCTCACATAAATGATGTTTCTATATATCAGAAGTAACTCAAAGACTGTGGAATTATTCTAGCATGAAGCTAGTATGAAGGGGAAGAAACTGGAAGTGAAATATGTAACTAGTATTTTTTACAGTAAGAGGAACAGATGATGTTGTCCTTCTAAAAGCTGAACAGTTAAATATTATTTTTGTATTGTTTTCTATGCATTGTGTAAAGAATCAGTTGAATATTTGCCAGTGAGATTTTTGTACCCATCTAGTTTTAAAAATAGTGACTCGCTGACGAGACATAACCTTATGGTTAAAGTCAGTGAAAATAAGACTGTACCATGCTATCTTTATGTCCTGCCTGAAGAATCCATGATCTCCGACAATTATGTCTTTGCTTTTAGAACTAAGGTCAATGAATACAACTTGATTATTTCAACCAGTCTCTGTCCCACCTGTTGGACATTCCCATTACTGGATCACAGTAATTAATTTAAATAGATGTATATTTTACTGAATTTAGGTCATCAGTAGCCTTAATTTGATTTGTGATGTGTACTAGCTAATGGAAATGCTTTTTTTATGGCAGGGCATACTGCCTGCGTTGCTGCTGTTCTCGTTAAGTGATGCTGTTATCAGTGACAGAATACATGTCCACTACAGGAAAGACAATTCCGTGCAGTGTCTTGTCTCTTCTCTACGACTGGTTAAGACCTTTGAGATCCTTTGAGATCCTTTCTCTTCTGTTTACATAAGACTGTTGGTGTTTCTGAGAGTGAGGGGGATTATTCTAAAGCTGTTACTGCATAATTAGCACAATCGCTAGCACAGGCAGAGAAATTGCCTTAGGCTAGTTTACAGGAAGAAATATTTCATAGCACTTGAATCCTGTTTGTTTTGTCATGCTAGGTGCTGATGAAATAAATACAGTGGGACGTTGCAGAAAAAATAATATTGAAAATGCTAATTTCATATCTCTTTTATTTCCAAGCGTTGTGTTTCAGTGCTTTTGGGATCTATTAGTACTGTGTTCAGGGTCACCATTTGTCACTGTTTACTATATAGTGATGTTTTCCAAGTGCTGAAAAAGAAGTGTTTCTTAAATACATCTCTGTGGCGATTTCTAGGAAATTAATTTTCAAATACAAGGTTATCTTATATACTGAAAAATATATTCTTGCATCTAGCTAACCTGTCTACTCCAGTTGTTTACCAACACAACACAGGAGCCTCAGAATCTCTATGTATTTTTCCTTAGAGCACCTTTATAAAATGGGATAAACTTGTTTTCCCTATCTTTCAGGTGGATATGTTGCTTGTATATGTTCCACCTAAACACAAATTTATATTTAGTATAAAACTCAGGTCCTCACACCTCCTGCTTATGCCATAGCTAGGTGCCTAAGTCCTCATTAGCTGTCTAGTGTTGTCAGAACTCGACTTCAAAAATTCCTTGGTAATTCCTCAATTCTTAAATTTTACACACACGCAGAGTAACCTGGAGCAGCCTGACAGTCCTTAAGTTATATGTGCATCGTTCTGTGCATCTTCTCCTTCCCACTTCTTCCATTTATAGCTCAAATCATTAAGCCCTTTGGGTTTTAGATTTTTAGAACAGATCTTTGCACAAGTTTGTCTATCTTTCTCTTTTTGTAAACTCTTTGTCTTAGTTTGCAGAGACCTGTCTGACACATACAAATGTCCTGAAAATGAAATCAAGTTTCATCTGCTGGAATGGATGCTTTTTACATTTGCTTTTTGAAAATAATATAAATTGTAAAATATTGCTTCAGTATATTGGCCTTAGGTAAGACTGCTTCAAAGAGATTAATTTCTCCATAGTGATGATATTTGTGAAAGTATTTGGAAGTATCAAAAAGCAAAATTAAAACATATAGATAAGTCAGCTTATTAGCTGAAATATATCCACTCAGTCTTTTCTCCCTTAAAAAGAATCAGTCTTTGGTACCTCTAAGCTATAGAGGTTTCTTGAACTAATGTTTTTATCTGATAGTATCCCACTGCCTTGAGTAACGTGCTAGGCAGTGCATCGCTTCTGTCCTAAGTAGGCTCTTGGGCTGTCCTTGTCACCATAGTAACTAGCAACACGAAAGGATCTTTCTATGAGCGACCCCATGGGTGGAAAGTATGCGTGGAAGATTAGATTATTTTTCTATTACATATATCCCTTTGTTTCGTACATATATTCTATTTTTGGTATTGTTGTACGCTGCTCTAACATCACATATATGATTTCATATAATTTTCAGCTGTGCTTTGTCTGCCTCTTCAGTACATTTATGTTCCCTTGTCTCCATCAAGAGGACAAGACAGCTTCCTTCTGACTGTGACCTAGGTTGAGATACATGGCATTTAGACCAGTTCCTTTCCTCAGACCTTCTTCTTTATACACTGTAATTAATAGTATTAGGCTTAGATACAATAGTAATTAGATGCAGTAGAATAAGAATAGGAAACTCTATTTTACAAAAATAGCTAACAGTATCAGGTAGAGGAAGTAATGGTACCAAAGTATTTACTTTCTTTAATGTTATGAGGTAGGTAGTCCATCAAATGTTCCTTATACAAAATGTCATTTTTACTGAGGAGAAAACCCCATTCTATGTGGTGTTTCCTTTGGTTTTGTTTTGAAGAAGAAGAAAATACGTAATCCAGGCAAGCCAGACTTAAGAAGATACTTGTGTAGATGGTTAGATCCCGATGTGCAAGAAAGCTAACTATTAGAAATATATACATAAACACACATATATGTTGATATTTGCAGTGATAGCAGAACCAGTGCCAGGTATAAAAGGGAACTGTATGGCAATTTCCTATGTTTACCTTACAGTATGCCCCAACAGAAACATTAGAGACTGCATTGAGGTCGTCTTCTCTCTTTACAGAGTAATACATTACTTGCTTCATTTTGTTTATTAACTGTTTTTCCCTAGAATATACTCAGTTCAGCTCTCATTGTCAAACATCAAGACAGAAATGGCAGAGAAGAGCCAAAATGCAGGATACCTCCATGGGCTTCAAACCTTTTTTTCACCTCTTTCAGTTAGGGTTTTAATCATCTTGATTTAAAAAGTCAGTATGAGTCTCCTCATACTGAACTTTTTCTGCTTTAATTATTTAAGAGCGCGTGTCTTGCCTGAAATAATTTTAAAGATTAGTGAGGGCATTTAGTATCAACGTTTTCATTAGTTTCAATGGCAGCATATTTGTGAAGAGAAATGCTATGCTCTGTTGCTGTGCTGGCAACCATCCATTTTGATATGAAGATGCCAAGAGCAATTTTGAGATTTCTATTAGCTATTCCATGAGCTCTGAGCAACTCAAGAGTAAGTAAACAGTAGTTTAATAAAAGAGCTCTGAAGAATAAAATAAAGTGACCGCAACTTTTGGGAAGGATGTAATATATACTCATTCTTATATTTAAAGTTATACATCACAAATTAGTCTTTCCTTCAAGAAATGGTTTCAGCATTATAAGAATGCATTGTCCTTTTTACATACATTTATGGAGTTGTAACAGAATCAAGACAGGAATGTCTGTCTCCAGGTGATGAAGATACTTGATAAAATTCTTAATTTAAAAGGGAAGTGTACAAGGTGGAAGCAAGGACTGGTGACCTGGGAATATAGAGACACTGTCCAAGCATGTAGGAACATGGTTAGAAAAGCCAAAGCCCACTTGGAGTTGAATCTGGTGAGGGATATGAAGGACAACAAGAAGAGCTTCTACAGGAACATCAGCAGCAAAAGAAACACTAAGGAAAATATGGACTTACTGCAGAATGTGCGCCTGCTCCTCCCTGCTGGGACAGGGGACTTGTTGACAAAATGCACGGAAAACACCAAGGTAGTCATTACCTTTTTTACCTCAGTCCTTACTCATAAGACCAACTGTCAGTAATCACAGGTCTCTGCAATCACAGGCAAATTCTGGAGCAAGGATGACTTGCCCTCAGTGGAGGAGGATCAGGTTAGGGAACATTTAAACAAACTGAACATGCATCCTTGTGACCTGATGGGATGCACCCATGAATATTGAGGGGACTGGTGGACATCAGGACCTGAACAGGCTCGAGAATTGGGCCCATGTGAACCTCATGAGGTTCAACAAGGCCAAGTGCAGGGTCCTGTACCTGGGTTGGGGCAACCCTTGGTGTCAATACTGTCTGGAGGATTGAGAGCAGCCCTGCCAAGAAGGACTTGGGGGTACCGGTGGATGAAAAGCTGGACATGAGCTGGCGATGTGCACTCGCAGCCCAGAAGGCCAACTGTATCCTGGGCTGCATCAAAAGAAGCGTGGCCAGCAGGTCAAGGGAGGTGAGTGTCCCCCTCTACTCTGTTCTTGTAAGACCTCACCTGGAGTACTGAGTCCAGCACAGGAAATACATAGACCTGTTGGATCAGGTCCAGAGGAGGGCCACAAAAATGATCAGAGGGATGGAGCACCTCTTCTATGAGGACAGGCTGCTCATTGCAGGGGAGGTTGGACTACATGACATTTTAAGGTCCCTTCCAACCCAAAGTAGTCTGTGATTCTATGTCATTGCAAGACCATCCTCGATTATCATTGAAAAGTTATGGAAACCAGGAGAGGTTCCTGAGGTTCCTTCTTTCCTGCGGAAAAAAATGTCACTTCTGTCTTCAAGAAGGGCAAGAAGGAGGATCTGGGGAACTACAAGGTGTCATACTCACCTTTGTCCCTGGGAAAGTGATGGAGCAAGTCCTCCTGGAAATTTTTTTGAAGCACAGTACGGACAAGAAGGTGATTTGGAGTGGTCAGCATGGGTGTAACGTTGATCATACCTGATCAACCTGATAACTGTCTGTGATGAGATGACAGGCTTGGTGGGTGAAGGAAAAGCAGTGATGTTATTTGTCTTGACTTCAAGAGGAAATCTATTGACACTGTTTCCCTTAACATCCTCGTAGACAAACTGATGAAGTACGGCTTAGATAAATGGACAGTGAGGTGGACTAAAAACTGCCTGAACTTCGGGTCTCAAAGTCATATGAAGTCCAACCAGAGGCGAGTCAAAAGTGGTGTACCCCAGGACTCAATACTATTCAACAGGGGCCGATGCTATTCAACATCTTCATTAATGACCTGGATGATGTGACAGGGTTCACCCTCAGCAAGTCTGTAGACAGTACAAAACTGGGAGTGGCTGATACACAAGATGGTTGTACTGTCACTCAGAGGGACCTCAACAGGCTGGAGAGTTGAGTTGAAAGGAATCTCATTAAGTTCAACAGAGAGAAATGCAAAGTCCTGCTTCTTGTAGAGGAATAACCGCAGTACATGCAGGGCTGACCAACTGGAGAGTAGCTTTACATAATTTTTTATGTAAAGGACCTGAGGGTCCTGATGGACAAGTTGGACATGGCCAGTGACAGCCTGGGCTGCATTAGGCAAAACATTTCTAGCAAGTGGAGGGAGGTGGTCCTTCCCCTTGACTTAACACTGGTGGAACATCTCTGGTGAAAGATCCAATTCTGGACTCACCAATACAAGAGAGGCAGGGACTTACTGAAAAGCCACAAAGAAGACTAAGGACTTGGAGGATCTGTCATATGAGGAGAGGCTGAGAGTGCTAGCTTTCAGTCTAGAAAAAATGAGATTCAGAGGGATCTTACAAGTGTGTATAAGTACCCAACAGGGGGGAGCAGTCTCCATCATAGCAGTTTTCCTTGTCACTTTGTGTTTTCTCCACTTCCAAAAGAAAACTTGAAAAAAAAATCACTTAGAAATCTTAATACTGTCATTCAGAACAACAGAAACAACATCACATGTAATTGTTTTCATAAAATGTCTAGTTGTGTTTGCAGTATCTGTCCCTGTAGAGAGAGTCAAGGAGGACCAGCGCTGCTGGGCCGGTATGGAAATGTACAACTGATGGGTTAGCCAGGGCAAGGTACTTACCCACAAGGAGAAACCTTTTCTACTTAGTTCCAATCTTAGTCTATTACTGTCAGTTCAGAAGTAACAGTGTACTCAGTGCTTGTTTTAGGAAGTAGGGTGTTACTTGTTTGTTTGCTATTTTTTGTTCAACACAAATATTAATGTGTAGAACAGACAATGTTAAAAAAGTTGGACGTATTGAGACCTCCTGGTACACGCAGTGCTTGTGCTGGGGTCAGATTCACATGTCAGTCCAACAAGTCCATATTGACAAGACAGCTCTGAGGTCAGGCCAGGAAGTCCCTGAGTCAGGGTCAGGATCAGCAAAGTACAACATAGTACAGAGGCCTCCACACAATGGAGCTCGGGCAAGGAGCAAGACCTTGAGCTTAAATGAAGCTCCCAATCCAAGAGGCAGAGGGTCCCAAGAGATTTCTTGCAGCTTTTTGTCCCTCTCCTCTTTCCACATCAGTCTCATCCCAGGTTACACATCTTCACCACATAAATGTGAGTTTGAACACAGGCACCGATCACCTAGGAGGCTTCAGAGCCTGTTGGTGTGTGTAGGGCCTTTTAAGACTGATTTTATCTGAAGAAACAAGCATATTTGCATGAGACTACAATTTATTCCATAATCTTTTCTACTTTCCCTTTATAATTTCCCTGTTGCTCAAAGGGGAAATAATGTTTGCTGACACAAAGTAGCACCAGACATCATCTTTCTGCTCAGAAACTAAGTTACATTTGTTGGCTTATTGACTGTGGATGGAAAGAAGACTCCATATGTTTTCTGTCCGTGTTCATCCATCTGTGCAAAAACTAGGTACAGCCATGCAGTGGTTGTTTGCAAATGTTTTGAAAATTATTGCACTGGATGTAATGAAGTTAGGTTGCAAATACTTTGAATTCTGCATGATGAAAATTTTCTATTCACGTTACAATTGATCATTTCACCTGTCATTAACACAGACCTATGACTAACACATAAAAAATGTGAACTGTTACAGGTTTAATATACAATACACAGTTGCCCAAGCTTTGGATATTTTCTGAGAATTTCATTTGAATTTTCTGACATTTAATAATTCTTAACAATAGTTAAAATACGTTAACATTGTTAAAACAAGTTAACAGACTGGCTGATGAAATTGTCAAGTCATTGAAATCAAATGGCTCAGACATTTTAAGTGAGCTTTTTCACAGCCAACTGTAATGCCTTGGTCCTCTTGTTACAAGCATATAATTACCGGAGGTCATTTTTGCACATAGATTTAGCCTTGTGAGCGGTATGTACAGAATCCTTTGTGACCAATATGCAGGTAAATAAAGCATTCTCATGAAGCTATAGAGGAGGGATTTCTGTTGTTTAAGCTTTTGGTACTAAACTTCATTTCTGTAGCAAGAAGATAATATGTGATGGATGAGATCAGATTCAGTAAAATGAAATTCAAGCTGCATTGAAATCTGTGAACTAAAGAAAAAAATGGGTTAAAATATGAACAGTTTTAAATATCCATGTGCCAGAATGTTACTGAAATCAGAATTTCAGTTACTTTGTACCGACAAGCCTGCCCACAGGAGCCAGACCCAGCCGTAAAGGCATGTAGTGAGTGTGTATTGTGCTCTTAGACATGATACTGTTTTGTGTATGGTCCCGTCTGACTTGCCGCCATGGGGACCTTGAGGCCGTTATCCTGCGCTACTGCCCAGTACATGCCCAGAGGTTATCTTGAGTCACCTCAGAAAACAAGGAATCTTGATTTACATGGCGGCATTTTGGGGAATTAGTTACATCTTCTTTTCTTCTTTTCAACAGGAAATCGCAATCGGCTTTTCTGAATATCTCCCACATATAACTTATATGAGAAAACCCTTCCTGTTTCTTAATGTTCGGTTTGCAAACAGAATTTTAGCTGAGTTGTCTGCAGAAGGCAACGTAGGACTGGGCATATAAATAATTTCTTTTCCTTCCTTTTTGTTTTTGTCTGAGGGCTCAGTTGTCTTGAATGCATGTTTTCAATTCTAGTTTCTTTACAAAATCCACCAGGTTTATTGTAGAATTTTCCAGCCTTTGTCCTGCAATGGAAGTGTTTTCGATTATTTATGTGTAATACAAGAATAAAACTCAGTTTTCACCACTACCACGAAAGCAAGCTGAAATGTATTTTGTGTTGTTTTTTTTTTAAGCAAACCCTCGTGAAATTTGATATTATGGTATTCGGAAAGGCAAGTTTGTGGAAACAATAAACAAAATCAGAAGAGTTTCATTGGGAAAACTGTGAGCCACCAAGTTTAAATTTTGGATTCTCTGTGAGATGGCAAGACAGAACAAATTATTATAAATGTTGAAGCACCTTCTCAGTAGTACTAGTAGATGTACATCTTCCTGCCTAATCTTTGAGTTTAGACTTCTAATTCTAGAAACTTTTAAGATGTCAATTTAAGATGACACTTGTCTAATTATAGTCCAGAGATAGGGTTTCAGTAGGTTTTGATTCAAATTAAAAGCAGTAATCTGATGGCATTTTAGCAAGATCATTGAAATTACCAATTTGTTCCAATCCAATTGAAACTTGCAACGACGTAAAATTGCAAATATCCCAACATAGTATTTTAATATCCAAAACTTTCAGCTTTAAAAGAAAAGGGAAATATAGTCATCCTAAGAGGATTAGATACGCCAAACAGACACATGAAATGGATGAATATTCTAGAAGGATGTATCTCTTTCACGAGATATGGACTATATAATACAGAATATCTGATGCCTTTTTAAAAGGTAAGAATAAGTGACAATAATCACAGAATCACAGGATGAATGAGGTTGGAAAAACCCTTTGGAAGTCACCTGGACCAACCCTCCTGCTCGAGCAGGACCACCTTGAATCTGTAATGTAGGTCAGGTTTTGGGTTTAGGTTTAGGTTTCTTTCTTGATAATGTTGTTTCCAAAGAGTTTTTTCTTTGGTGGCAGAAGTTTGAAAAATTAAACTTTTTTTTTTTTTTAAATAATCTTGTTTCTATTCCCTGTGGACTTGCACGTGTAGACCTTCGTTGACTCCATGTAGACAGAAAGGTACTTTAATATACATCAGATTACAGATTTAATTTATAATTAATCACAGAGCAGTGGACGAATCTGTTACACAAAAAATAAACTAATTCAATTAAAATAGTTTAATATGGTTTGGCAGATATTCAGTTACTTACAGGCATCTACCCAGCTAATTTTACTGCTAGGTTTTAGAAAGCAGCTATCCGAAAGAACAATTTAATATCAAATTTTTGGCAGACCACTTGGAAGCGTAGGTACAAACCAACCAGTTCCTTTTTTAAGACTGAAATCCTTCTTAATTATAGAGGTAATGAGAATTATAATTGTTAATCAATGTTTCATTAAAATACTGCAATGGGAAGGATATTATTTTCACTGTAGCAATTACTAATTAAGCAAATTTTAAAAACACTTTGTATTTATGTACCTTTTGCCTGATACCACCTCTCTCTCTGTTTATTTTTTGTTGTTGTAAGGCTAAGATTCTTTGTAAAGGATGTATTTTATTTTGGACTGCAGAGAGCAGACATTTATTTGCAGTTAAATATGATATAGGAGACTTTTTAGTTATAGCAATAAACACACTTAAGAAAGTTTTGCTGGAAAGGATTACGCAAATGAAAACACACTCTTGATTTAGATGAATTTTTAGTAAAAATCCTGTTTGATGAGCACTACCAACTCAGCTCTCTTGGGGAAGTATTCGAAATAATATTTGCCAAATATCATACTAGAAAGGCTAACACTGATATGGATAGTTTCAGATTCGAGTGAGTGGGGTTTATATAGCGATAACATTAGCATGATGATGCATGAATAGATTCAGCATCTTTTCTGAAGAAATGTTGAACCTAGACTCGGTGTAACAATATTTGGTCTGCAGTTTGCTGAAGGTGGGAATGTGCCACATTTGATCAAGATCCAAAAAGTTGAGGCAATTCATAATAAAAATAAAACTGAAAAAGAAATACTACTGTGTCCCCAGATGTTCCAAATCTTCCCACTTCCATCTGGAGATTTAACAAGGGCCTATGGGAAATTAAATTTAAAACTTTCTTTCCCAATGCGGTATATCTGGCAACTTCCACTCTCCTCAAATGCTGCATAGCTCTGTGACTTCTCTCTGTTGGTTTGGTTTGGTTTTGTTTTTTTTTTCTCATAGAGGAAAAAGCAGCCTGCACCCTGCAGCTCTGTGGCCCTTCTCTTATCATGTAACCTAGATACACATATTTGTCATCTTTGTTTGACATTACATGTGTTAGAGAAGAAGGGTGGGAGACGAAAGGAAATGCGTAGAGGAGGGGTTTGTTTTGGCTATGCCCAGGCTCATATAACTATGAGAAAGCCAGTAAAAGTGCTACAGTATCAAATTCTTGAGTGAACATTAGGAACTACATACTCATAAAGAGAAATAGTATTTGCTAAGGAGACTGATTCTTTGCCAGAATTCCAGGTGCACTAGACATGAAGTAGCATTTCAAGATGTTGGCAGTCCTGTTACTTATGGAGATACGACTCTGTTTACTTGACAAATACTGAATTCAAGTTGCAAAGTATCTGTGAAGTTAAAGTCCTTCTTAACTAAATGAGTAGATACTGAACAAGACTGTAGTGTTGGAATTGAGTGCCTACATGATCTTAATTCTGCCTTTAAGTACATCTGAGCACATCTTAATCATGCGTACAGGTGTTTCTTAAGCTCATGTGCTCCTTCACCTTTAAAGGTATCTCTGTAAACAGAACAAGACAGAGTTTTATTAGCATCCTTTAGAGAGTCCCATGGTGTGAGTGAAGGGACAGCACATGCTGGCAGCATTTCCCACCGGGCAGCACTGGACCCTGTTTTGTTTTTTCTATACTACAAGGTTCTCCAGTCCTGTTCTAGGAGGCTTCATGTTCTCAAACAGCCCTAGATTATTTTATGCCATACTGCAGGGCATATATATACTGAATGGTGTATAACACATAGCTTAATTTTCATCCCCCAAAACATCTTCTGGTTTAAAAGTAATAAAAATATCACTGTCCTCATTTTTCAAATAAAAGAAACAGGTATAGAGAGGTAAAATGACTTCTTCAGTCACTCTAACTCTGAAGGTTAGGGATTCAAGCCAGGAATATGTGTAACACCCAGTTTTTTTAAGATTCAGTGTGCTATTATATTCATTAACTCGTACTTAAATTCATAGCATTGTTTAAGCATCAGCAGGTGTGTTAATCTTCTCAGGATCTTTGTAACACCAGTGCTGAAAAGTACAGTGATAAGAACTGTTGTATTCTTTCCCTTTTTTACTGTACATTTGCCTTGTATTTAGCCTTACTTTGTTTATCTGTATAATAAATAAGTATAATATGATGGGAACTTTAATTAATTAGAGAAAAATCTCTTCACATTGCTTACGCCAGTATTTTACTAGGATATTCCTATGTAATTAGGGCTTACAAGGTGTTAAATGGAGAAATTCACAGATAAAGAAAAGGTAATGCTGCAGCGGTAATTATTTAGAAAAATAATTTTGTCCCTAAAGTCTTAAAATTCTTGGATTAAAAATATGGATAGAGAAGAGTTAGTATTATCTCTTTCCTTTCATTAAAAAAAAAATTAAAAAACTTTTGAACCTATTTCCAGATATCAGTGAAGCAGGTCTCACTCAGCTAGTGGAGCATTCGTTTCTTAGACAAATTAATAATGGAAGAGCTTTAAAAATCAATTTCTAATAAAAAAAAAAGGTATCTCTCCAAATGAAGGACTTGCTGTGCACAGCTGCTCTTGTGTTAACCATTAATGGTAAGCAATAGTGTTGCAGCCGTGATATTGAGCTCTCCAAAGAAAGTCATTACTGAAGCAGATATTAAGAGACTAGAAAGCCTAAAAAATCCATACAAAATAAATCAAAAGCCTTGAAAAACTGAGAACTTCACCTTCTTTTTTGCAAAAGGTTTTATATTTTATAGCTGTCAGTTACTGTTAGCAGCTCAACATTTAACGGAGCCTTTAAAGTAAAAAAAAAAAAATAAAACCCAAAACTCTTTCCCAGTAATGCAGCTTATAAATTATCAATTAGTTCAATTAGTGTGTAAGTGGAATAGTTTTTACACTTTTTACACTGAAACATGCCTTTTTGAGTGTTATTCAATTCCTTTTTTTTGTTGACATCTGGGAGGAAGGGACACAGGCTGACATGATTTGGGTCTAACCATACTCATGATACAGAAAATCTTACAATATGTTTAATTGTGGCTTATTTTTCAAAACTGTTGTAGCTGTGCAAGCAGATCCACCCAGCTACAGGATAATGTGCTATTCCCAGTCAGTTAATGAAATTGCAGCCGGCAGGCCACCATACCTGCATGCTGAAGTTCATACCATCCCTGTGGTTTTATGATACGAATTGAAATCTCCAGAATTTACGCTTATAGAAGAAAAAGAAAGACAACAACAACAACAACAAAAACCAACAAAACATCTTGTTGCTTCTGTACTTCTTCTCCTCAAGCTCTGGTACTCCAGCCCCCTTTGAGGGGATAGTAGCTAGTCCAGTTAAAACCAACGGGAGCAACACGTTTATTCAGGATTCAATTCAGTTTATACATGCGGAAGCAGAAATATTTGCCTCTGAACTAAGATAACACATAGTCATTTGAGGGGTTAATTTTAAGTTGCCTACTGCAGTATGTTGCACATTCAAGTCACTTTTGTTTCTTTTGACATATTAGGACCGATAAAGCAATACATTTTTTTGCATATGGACTGTTGCCATATAAAAGTCATTGTTGAACTGATTTGGGATAAAACTGAGCCCAATATTGCCCATAACCACATAGGCGATACATTCTGAAATAAGAATTCTCTTTTCTGTATGGTGATGGTGCTGTAAAAGTTACAGAGGACATTGTACAGATGTTAGAACATCTGTAACATATGTTGTTACATATGTAACATATATGTTACATAGATGTAACATATCTAACATATCTACATAGATGTAACATATCTAACATGTTAGATAGATTTTATGTGAAGATAATTTGAGCTCTTGGCAATTTTAAGTCATTTTCTGAATCAAATAGTTAAGAAGCGGCTGCATTCAGTCTTGACTGAACATCTTCTGGGGTAGCACAGAGCTGGTCAGGAACTATGTCTGTCTTGGGGGGATGGTACTAACCAGTTATTTATCCAAGGCATCATTATGATAGAAATATCCTGAGTCCGAAGTATAGTGGTGCAAAACACTTTATGATGATTAATGTTAAGGGCTCTTAAAGTTACGGCTGTTTATTGTTTTTAGCTACCATGGCTCATCAATTTCCACCTTTTATTGAAAAATAACTAAGTAATTCTGCAAAGATGCTGTTGCTACACCAACATTCACATGCCTTTCTGAGTAGTAAAATGAGGAATACCACATTTCCCAACTAGTGTGGGCTATTGCATACCTGAACACGGATTTGTTCACTTAAGTTCACTAAAAGATGAGAAAAAATGTGAAATTAATCTAAGGGCCAAATATAAGCTGTATGTTGCACCTCAAACTTGGCTCCAGACTTCATTGAATCTGGCACAGAGAACTGAGTAGTCTGTATTTATGGATGTTTTGAACATCCACACGAATCTTTTCTTGAGAGATAGCAAGGTAAAAATCAACTTTAACAAATATTTGTGTGCCTAACCTAGTAAATGCTATATTGAGGCTGACTACCTAGTAACCCTCTGAGACGGAAAGGTAATGAAGTTTGTGTCAGAATAAGACGATGCTGTTTGGGATTTGATAATTGGCATTTTTTACCTGTCCTACTATCAGCTTTTAGCCTCTTTCCCCAAATGTGTTACAGGGATGTAAATCTGTTAATAATTCATCCTTGCACACACACACCTCACCGGTAGAGCAGGGCAGATGTAACTGAGGTCTCATTCAGCAGGACTTTCAGGAAGGGCTCCCCCATGACACTCACCTATGCCTCTGGAATCATCTCATGAATTAAAAATGGACAGATGTAGCCAAGGTCTGCTTTTCCCAAGGAATACTTTCATTTAGGCTTTACCTTGTGACAGCTTCTGCACTGCATGAATTGGTTTTGCATGTAATCAACAAAACTGAAGATTTCCTTTCTACATGTGCAGAAATGACAGAAGAGCATGCCTTACTCTTGCTTGAAATCTAGCCAGGCCTGTATCTCCACAATGCAAACAGCAGAAGTGGGAGGGGTATCGAATCCAATGAATAATTCATAAAATATCAAATCTAACCATATGCCAAACAAGAAAATCATCAAAGGAGAACATGACTAAAGCCTGATGTATGCAACAGAGAACCGTGCAGTGTTAACATAGTTTAAAGATTTTAGTATGCAACAATGAAACACGGTGAGGCTGACTTCTTCAAGACATTCAGTGATCCAGGTTCCAAGGCACCCCATTAAAATGCAAGTTTTAAACCATAGGTTATATAAATAAAACTGTAAATCTCAAAATCCTTGATCTTCAATTCTAATTTTTTAGGAAAATGTGTAATCATCTTTTTGTGTATTTCATTTTGCTTTCATCTTAGACCATATAATGGCTTTTGTCAGTAAGATGTAAGCCAGTTTCCCCAAATGGCTTCATAGCATGTTCTGTCTACAGACCAAGGCAACACATGGCTTTTTCAGTGGCCTCCATCCCTTCTAATTATTTCCTGTATAATTATAAATACATAATTACTTATTTTTGCATAGGCAGCATTTGTCATCTTTTAAAAAATCATTTTTTAAAAAACAAAATCAAAGTAAATTAAAATTAGATCATTGGAGGTCAGAAGTCCTAAGGGAATTTCAGTTTCCTAGTAACAGTAATTTCAATAAGATCCTTAAATACTGCGAACATTACCAAAACCAGTGAATAGATTTTAGACCATTCAAAGCCACCTAAAATTAAAAGTGTTAATCCAGAGAGATCTTAGGGTGAATGAGTAATTTAGTCATGTTAATTCTTGAGGTTCAAGAGGGAATTCAGCACTTCTTTGGTGTGAATGAAATTTTAGATACTGAGGTCTGAGTCCTTGTTTATGTTTAGCCGTGCAGAGATTTACTACTAGAGTATGTAAACTGTTGTAGAAAACATCCTAAAGATCAATAGAATTAGTTTTCTCAGTAAACGTTATATTTGTTAATTAGTGTTTATATGATCCAGCTCCCATTAATATCTGATGAAAAATTTTGCAGTCACAGCAGAAATCCAGACAAATTTCCTCACATGGAAACTTAAGCATGTAGGTGCTTGTTATATTTGTCTCAACAGAAGGTAATATATTAATTAGGAAAAAGGAACTTACTAACATGTGGCACAGAAAATACTTGTTTAATGGTATGGTGAGAAATAAGTTTTTTGCAGACCTTCTCCAGATCTCTCTGAAGCTGCTGACAGCCTTTCCAGGACCTCGCACACTGAAAGGGACTAGCTAGCGCAAGAGAGGCAGAATTAGCTGTTGTGTTCACCACTCTGTCTCCCAAAAGGAAAAACTGTGTTACCATTCACAGTAATCTCCCAAAGGATTAGATAGGCTGTAAGCAATGTGCTGAGTGGTTTATTCACCGTTTCTTTTGTAAGCTAAGGGTGTAACTGGACCATTGTAATAGTTCATAGTCTAGTTCTGGTGAATGTTTTTCCTTCCGCTGGGCTTTTTAGCTTACTGAGATAGATGTAGCCAGAAAGGAACAGTTTGAACTTTGTTGCAATCCAGGAAATTACTGAAAAAAGCTATGGTAGAACTGAGTGCAAGGTTTAGTTGCTTGAGTCTTAATGGAAGGACTTCCTCTGAAGAGTGTTTTGGAAAGATTCATCTTCAGATCCTGTCTTTTACTTTGTTTCAACCAGAAATTTTGAGCATTCTCTCTGTAAAGAGAAAGAAAGGGGAAAAAAATAAATTAAAAAAACCGTTCTGGTTTGTATTCCAGTTTTAAAAAAAAAACAGTTTTTGTTATACAGAGCCTTTTGGTGCTTTTGGAAATATTAGGGAAAGTTTCAGGCATTTCAAATACTATTATTCGATGTTTCCTCGTAAGTTTGGCTTAGTATTAATTTTGCCACTTCATGTTTCTGAAAGATTTGCTGCACTATGTTTGATCTAAAAGACATGATTCTGAAGTGTGTTCTGTCTAGGCAACTGGTGTTGACCTCAAGGAAATGATATGCTTACTTGTCAGGTTAACATACATTTGAAGCTCTCAGATTTTGCAGAAAAATGTAGCTGGATTATTTTTCGTATTATCTTCTGTTACATAGACAAAATGTAATCTTCACTCATATTTCTGTAAATTTGAGTTCAGAATTTAGAAAAGTTAGTTTGTGGTTCAAGATAGCTACACTATCATCTTGAAGATTATGATATCAGATAAATTGTAGCTAAATATTCGTGTGAAGATTTTCAGTAGATAATTTATGTTAGCTAAGGAGCTAGTCTGTTATTTCCTGAGCCTTTAGAAAATTGATTCCATTTTAAATGAATGCCTATGTCAGTATCTGCTGTTATAGGAGAATACAATGTTGTTAGAAGCACTCTTCAGCTCTTGTGTTCCAATTCACTTTGAATAACTATCGGTTTGCTTTGGAGAATGCGGTTAAGGAGTTGGACTTACCTTTTATATGAAAAAAATACCATTAAAAAAAGTTTTCATTCACTTCTTTTTGGAGATTGCTAAGGGTTATTGTCACACCAGCAGTGTAAATTACTTTTTATCTGTTGTTTTAAGTCTCAATGTATACATTCAGATAATTCGTTGTTTGAAGACTGTCCAAGATAGGAATTGATTAAGAGGGAACGGATTTGATAGGGCATAGGCTTTTATTGAATGTTAGTGGAAAGACTGAAAGTTTGGGCAAAGATATAACAGTGTTGGTCAGTACCTTGATTTATATTTGTTATTTTACCTAAACTGCTTATAATACAAAGTGAAATGAGTACATTGGATGCAGATTTTGCAAGTCTCAGGGAATGTATTTCAAGGATGGATTTTCAGATGGAATTCTAATGGATGGGTTACTCTGGATGGACACAAAAAGTTCCTGATCAAACATGTGTTAACCATGGCTTCAGGCTCATAAAATACTGGCAAATTTAACCTGTCCATACCTAAGAAGTAATAATAAAGTTACATATTTGACATATACCAGTCTCAAAAATTCTATTTTCTCATTTCTGGAAATTTCAAAGACTCTTATCCCTTCAGATTGCAAAGGACCTGTCAGGTGGTCTGGTCTGAGATCATAGACAATACTGGTATAGAGTTTGAGGTTCTTCTGGTGTGCAGTAATATGCAATGTTTTCTGCAGCTGATAAATGTATACTGATAAATGTCCTGTGGGTTATGTTCTGTTTAGAACTGATATGCCAACGCAGGTTATGGTCACTTAGGGAAGAGTTTATTTAGTAAAATGAGAAATAGGCAGCTACTCTAAGCTGATGGCTTCTTTTATATTCATGGATAGAGATACCCTAATTCTTCCCATTTGTCTTAGATGAATGCTTTTTCAGGAAGAATCCTGAAGCTGCCTATATATTTCTTCATTTCCTAGACAGAAAAATGATTAACGTCAGGAAATAGCTCTCCCAATGCTGTTAGCATACAGTGAGAGAGCAAATAGCAAAACATTATTTCATTTCATGTAACTTTTCACAGTTTTATTCGTGTTCGTTAAGCTGTCAAATGGTTTTGAAAGGCTCATTTTGTTTTTCAGTAAGGAAAATATGCCTAACCTTGTTGAAAATTATGGTAAAGCTTAGATTAAATGTTTGCAAAAGGTTATTAATCTTAGCATTTCCTTTACAAAGACTCAAATATTTCCATCTCATTTTATTTTCAGAAAATACGATACTTTCATGTTACTTTTCTAATTTGCATTTTTAGGTAAAGCTCTCCTGAGTCAGTGAATAATTTTTTAGATATGTAGCTGACTTTTAGATCAGCACAATACTATTGTACACAACATTAATTAACTCCTAAATGTTTTTAAAATTAAGTACTTTCTTGTCCAAAGAAAAGATTATTTCATATTCTGAAGTACTTTGGTTGAAATTCTGGTTCCATTTAACTCAGTAGTTAGTTATAGTCAGTAACTGTTTCTTCAACACAATGTGATCTTTTAAGGTCTTTATCTATATATAGTTTTATTGTATTATATGATATGTTTATATATATAAGAGAATATATGTATTTCAAAAACAGATTACACAGATATAGATTTTTTTATTGATACAATATGTTGATATTTATATAGTGAAATTCTGTGATACTGATTCATTACACTGTCGCATTTCAAATACTGAAGATAAAAGTTTTAATTTTATAATTCTTTTCCTTTTTTAGCTTCCCCATGGGTAGATAAAAGTCGAACTCCGAACAAAATAGACCTGTACGATGTTCGCAGAAGACCATGGTAAGCTTTCTTTAAAGTACTGATGTATATACGTCTCTTACTTACTAAATATGACTTTAAAGAAAATTTTTTCTGATTATTTATATCTAATAGTCCTTAGTTTTATATATTGCTATTTTCTTATTATAAAATCCTTTAATTCTTCTGAATAAAAAACTTTCAAATCATACTATTTTTTAGGCGATATGCACTATAGTGTCTCATACGTTTGCATTACATGGACCTTTTTATAGGAGGATAACTATCAAATAGGAATAAAGCAATTAAAAACTTTGATTTTGTGCCAAGATCAAATGTAATTCAGATTATTAGGCTGAGCCATTCTTCCAGAATTTCGCAAATGTTTATGAATATGTCTCAATGGTTTAGACCAGCAAAAAAAAATCACTAGATTGATAAAAGACAGAGAACAGTAGCATTGTTTCTCATGATTTTTTTCTGTAATCCTCTGAAGGCATAATGCATATTGATACTTGGATTCATACTAGTTGACTATATTCTTTCAAAGGACAAAGTATTTTTCCCTAAACTAGGCTGATGTACTAATTCATCTGTTATCAAGATCTTTAGCTCTGAAATAGCATTCATGTTTTTCAGTTATCAACATCTGAAAATAGTGAATTTTGATCAGTGTATCCTGCTTTCAGGCTTTCCTAATGCAGTTTTGACTCTGGTTTACTTAGGAGACACAGCAAGAGAGAAAATGATAGTGCTTTGTTTTCTACTAGCTACAACAGGAGGGTTTTGTTGGTTCAGCTAGATTTAGCTTAGCAATTCCAGAGAGTCTTCCATCACATGCAACAAACGTGTTTTCAAATTTGTGTCATTCGTACCCTTTATTTATTTCAGGTATATCCAAGGAGCTGCATCGCCCAAAGACATGCTTATTTTAGTTGATGCGTAAGTGTTCAATGTCTGGATATTTACGTTAGAGGGATAAAAGTACTTAGGTATATTGAACAAATCTGTATGCTGAAGAAGGGAGAGGATTAAGAAGTCCTTATATGGAAGGATCAAAAATCTTGGTATGAACAAAATAAATACATAGGAAAAGATAGTTCCAAAAAGCGCAAACCAAACCTGAAAGGTATTTAAAGTGGGCACAAGGAAGTATTTCAATCGCTTTAATATTCTGCTTTCAGCTTCTTAATTACTGAAATACTCAACTGAAAATTTCTCATGCGCATGCCAAGATTTGTTGTAGAACACAAACATTACAGTACATTTAATCATGATTTCATGAGCCTGAAAATGAGAATGTATGCAGACTAAGCATGTTTTACTGTACATATTTAAAAATTGCCAAGTTTGGTTACTATAAAACATTAATAGAAAGTGAAATAGAAATTAATAAAAACACTCTCTTTGCCTTGGCAAGGCTTTATTTACGTAGCTAATGTTGAGGCACTGAAGGAAGCATTGAACCTGTTGTGTCAGATTGTTTTATGCTGAAAAAATTCTCCATAAGAGAATTTGCATTTAATGCTTTTAAATGTGGCGAAGTGCTTTCATATAAGCAGTGAGTTTTACCAACATTTGTTATTTTTTCACTTCAGCTTAGGTTTTCCCTTGTATCAAACAAGCTGTCATTTGGGTATCTGAAAATCTAAAGCTGTAAATCTGTGTGTAGGAGTATAAAATGTTTACATAATGCATTGGTTGAAGGTGGTAAACTCTCTTGGATTTCTTGAAATGAAAATGAGGAAATGATGTACCATTATGACTTCATCTGAGCACAGGACTGGAGCTTTGAATGTTAGTTTTAGACTTAATTTTTTATTATAATGTAATAACACTAATGATGAGTTGGAGAATTCAGGAGAATTATTGACAATTTTAGTGTGAAAGTTGGTGAGAGTGCTGGCTGGTGCTCTGTATTTTCTTTGTACATTTTAAATAAAATTTGTTAAATTCAACTTTTCTTTCATCTTGTGGATTTCTGTTAGGAGCGGGAGTGTCAGTGGATTGACATTGAAGCTGATCCGCACCTCTGTCATTGAAATGTTAGAGACCTTGTCTGACGATGACTTTGTGAATGTAGTTTCAGTGAGTATCTGTTCTTTCCACAAAATTTTCTTTGTCAACAAAACCGTAAGCAAACTATTTTTAATGCCAGATATGAGATACTTGAATGTTAAGCTGCTAAGAGACTTAAAACATATTGCAAAATACCATATTTGGCTTACTGTTAAGTATAATGGAAGTCTGAGTTTTTTTGCTCTCTATACATTTGAGTGAAGGAAGAAGTTTAAACAAACTTCCATGTAGCCAAATTCTCCTTTCCAATATATTGTTCTGGTCTGTGTAACACATCTTCTATTTGACTGGTATATGCAAATTCCCTTGAAATAATTGGTGGTTCCCAGGCTTTATATTGTGGTATGTGATAAAATGATACAGAGGAGGTAGGGGGAAGTTCCTTTTTCCACACAGCGGATATTTGGGTTGCTCATGTTAATTGATGCATGATAATAGAAGATGCACAGCCATACTTCCGACCTGCTGAAGAGGTGTTGCTGAGAAGTTCTACAATTAGCAACTTTATGGGTAGCAAAGCAACTTTCCCCATAATAAGTAATGTAATAGAGGGGAGAATCTATGAAGGAACTTAAAAATGCACATAATTTATGCATACAGGGGCAGCATATGTGGTGTGCAGGTCAGAGGATTGTGAGGAGGAGGGTAGGATTGTAAGGGTTTTCAAATGAGGGTGATGCTGGCTTTTTCAGGGCTGGCTTTTCAGCAGCTGAGATCTTTCAGAACGTGATCTGAAACTGTATTACTACCTATAATTACTACACTTCAAACTTGACTACCAGATTTAAAACTTCTGTTTCTATATAATAGAGTTTTTAAATAGTTCTTTAAAGTAGTTTTGGAGTTTTTTAATGGCATTTTAAGCTTTCTTATACTTGCCTGGATTTTAAAGTGCAAATTCCTGGTTTTCAAGAAAGCTGAAGACAAAATATTATAGATTTGAGGAAGGAGAAGATGGTATGGGCAACTTTCAGTTTTCAGGCTGATACCTTGGATGCCATGCTCTGGCTTTGGGCAAGGCTTTTTTTTTTTTTTTTTTTTTATTAAGCTGTTGAATTGTAGAGCTTTGATTCTAAGGATTTAGGATGGGAACACTGACATACTCTTAATGGCAAGAGACAGCCTGTGTGGTGAGTAACTGGAATGATTTTGGAGACAATTTTCAACTTCTACAGATGTGTTGTAGCCAGCCTACAGGGAGCAGGACCTGAAATATCACTATCAGAAATCTCTTTGAATACTGCTTATTGCTTCATTGCTGTCAGTCTAGCTAGACCTTCTCCAAGGAGTAGTAAGAAGCTTTTATTCACAATGGCATTTCCTTTGTTAAAGTTTTTAATAGTGGATTAGACCATTTTCTTTAGTCTAAATTACAGTAAAAAAAAAAAAAGAAACTAATGTTTTTATTATTGTTATTAAAGGAAATAAGCTTTTCTGTAATGACATTAGAAAGCTGAAATCTTGTTGTTAGGTTCACTGTTTTTAAAAAAAAAAAGACTGTAATCCTAAACTGCTGGAAACTGATTACTGTGTTCAGTGGAGCTGAGCCAGCTTTTGCCGTTGGAAAATCAGGCCCCCCACTACCTCCTCATTTACACAACTTTTTGAACTCTTTCCTTCATTTGCTCCCAGTTGACCAGAAATAGTGTATCTTAATGCTAAGCCTTCCTTAGTCTCAGGGTATTTTATTAGCTAAGGTTCAGTGTTATTCTAGCGAGGCCCTAAGGTTGAGATTTGTGTTGAAAAAGGACTAGAAATCTTTGAATATTTTCCACAGTACATTTTCCCAGTGGTTTGTAACTTATAGTATGTAAAGACCTTTCTTCTTTGAATGAATTTTAGAGGCATACATCAGATATTTGACTGCAGAACCTAAAAGGACTTTTTGGTCATGCTGCATTCATCCTCAGAGGAAGGCAACACTCACAGAAATATACATAATAGAATACGGCATCTCTACATCTTTTATAAAGTGCTAGTAGATTTTGTACACTTATAATTTAAAAGTCCGTATTAGATCCTTTCAGTATTGCAATTACTTTTGTATAACCTATGTTTTCATGTGTTCAGTTGACTTATGTATTGGAATTGTGGGAGATGACGTGTTCTGACCTTTTATTTCTCTAAGAGAAAGGGAATCACATGCTAAAGATAGGAAACAAATGGTTGTACTACTACAAGACATTCCTTAAGCGAGAGAAGTGAACACAGAAGTTTGATTTTTTTAATGTTTTTTTCCTCTTTATTTTTTAGTTTGCTCGTTTTTTCTACAGTCCAACCAAAGCTTCAAACCAAAGTTAAGCACCAGAGGTGACACTGCTTAAGAAGGTGGTATATAATCACACTGAGTATTATTTGTTCTTAAGATTTTTCACAAAAGCATATATACAGGCCTAACTTTTATAAAGCATTTATCCACTGCAGAGTTGGTATTAGTTGCTGTACTGTTTTCATGTATGTTGCTTTATTTTTGTGTTTGATTTAGATATCTTGACACTTAAAGTAAAACAATACATTAGAACAATCATTATTCTGATCATTTGGTTAGATCCTTGAATATTACATACATGACTTTCATTTAGGAGGATTTCATAGAGGTGTGAGATCTCATCTTTATTCAAATATTAAATTCTTCATTTTACTACTTAGTTTTTTCCCACTTATTCTTCCTTGCACACCTTTGGTGAAAAGCTTGATGATTTATTAGGTTTATGTACTGTGTTAAAAGGCAGATGGTTCATTAATTCTTGTCTAATTTTAAAATAATCTCATTTTTCTTTTTTCTAAATGAAATAAGGATCATCTAGAGATATGGTAATACACAAAAGATCATCCAGTCAAAGTGGTGTTCCCCAGGGCTCAGTATTGGGGCCGGTTATGTTTAATATCTTTATCAATGACCGGGATGAGGGGATCGAATGCACCCTCAGTAAGTGTTCAGACAACATCAAGTTGAGCGGGAGTGTTGATCTGCTCGAGGGTAGGAAGGTTCTACAGAGGGATCTGGACAGGCTGCATCAATGGGCTGAGACCAATGATACGAGGTTTAACAAGGCCAAGTGCCAGGTCCTGCACTTGGGTCACAACAATCCCAGCCAGTGCTACAGGCTTGGGGAAGAGTGGCTGGAAAGCTGCCTGGTGGAAAAGCACCTGGGGGTGTTGGTCGACAGCCAGCTGAATATGAGCCAGCAGTGTGCCCAGGTGGCAAAAAGGCTAAGAGCATTCTGGCTTGTATCAGAAATAATGTGGCCAGCAGGACTCGCGAAGTGATCGTCCCCCTGTACTCTACACTGGTGAGGCCCTACCTTGAATACTGTGTTCAGTTTTGGGGCCCTCACCACAAGAAAGACATTGAGGTGCTGGAGCATGTCCAGAGAAGGGCAACAAAGCTGGTGAGGGGTCTAGAGCACAAGTCCCATGAGGAGCAGTAGAGGGAACCAGGATTGTGTAGCCTGGAGAAAAGGAGGCTGAGGGGAGACCTTATCGCTCTCTACAACTGCCTGAAAGGTGGTTGTAGTGAGGTGGGGGTCAGTCTCTTCTCCCAAGTAACAAGTGATAGGACAAGAAGAAATGGCCTCAAGTTGTGCCAGGGGAGGTTTCGATTGGATATTAGGAAAAATTTCTTCACCGGAAGGGTTGTCAAGCGTTGGAACAGGCTGCCCAGGGAAGTGGTTGAGTCACCATCCCTGGAGGTATTTAAAAGACATGTAGCTGTGGCACTTAGGGACATGGTTTAGTGATGGACTTGATAGTGTTAGGTTGATGGTTGGACTCGACAATCTTAAAGGTCTTTTCCAACCTAAAAGATTCTATTGTTCTACGATCATTATTCTTCACAAAATATTTCATAAGAAAGAAGCCATGTCTAAATCAAGTCCAATCCAGTGCTTTCTTAATAAGTCCAAATACCAAAATATCAACTTAAAGATTTTGTTCTAGGTGAAAGAAATGTAGATTTCTTTAATACATTTCACATTATTGCTTAAGGACATTTTTCTCTTAAAGCATCCTGGTATTAGACATAATTGGCTAATTAAAAACTCCAAAAAGCTAGGTGAAAATTTTCAGTTAATACAATATTAGCAGATGGAAATATGAACACTAGCAATAACTGGAAGTTATCTATAATTTTTCTTTCCCCCCCTGGATCTTTTGGCCAAGAAAGCAACAGTTGTGTTACGGCTGGTTAGCTTTAATAACCATAGAGTGTTTAGTAATGAGGTTTTGAGTTAACTAGAGAGCTGTTTTACAGCTAACCTCTGCCAAGATGTTGTCCCACAAAACCCATATGTATGATGATTCATGCCCACAACTGAGAGACACGGATTTAAGCTCCTGCCAATCACTTCTGGAAAGCGACAGGATGATTTAATGAACCATGCCTGATATACGGAGAAATCCTAGGGAACAAAAAGCTTAGAAGTAGATGGTGTTAAAATACATTAGTTCTACTGATTTAATATGGTTCTTGCATTTATTTCCAGTGAAAAAAGGTTGAATGAACTATTAAGTTATGTAAAGATTGCCAGGGGTTAATATGTCATGATTTCCTCTGGGATTTGCATTTTTCTTATCTGAAGTGCTGTGCTTTGTTGCAGAAAGAAAACCTGCTGTTTGAAAGAGCTTAAATGTATGAGTAATACAGCTGTTTTCCCACTAATCCGGTTATATGCTTTGATAGCAGTAAGTGGTAGATGATAGGGGCAGCAATTCCATCCCAGCATGTTATGATTTAGTGACTTGGTTTCAAATGTTGACACAGAGAGTGTAATTTGTTTATGATTGTGGGTAGGCTGCAGTCTGCAGGAGAAATGTATTTCAACTTCAAATCTGTAGAGGTGCAGAAAACTACACAAAGGAAAAACCTACCTTACAGCAACAGACATGTTAAAGGTCGGGAGCTGTAGGACTGTTTAAAATCACTTAGCCTTTGTAAAAATCCAAAATAGTATTTACTGTTTAGGAACTGGAAATTAAATGTTATGAGCATACTAGGGATAATAGAATCGTGCTCTGGGAAAATCGAAAGCTCATCTCCTGCTCTTGTGCAGTTCTGCACATGGACTAAAGTCAGAGGAAAGGAGACTTCTGGGTGAATTGATTTCAAAGAAAAAACTATGCACCCAGCCTATGAAATTATTGTTGAAGGTAAAAGTAATCTGTGGAAGGTACACCCCTTTTACCACTGATTTTTAATAGCAGCTTATCATGTAATTCTCACAGCTCAGTGGTTGCCAAGCTGTTTATTTTGCCCCCCTTACTCCCAAGTTGATACAAGTTTTATGTCTTCCTAATTAAAATATTTATTATATGATAATGGGGGGAAGTTTCATAAAGAGCTTTTCAACATATCAAAGGACTCTCTGCTTCATGTTCCTTTCTGCATCATGCAGATCAGATTGCACCTGCATTCTCTTAGCTACAGGGAAACGTTCCTTCTTTCTGGGAAATACTTTCTTAAGCTTGTTTAAAAACTTAACAGACATGACATGGATGGAAATCTTAGCCTGAAGTTCCATTGAAGGGAGGGAGGATACCAGATGGTGCAGCCAGGTATCCTGTCGTGCTTATGTTTTCTTTGTTAGAATTTTTAGATTTGTATGAGTATACGTCAGCTCAACTGGCAGAAGCTTCCAGAACTTTCTTTAAAATTCAGTTTCCTTTATTACTTCCATTTAAAGTGTTTTTAGTGAACTTTAAATTAAATTGCATTCTCAAATAGACTAAGACATATTTTCTTCCTGTGTTTTTGAATTTTTACCCAGAAGAGTTCAGTAGTGGTTAGTTTTTCTAAATAACATCAGTATTTGAGGAAGTAATAAAACATGATAATGATAGCAGTGTGAGATACTGGCACAGAAGTAGTTATATGGGTGGATCTAGAGGAGGAGATGAAAAGGACTCCTGTATGAAGGGAGTTGCCAGCAGACCTGCTAATGTGCTTCGGTCCTTACATTCCCATTCTCCATAATGGACAATATTAAGGAGAAAACATAAAGATGCCTGCCATCTTTTTCATTATTTGGCAAATTAAAAAAGGATAGACTACCAGGTTCCCACTGTAGGTCTGCATAAGCATCTCTTTTACTGATTTAATCCTGGAGCATTTCAAGTAACTAATCACAGTAGCTCCAATTAAGTATACAGTCTTCTCAACATCATAGCTGTGTGAGGCAGTAAACAAATATATATTATTCCTTTTTTTTTTTTTTGTAGTAAATGAAAAGCAATATAAAGGCAATGTACAAGCATTGAGCTTCTTTTAACCACAATTCACCTAATTGTGTCATGACCTTGCAGTTTTTCTTGTATTGAATGGCTCATTTTGAAGACAAGGGGGAACGATGATAGCTACAGAGAAACACATCTTCATAGGAGTGTTTCTTAATGGCAAATCATTAGCATTCCTTAATGGAAGGTCATTATCTTGCACTTTCCCTATTCAGGGACTAAGTGAATTGATGTATGTATTTTCATGTATGTTTGACAAGCACCGTAGGTGCCGGGCTGAAGCAAAGTTTGAAGAAGTTAGGATCAAAATCTAGTATTCAAATTCTGTGCTGCTAATAATTGCAGATAGAGCCAAGCTATATATCTATGGAAATATATGTATGGGAAATATGTCTGGAAGTCCTGTTTATCAAATGTGATGAAAATGAGTACTCTACAAATAACAAGAGAGGCAATTTAGTGAGCTAGGGAAAATTTGGGAACTATGGAAATCCAGCAGTTGTTAAGTTAGAAAGAATTTTCTCTTTTAATGCATTAATGAGGGTAAGAATAGAAGCCAGAAATGCAGTAATATTAACAATATCATGAAATTTTTCACTGCCCACAGAGTTACAGTTCCATTTTCCTTCCCCTCTAAAGAGAAAGTCGAGATAGGAGTCAATGACACTATGTTAAATTATTTCAGGTGGGGCTGGAGTTGAGAGGAACGTCAGGGTAGGAGGATGTTATATTACTTGGCTCTTTTGAAATTAGGTTAGTTAATATTAATGGGACCCTGATCCCCAGGAAAGCAAGTCACACAGTTTGTATCAAGAAAAAAGAAAAAGTGAAGGACCACTAGGAGTCAAACTTCTTGCAGTCTTCATCAGACATGACGAACTAGAAATGCTTGCGCAGCTTCAGTGACATGGCTAAAGACAACTTTCCATCTAAATAATGTATGGATTGATGGTTCGATTTCTCTCCTGGAAGGCAGACAATGAGTATTTGAACTCAGATTTTGAATGCATGGCTCTCCTTTATTGTGGCTGAATACCGTTACATAAGTGTGGATCACACCACTAACTCAACACAAAAGGGATTGGCTCAGATTTTATAGAAAAAAGATTGTAGGTGTCTTCTCTGAGGACTGAAACTATTTACGGCAGATTGCTTGGTTCTTGAAAGCATCTTCTCACAGTCCTGAGTGAGTCACCTGAGAAGCTGGATTTCAGACATACTCTCAAACTCACAGAATTTGATTTTTTTGTCTGTTCAGGAGTTCATAAATAAATTGGCTGGTAACTGATTTGATTACAGCTGAGAACTGCTGTTGCTGGGGAAAACTCTTGCACCCATAGACTCTCAAAACCGTCAGATAAACACACTGCAAGAATCACTAGTGGAAGCCAAATAAATTTGAATGGCACATAAATAGTTAATATGTTTCAACAAATTACAAAGAAAGATTCTTGTTGTCTTCATATCAATATTTAATGCTTTCCTGGAAGATGCGCTTTAAGCAAATATCTACTACTAAACGTAATTGTTAAGGTCTGTTACAGAAGTAACCAAGGGAATTTCAAAGACTGATGATATGTGGGTGGTGAGACAGTATGCAAAAGGTCAGATGAGATTATCTCATTGCCTCTTTTAGCCTTAAATCAAGAATACATAAAGGTTTTGGTTGGTTGGTTAGGGTTTTTTTTGTTTTGTCCTGCTGACTTAAGTGTTTATCCCAAGTAGCTGTTCATCATCCATCTTAGTTACTAATGGACTAGAAAGTACTTCATCATCCTTGTGTAATACAAATATTTTACTCTTCATCTTTATAAATAAGGAATATTTTCCAAGTACTTTTTTCTCTTCTGTGTATACTTAACAGTTTAGCCATATCTATCTAGCGACAGATACGTTCAGTAGTTAGGGTTTCTCTTATCCCTAATGTATTTAAAGATTCATTGTTATCTTCAGTTTAACCAGCCCTACAGTATTTTCTGTGCAATAAGACAGAACAGCAAATACTTATATAAAACAGACATATACAGAATAGTCCATGATAAAGAGGTGAAAATGAAGTGTTACATTGCTGTTCCAGTGATTATACTCCCTATGGTACTTGCTTACATCCTTTTTTTTTTTTAGTATCTGGTTTAAAATAATATGCCAGTATGTAAACCCAATATAACACAAAAACCATGGTGATGTTAGTGCAGCGTCAAGTCTTCTCTCTCTGATAATTACAGCTAACACCAGGGACCTTCTCCAAAAGCCAAGTTGCCATGCTCAGCTCAGAACTGTGCTCGAGCTAGTAAGGCTTTGTAAAAGTACAGAGAGCCAGATCCCACACAGAATCTACTCACATTTGTATTCAAAGGCCGTCTAGCCATACCTGATATATTTCTAGGGAATTTAGAAAGAAAGCACGTGTTTCGACAAGTTTTTCCTGATTGCTCATTTAAACTGAGCCTTATATAACTACTAATAAACTTGAGAAACCTTTAGAAGATGAAGTTATTTTTCTTTTAGAGTTACAAAATAATAACCAAGCCATCTGAATTTAGGGACTTGTTTGTTTATACATATATTATTTTACCCTCCAGCAGCTGGGCTCAGACGCTTCATCTGCCCAGCAGCTGCCCCTGGATCCCAGTCTGCCCAGTTGCCGCCACCTAGACATACACGCGCCCAAGGCTGCAGCCCCATCCAGTTGCTGATAGAGACCACCTCATGCACACACGCAGAGCTGGTGGGGACTCCCCTAGTCCCAGTAGCCAACCCTCCCCCGTGATCTCACCCTTACAGACACACACGTGTTTCACCTCTAGAGACCTGCCAGACCAGCACCTGGTATTGCACTCCAGGTGCTGGTACCATGGACACATGGGTCTCTGTGACCCATGGTCCCTCACCACTTGCTGATGCTGAAGTCCACTCACTCCAGTCTCTCCAGCTTCTGCACCATGGACACATGGGCCCTGCGACCCGTGGTCTGACTCCAGTTGCTGCACTCACACACCCATGCACAGACACACTCAGAATAGGGAGTGCCTCACCCAGGAAAAGTGGTAGCGATGGAGTTTTATAAGAAGGCAGGACAGACTGCACTGATGAGGTGCACGATGTGGCCAGAAAAACATACTGATCAGCAAATCATTTACACGGGACCAACAATTTTTCCCCTTACCCCTCTATTTTCCTCCTCTTGTTCATCCTCAAATCACCTAAACCCATCCCTTTCCTCACCTTGGTTCTTCCCGTAAATATTCCATAGTAGGCCCTGTGCAATCCTGAAATGCTGTTCCCCTGCATCCCATAATGTCTCCCATACAACCTCCCTGAGTCCAAAAGGAGAGTTATTGCATTATAAATTATGGCCTAGGCCCTAGTTAGTTGTGGGAAATGAAAAACACCTCCAGAAGACAAGCCATCCTGGCTATCTTGAGACCAAATTATGGCCAAGAGGTGCATGTCTGCCTCCACTGGCTGCAGGGAGAGCCTGGCCCACGGTCTTGGACTGGGCTCCCAATTAAAAGATCACTGAAATGGGATGAGCTGAATCATACTACCTCTGCTCAGCTGAGAATGCAAAAAGGAGTCAGGGGCAATAAAACCAACAGGCACTTTTGGGTTTTTTACACCTTTTTTTTTTTCTTCTTGTGTGTTACTGTTTGTGTTAACACATCAGCTAAGTTTTTACTGTTGTGCTATTAACTGCAACTTTAGTTTGCTGTGGAAGGAAGATCAAAAGGTATGTAAGAGAGCAAAAAGGAACAAAGAGTTGGAAAAGGAATAGGGCAAATCTTAAAATAAGATTTATTTCATTTTAGATCTGTCATAAAGTATTAATTCTAGGGAACAGAGGACTTGAGTGCATGAAGAGCCAAAGGGAATGGAAATTAGAAGCTGAATTTCTACATTAGGATGTCAGGAGCAGGGACATTGCTGGAAACTGTACATTTATTACTGTACAGTATAACTGACAATTCCAGATGACTAGAAGAGTCACCTCCATTCCCACTTTGAGGGAATGCTTTGGGCATCAATACAGATTTTTATTGTCTCCTCTTATAGTTGTCAAATGTCAGGAAGTCAGAATTCTAACAGCACATGGCATGGGCTTCTGCGAATAAATTCCAGAATAATTCCGAGCTCTCTAGTGTATTAGTAGTATTTAAAATTAGTAGTTTAGTAGTATATAAAATAAGGTGTTAGCTCTACCTCATGGTTCCACTGGTTAATAAATCTGTTGGTTATTTCCAATTTCTTAATTTTTAGTAAAGCACAAGTCTTACTGAAGAGAGCCCTGCTACATGTCAGGCCTAGCATCAACCCTCTGAGTTTTTATGGAATGTCAGATGTTGGACCAAAAGTGCATTTCTGAGTCAGCTTTCCAACCAGGAGACAATTATTAGAGGGAGTTGTGACAGTATAATTAAAAATGTGAGGTGGGAGAATAGTCTCTGAACAATGAATTCATTCCTTACCGGTTCTGACGAGGCTGGACCGGACTGGCTCTAATGATTCTGCTGGGGAAAGATGACTTGCTATGTTAATGAAAAAAGCAGAAAATGCAGGCTGTCTGTAAGGTTTGGGACAGGCTGGGGACTTTGTTCTATGGTATCCCTTTTTTTAATATTTTTTCTATAAAAGTTATCTATTTGGTAGGTGAAAATTTTAAGACATATGTGGCAAGATGTTAGTTTGGTGTGAATCTAAACAATCTCTTAACCTAGGCAAAACATGAATGAAATACTCATAGACTTCTCAAGTCTCACGCTTTTCAAGACTCGCGCTTTTCCCTCCTGTCTCAAGCCTGCCTGCCTCAGCGGCAGCGCCTCGCGGGTCGGCAGCGTGCTGCCCCAGCCTCCTCACTGCTCGCGAGCCCCGGGCACCACGCGCAGCCGGGCACGGTGCTCTGCCCTGCGAGGGTGACAAGCGCATTTAAGTCAAGTCCTGGGAATATGGAGGTGACATTGTAGCCCCCTGCCGTCCCCCAGTTATGTGGTCTGGCGCTGAAGTCTATGTCTGTAGTTTGGTGCACTGACTAAACATTCATCTTGCTTTTGATGCCCTGAGTAGCAACCTCAGGTATAGAATCATAGAATGGTTAGAGTTGGAAGGGACCTTAAAGATCATCTAGTTCCAACCCCCCTGCCATGGACAGGGACACCTCCTACTAGACCTGCTTACTCAAAGCCTAATCCAACCTGGCCTTGAATGCTTCCAGAGATGGGGCATCCACAGCTTCTCTGGGCAGCCTGTTCCAGTGGGCAGTGAATTTATAGATAATGGTTTAATATTCAAACCTTTATCTCTAGTGACCAGTGATAAGACACGAGGAAATGAATGAAGCTGTGTCAGGAGGAGTTCAGATTGGTTGTTAGGAAAAGGTTCTTCACTGAGATGGTGGTTGGTCACTGGAACAGGTTCCCCAGGGAAGTGGTCATGGCACCAAGCTTGTCAGAGTTCAAAGAGTGTCTGGATGATGCTCGTAGTCATATGGTTTAGTTTTAGGCAGTTCTGCAAGGAGCAGGGACTTGGAGTTGATCCTTTTGGGGCCCTTCCAGCTTGAGATATTCAATGATTCATCTTTTTGACCAAGGGTGTTTTGTGTGCTAAACAATTTGAATTTGTCTGAACGACGATTTCCCCAGTCAAGTGATAACAAAAAAAAGGCTACAAAATAATTTTCTAGGAAGTCCCTTCTCGTTACGTTTCTTTCCTGGAGTGTATCTGGGTCGCAGTGCCGTACCGTGCAGCCTGCAGGACTGCAGCACTACAGTAGTGTGGTAGTTCAGATCAGCCAGCTTTCTCTGGGAGATGCTGAAGTTCACAGTACTGAAATTTTCAGTGGAAGTCAGAAAGACAGGATTTTAAGTAAATAATACATGCTGACTTAGCCACAGCATCATGAAATGACCGTAAATGAGTTCATCTTGCTAAGCTAATTCATCTTTCAGCCTACACTGTCGTTCTTTGTTGTAACTGAGATTCGCAGCACGACATCGTACTTTATGGTCTGAACATTAACCCTTTTGCACATAGTGGGAGCTTTGCATTGATACACGTGCAGATAACCGTATCAGTTAGAAAGGTTAACAAAGCTAACTGAGGGCAGAGTTTGGCCCGGTGTTTGGTCTTTTTCCAAACATTTATGCCATATTATGCTACTATATTTTTTTCAGCAGATATCTCATGATTTAACAGTTTTACTGTTGTTGAATGCCATTACCTCTGGTCTATAATACACATATATACATTTCACAATGAAAAGAAATGTGATACATTTCAAATTTCAGGAAAAGCCAATAGTGTAAATTGACATATAATCCTCATATTTCATCCTCTACTTGCAATACAATTTAAGAAATGCAGACATGCTCCTTCTGAGTACTAGAATAAGGTTTTTGTATTTTCTCTACAGTTTATACCTGAAGACTATCTGTATGCAAGCCATAGGATAGGAGAAAACAGTTATCCCGTAGCAAGAAATGAAAGCTGAACTTTAACACCATATATTATTTTTTGGCATGTCAAATTACAAACCTTTATTGCTTGAACTGCCTCAAATTTTCTGTGTACTGAGATCTACATAGGAATAAAACTTTGCAAATTGCTTTCTTCCTATTCTCTAAATGGGTTCTGATAAATATTTATAGTATCTTCCCACTGCTGAAATACAGATTGTAACTGGCTTTATTCAAGATTCAGTTATTCTTGGGATTAACCCTAAAATCCTATTACCAAGCCTAAAGCAGCAGGAAAAAAAGGAAAAGAAAGCAGTAAAGCTGGATTTAGCTACAAGACGAAAGCCTGATGAAATCAGATCTATTTCACTATTGCTCATTTAATATGTATAGATACAACTGGGTCACCGAGCTGATTTAGCCATGAGGTAGAAGTAGCATAGCAACAAACCTTGGCAGATTGAAAGTCAGCAGCAGTTGTATCTGATTAGGTCTTCCGCAAGCTGACTGTATTCTTCTCAATTTTCAGTATTCCCAGAGTGATGTTTCTGATTTATTCAGCTCTCATGATCTGAGTATTTTATAAGTTTTGTCTCTGTAGCAAGTTAAGTATAGGAATTACTGCTTTGTTCAAGTTTATATGATTTTCTATAAAAGATGAACATTTCTGAAGGTTTAAAAATACACAATTTACACTCAATCTAAACCAGGATCTCATTTAACATCAGAAGTTTTGGAAGGGTAGTTTTTTAGGGTTTTTTTTAGTTTTTTATTTGGGTTGTTTGGGGTTTTTTTAGCTTAGAAGTATAATTTCAGGAGATTCTGATTAAACATGCTATGTCAAATCAGTAGATGTTAGTAAATTAACTAGGATGAGTGAAGAATAGGGAGGCAGTAGGTAAGGATGGTGGGAAAAATCGAGTTTTTACTTAGATCTGGTATTACACAATATTCAATAAGAATGTTACTGCTTTTACAGATTTTGGAGATGCAGAAAGACATTTCAGTAAGAGATTGATTGAGAAATGCTAACTTTTACGGCTTTTCCATTATAAGTATTGTAAAACGGTTTGTAAAGGGATTGGAAGTGGAGATGCTCGTTTTGGTAATATGGATGCTTTGTATGGAAAAACAGATTTTCATCCTCCTGGAGCTGGGATCTCTTGTGCTCAACATGTGGAAATGTTTCTTTCAGGAGGAAGTTTGGATTTTAATATTCCTGCTGCTTCACTCGTTTAGCACCCAGGAGTATTTAATTGTTTTAGTTGTAATGAGAAATTTATGCCATTCACAGAAGGCAACAACCTCCACCAGAAGTGTAAAAATTTCCTTTTCAAGATGACATTTGTAAGAGCAGTTCAACTTTTTTTGTTTTAGTGCCACCTAATGACGAAAACCTGAAAAAGTTTTTAAAAGTTTCATTAATGTATTGGGTTTGATTTGTTTATGTTGTTGCATTTTCCCTTAATGAGATGATTTACAAAAGATTTTGTGTTTTTCAGATTAAATTGCAGAGCTAGCACTTCTTTTCTCAATTTCTTTTCCTCAGGATTTACATAAACTTATTGCTATCCTTTTTGAGAAATGTGGCTTTCCTCAGTGGATTAGTGTTTTGTCAAGAGAGCATCTGATAAATGTTGGCTGAAGTTTGCTTTCTCGATCTTGTCATAAAAAAAAATTAAGTGCATACCTATACATAAACACATTTTTTAATAAATATATATATACACATATGTATGAAGACATCAGATACAGCAGAAAAAAAGTTGTTGACTGTCAGAAACAGTAATAAGCACTTTCTGATCAAGGTAGATTAATGCCCCAATATATTACTCTTTAATTCTTCATAACATTTCTTCTTATGCTGCTGTTTTCAATGCCGGCTTGTTTTACTAGCATTGCACATAATGTGAATTCTAAGACAGTGCAACGAAGGGGACGTTTTTGGGTTTCCTTTCGTAAAAGAAGCAGAATCAATTGAAATGTTTTATTTGTATTTAAATAACCTCCTACACTTGCCAAAAGAATGATTGAAATTGGATTTCAGATTTATATCCCTTATAGCTCTCAGGAGATGGAGGCATATTTAGGTATATAGAGAGGGATAGATGGATATACAGAAGGAAATTTGAAACAGTCATCAATTTATACATTGCTTGTAAAAATAGAGATTTTTCTCTCGCTGTGTTGTAGTCTTCAGAATGAATCGCATTAGCTGTGTGTGGATTTTGAAAAAGTTTAAGTGATAAAATCTTTATGAGAATTCATGCTTTAAGAATTTGTGCCCTATTTGACCTTATGGTTTAAATGGCATATAGCAAAATAACTAATATCAAGTTAAAGGGCAAATTTGAGGACTTGGAGTTGGTTGCACAAAGGAAAGGGAAACAGCGTATTCTGGTGCTCTAGTAGTGGGGAATGAGATTAAAGTTTCTGGCCATGTCCTTGCCTTAGATTTACTTTTTTTCGTCCCTGTTGCTTCACTTTTCTCACCAATAAAATGAGAGCAGTTCTGAACTATTTCACAAGAAGTCTGAGACACTCAGTAATGTTTGAAAATGCCTGTGATGCTAAAGTGTGGCTGTCCCTGGGAGTTATATGCTATGTGTTACTTGCTAAAGCGTGTCAACTAGGGAGAGGTCAGCTGGTATCTGCAAAAGGCAGATTCATCAAAAAATTTCCCAATAGACAGGCCAGTTTGTATCTGTTCAGCCGGTAATATATTGAACTGAATGCAGTTTTAAGAAAAAAAAACCAAACATGTTTTTCTTCTCATCTATTCTGTTTGCTGTTTTTTTCCAAGACTGCCGGATAGCTTTGATCTTTCTACTTATCTGTCTCACATGTTTTTCAGTCCTTCTATATCCCACTTCTGAATACTGATCCTTTCTTTTTTCGTTTTGCAGTCTTTTTCCATGAGGGTCTTTTTTTCCCCCCACCTTTCTTTTGTCTTATACTGCACTCTTAATGAAAACACCTATCTGTAGGGTCTCTTGTAATTCATTTTTTGTTCTGCCGTCATATCCACAGAGTGCTTAGAGTGGGAACAGATATAGGAAATAAATCAACATCTCTGTTTCACTTCCCTTGAATCCTCTAATATCCTGGTGTTGGGGTAGGAGTTTTAATAATTTAAGAGGAAGATGCTCTTACTGAGAGCAGGTTGAGACTCTGGAAAATAAGAGGGTTTTAGCAATGCAGAAGTAACTATTCTGGAATCAGAAGAGGGTTTCAGAATGACAATCCCATCTCTTGTCCATCAGTTTAACGCTTGGGGCACTATGGATTGCAGAGGTCCATGGGCCTGGAAGAGCCCACAGCTCAGTGAAACTACCCAAGGGAGGGGAAAGGTCTCTAGCATTTAGATATTTCACTGCAGTTCTGTGTAATTTTCCACTGGTTTTGCAAGTTGATACTTCTCTGAATAGGAGGATGAAGACAGTCCTTGTGTTGTGGTTTAACCCCAAGTGACATCCCTTCACTTCCTTCCCATCCCCCCACATTGAGATAAGGGAAGAGAATTGGAAAAAAAAGGAAACCTCATGCGTTGAGATAAAGACAGTTTAATAGAACAGTAACGGAAGAGAAAATAATAGTAATAATGATGGTAAAAGAACATACAAAATGATCACCCAATGATCAATTGCCTGGCACATCCCGAGCAGCGATGGCAGATTCCTGCCCCCCAGCCAACCCCCATTTATATACTGAGCATGACAAGGAATATTCCTTTGGCCAGCTGATCCTGTCTATGCTCCCTCTCAGCTTCTATGGGAAGCTGCAAAAGTCCTCGACTTAATATAAGCATTACCTAGCAACAACTAAAACAGTATACATTATCAACATTATTCTCATACTAAATCCAAAACACAGCAGCTATTAGGAAAATCAACTTTATCCCAGCTGAAACCAGAACACCTTGTAAGACTGTTGGATTAGTATTTCTGTTTCTGACCTCCAAAATGACAGGGTTCAAGGAGCGTTAAACTCAAAACCCTTTGTTCAGTTTCATGTTAAGTTGAATTGATTAACTTACCTTTCAAGTTATTCAGTTGCCCCATATATGGTGAAAGATTATACTGATGGTTTGAGGTCAAGCAGATGAAGGTCTCCAACACTCTTAGTGCCCCAGTAACAGGCTTGGGTATTCCTGCCCAAAGCTGTGAACAGAAGGTCTTCCTTTCCTCAGACACGGGGATCGTTCTGGGAGGTCCCAAAGGCAGAGGCTGTAAAAGGATATAAATATATTGGGCAGTGACAAATAGTCTAGTGAAAAATACATCTAGATCCTATACCTTGCTTTAGAATTACAAGGCAAATTTAATTATGATAATACTTCATGATACTTTAAAAAGCTAAGGTTATCCTGTTTTCCATGATTTCCAAGTGTTTTGCTCCAAGTCCCTCTTATTTTATCTTAGATAAGGAATAAGCTGTTTATATAGTTGAAAAAGTAGAAGCTGTCACTGGCAGTGACATACTGTTTAAGGTGGCTTTAGATTTTAACAATTGAATGGTTTGCCTCTGAATATCATCTGTTGTTTTGTAAATGACTCACTGAGCCCATGGCATTGTACACAAACTCCATTTATTTTCTTTTTACCACAATAGCATTTTTGTGACGTTACGTTTATCTTTACTGCAATAATTAGGGGGAAATGCCAGTCTGATAAATACCCAACTGACATGTTTTGTATAAATACATTGAGAGTATTTTATTCAATAAAGTATAGATTGTAATTACTTTAATTTTACATCTTTGACAGGATTTGACTTTGTAAGAACATGGACTTTCTGAAGTGGCAACTCTTTTTGTGAAATCTTTCACATTCTTTCTTCCAGTTCAATACTAAATCATTGAGTTTATTATTAACTAGCTTTCAGGAAATTATCCAAACATAAATAAGCATTATTATGGTACCTAGGAGACAGGTAATGTGACCAGTAATCATTAAGGTTTATGGCAGGTATTTTGGCTTTTGGTATCTTAATGTGTGAAAAAATATAATGCCACTGTCGCTATTATATTTCAGATGAGTCTAACTGAAAGCTGGCTCAGTTTGGCTAATTCAGAGTTACAAATGGTCCTGGTATTTGTCACACGGTCAACTAGTTAAAGAGCAAAATTATTTTAGTGTTATGAAAAAACAGTTTTAAGGGAAATCTAAAAGCTTTTACACTTGAAATCCTTCAGTTACTTCAGTATTTTAAATTAACTGCATGTAGCCCTGAATTTTGTTCCCCCCTTTGGACAATTTTATCAGTCACATTTCAACCTTCAGACTTGCCTTCACCTCCTAGCAAATAGGTAAGTGTTCATTTTGCAGGATTGTTGTTCCATCTACTGATTCCTTTATCTAACCAAAACCCCTTCTCATCTGCTTTGTTGACTGACATTAACGTTAACATTGCTGTATTTAAAAAGATCTGGCTCACATATTTTCTTAATTAAATTACAGCATTTGCAGACTTTGGTTGTTGTAACTCTCCATTCTACAAATGTGTTATTTCTCTCCTTCATTTTCCATCAGCATCTGTCAATCTATAGATGCAGATAGTTTGACCTTGACCCTTTGTTCATTTTATATCACGTGTAGGTATAGTACAGTACAGTTTACTTGTTAACTGCTTAAACAGTTTGAGCCAGTATTCCTGTCAATTTTTAAAGTGTCATTTTTGTATCTGTAATTACCAATCCGTATGCTGGATACCTGACCTTCATAGAAATAATTATCCTGACACATTTACAGGACTGCTAGCAAGCAATTTAGTTTTGCAGTTTAATGTTAGTGGCATTTCAGGGAGAAATGCCTTGTCACTGAATTTTCACTTGAACACCTAAACCGCTGTTTGCTATAGCCCAAGACAAGACACGCACTGACCATAAGATTGAATTTATGGTTACTTTCATATTAACTCACTAAATAATTTGCCTATAATGTCACCGATGAAGCAGGATAGTGTTTTCACTCTACTTTTTTAGATGGAGTTGGCTTTTGTAAAGCAGAGCTACCTACCAGATAGTGTTTTTCTTCTGCTTTCCAAGTATAAGATCTGTACTCTCATCCCATCTCACGATCAGAATGAATTTTCAGACCATGCCTTTTTAAAACTACTTTACATCAGTATTTTTCCCATCATGGCTACAAAATTAGATCAAGGCAAGCTGAAATAATTTCACAGCACAATACTGTTTTCACTCCCACATGGTTAATGTACCTAATAATCATGGGGTGATTTATCGGTTTCTTCTGTAAGAAACTTCTGTAAGAACCACCATTGCGTGTGTCAGTGTTTTGCATCACAGTAAATTAATTACAGTTGCGTGATCATCTCATGGCTTTGCTTCAGCAGCAAAACATGCTTAAGCAGCAAAACATGCTGCTTAAGCACAGCGAATAAAAATCACCCCGTGATATTGAGGGGAAATGGAAAAATGAATGACCGTAATTTGTTTGAGTCTGGGGAAAGAACTTTTATAAAAGATAATGGCTTTAAAAGCACACAATGGAAATGTTAGAGTTCAGCTGGGAGTCTTACATTTTAATCACGGTGGAGGCTTGATCCTACCAAAATTATTCTTTTCTGGGAAACATGGCATACATTAAAGGAATATTCAAGCTGAAAATTTGGTTATATGTAATCCAATCCCTTGTGTTCATTTATTTTAAAGGTAAAGTTTGCATCGTGACACTGGGAGAACTGGAAAATATTTTTAATCTTCATTATCTCATCCTGTTTTCATACTTTTGTTACTGTAATTAATTTAGAACACAGTACTATATTTATAGTTGTGGTATTACAAAAATTAAAGCCCTGATAAATAGAATATATACATTGCATTTGTCAAAGTTAAAGCACTTGTTCATGCTTTTACATGTTTTTGGAAACAGTTGTTCCCTTGTGACACATTGGGAGCTGCATATTGATAGAAAGTCATTTGAGAATAACTTGCTGCCACAGATTTTAATCACCTGGAGACCAGAGCTATAAAACTGGGACAGAGTAATAACTGTCCGTATTAATTAGAAACATATATGAAGATTCTTATATGGGTATTCTCATAATGTATTCTGCCTAGCAAGAATAAATACAATATTTTAGCTAATACAGTCCTCAGGAAAACAGCAACTATATCATAAAAATATCAGTATCTCACCAAAAGACAATAGTAACTCATGAGGAATGAGCAAAAATAAGCTCCCTAGAAAAATAAATACAATATGAAGATGGCAAGGTGTTAGATGAGTTGTGAACGACTTCATGCTCAAAATCAAAATAGCTGGTTTTCTTGTTTAGTTTCTCCATACATGCAGGAGTGGCTTGTGGCACAATAATATTAGAAGATGAGGCAGACAAATTCATGCTTTAAAGTCTCTAGTTCATGGGGCACTTTGATGCATCCTTTTTGCAAGAATAAGAAATTACATGTGGAACTGTAAGTAAGAATCCAGCACAGCAAACGCTCTTATACTAGTCCCTGGATTTGCTTACTTACAGCCAAAAACCCCACAGGTGCAGCTCTGTGGCTATTTTCAAGAAGGATCAGCTGAGGATGATGTCTTTCTCTGTCAGTCATCTCTGCCGTAAGCTGTACTATATTTGACATTACACATTTGCTCCTACTAATTCAGTTGCAGAAGTATCATTGAATAAAGTGGATGTTTGATAAAAATTACTGGTAGTTCATATTTTGGTTGGTCCTAAAAGCAAGGAGCATGCATCTGTACGCATCTGATTCCAGGAGGTGGCAAAGCCTGTGTACCTCCTAAGCATCCTATTCCCTTGAATTGAATTATCCACACTATTGAAAATGGTTTGATATTATAAATCCCTTCACCTTTTTAAGTTCTGTTCATTGTAAGTGTCCTACAATTACAGTGCAAGTTGTAGTTTGCTGCTCATAGCAGTTCTCTCTCTGTACTTTGTGCCTGGTACTTAGTGGTTTATTTTAAACATGGAAGTAGTCGGAGCGGTTATTGAAATCTGTGACCTTATTTACCTTATCTAGTACTACTGAACTGATTAGCAGTATTGACACTTAACCCTACCAGACTTGATTTTTAAGTTATTTTAAGGCTTTGCACCAGGTTGACAGCATAAAATTACATTTACATTTACTTTCACAGAAGACCCTTAATCAGGAAGAGGCATAATAATCTGTTTTCAGATGGAACGTAAATTAGGAGGTCTGGATTTTACTGCCTTTACTGAAATGGAGTTTTACAGACTTTTTTGGACATCTTATTTGCCAGTGAGAAAAAAAAACCTCACACAAGAAACCTGGATAGATAAAACAGTTTAAAAATTGGCCAAGGCAATAGTTTTATTAATATTAGTCAAGAGTATCTTAAATAAAAATCACTCTATTGTAGGTAAAAAGAGATTTTCATCCAAACAGAGTTAAACACAAGTTATGTGCAAGAATATGCACTTTTATTCAAGACTCCAGTTAGAATCATACATGCTGCAGCATTTTTTAGGAGAAGGCTCATCTTTGAATTTATATAGATAGATATAGAGGTAGCTAAAAAGTGAGACATATTTCTGCATCCCTCTCTCTCTACTGGGATATATATGTTTGTACTTATACAAGTACGTATGTGTATTTATACGGAGACAAATTTTAAAGACATCATAAACTGATTTCTACTTGTGCAGACAAATTTTGCACATAAAAAATTTTCCATGTATGTTTTTAAATAGTGTCAGAATCTCATATAAATGAATTTTTCAGGGAGTAATCTTTATGGATATGTGGGCAAGAAAGCACAAATACGTGTGTTCTCAGTACACAAATTTGTATTATGTTTAACAGTATCATCCTATTTACAGCTATACTCTCACAGGCTTCCTTTGTCCCAAGAGTATATTTTGTTTTCTGTAAGGCATATGTACTAAATGATTATGATCTGCAAGTTTTGCTGTAAAACAGCAGACTAACGCGTGCAATATGGAAGTCACCTGATAATTCAACCAATGTTTTTCAGTGACTTAAAAAAGTAAAATAAATATTTCCTCATGGCTCTTTTTTTCCCTAACTCTGCGTTTCTCAGTTCGATTTCATTATGTGAGCTTGAAACAAAATATGTGGAAATTTTCCCGCTATAGTCAAGTTTTCTGCATTGCAACAAAGAGTTTACTTTTGAAATATATTTCTTGCCCAATTTTAAAATCTCCAGACGCTGCTGGACATTCTCAATGTAGTGCAAATGAAAATCCAGGTGTGACACGCTTTATCTCATGGATTAAGAAAAATTAGCTTTTACTACTATAGTACCTAGAAAAGAGAATCAGAACTGTCTTTAATACTATTTCTACTTATTTTACAGTTTAACAATAATGCTCAGAACGTCAGTTGCTTTAATCATCTTGTCCAAGCTAATGTGAGGAACAAGAAGAAGCTGAAAGAAGCTGTCTATAAAATCTCTGCTAAAGGAATTACAGATTACAAAAAAGGCTTTAGCTATGCTTTCGAACAGCTGCTAAATGTAAGTATGAAAGTCATCTCTCTTTGCTGTACAGTGGAGAAGGAGGCCACTGCCCTCTCCTCCCTTGTGTAACTAAGTGGTAGAAGTGCAAACCTTTACTTAGCAAGTAAATTTATCCCAACAATACGATTTTTTTCTTTGCAGATCCCCCAGCAGGTTGCTAAGATGTGGGGATAAATTTGGTTTTCAATGTGCTGTACTGTTTTTACTTCATTCGTTCAGCTACTTTGTCATGCAACGTGTGACTCTCAGTTGGCCCATAGCTGTGCTGGGGGTGTGTTTGCAGGTAATTGTAAAATGGAAGGCTACAGAACGTTACAGTGTTGTTCATTATTTCAGTTATACCACAGTATCTCCTAGCAAAGTTTAGTTTACCTGCAAAGTTATATATAGTCGACCATGGCTTGAGAAGGACAGAGGGGAGCAAATTACTTAGTTAACAGAGGAATATTAGGCCACTGAGAGTATTCTAAGACCTTTCTCCTTCTCATGCATAAAATTAATAGTTTCCTCAAAAATTAAATGCATTGTCTCCATGTTTTAATTACATTGTACTTTCTAGTTTGCACCCAAGCACTAGCTTTCTAAGTGTCAATGGTTCCCATTTACCACAAATGTTGGGGTTTTATTAGTCTTTTTTTTAAACGGATTGTGTAGTTGTTTAAAAAAATTTTCTATATTTCACCTTCATAAAAACTGCATTTTGCATCTTCACCTTAGTGTAAATAAAGCTATACCAATTTACAGAAGTTAAGGATCTAACTTAATAAAGTGTATTTTTTTTTTTTAATTATTTTTAATATATCAGTTAGGTCTCTCAGTGTACAAATGTTTAATTTTTTCCTCTAATCTGCCAGATTCTGGATTTCAGGAAGCTTTCCTGCCATTGTATATGCAGCATAGGGCTAGAACTGGTTGAAAAATTTCTAACCTTGTTAATAGGTTAAAAACAGTACAGTGTTTTCAAGGGTATTATTTTCTCAGCAGAGCATTATTTAGAGGAGCAGAGGGCTTTGGTGGGGAGATGATTGTGTGCCCTCTGCTGATGATTATGTCCAACTGCAAACAGGCTTTTAAAAGCTGCCGGACTTCTGTGGACCAGGCTGAAAGGCATTTCCCCTTTTTCTTCATTCATCTCATTCAGACAGAACCAGCAAGACACAAGAAATGTTGCCAAATACGGCTTGTTCTGCATGACATTTATATTTGTTTAACATTATGTATTGCATTTGGTGCAGCACCAGATCTGTGCTTTCTGTACAGGCAGTATTAAGAAGACCTGGACACAGGGGAAGCCTCAAAGTGGACTTGTTTGTAGGACTAAAAAAAATGCTTAAAAAAATAATTGGAGACCAGTCTCATGGCAGGACCGTCTTGTCATTGGAGACAGAGGTGTGATTAGCCTCACATAATCTCTGCAAGCCTGTAAATTATGGCTGGAGACTGTGGATGTGTATATCAAGGGAAATTAAGAGATTGCACTAGGTTATAGAAATATGGTCATCCTCTCTAGATATTGGCAAACCCATTTGGCAGGAAGAGTAAAGGGCTGGTGATGGAGTTAGTTCTAGAGTCTGGTGACAAGGCAATGTAATAGGATGATATAATACAGGCTTAAACAAACAATAAAAAATATGCTTTGGGAGAGTTTGCGGTTGTATATTTATGAATTCAAACACTCCAATTGCTTTAAGTTCCATGGAAATGGAATATTTTTTAACAGCTCAAATTTTCATAATAATTTTGTGGGTACTGTTTCTGGATGACAGTTATTTCAAACAATTTCCTGAATGCCAAAGTAATATTTCACTCCTGCCATGAAAAACTTACTGTCTGATGTGTTGCTAGATGGAAATAGACGCTTCGGGATTTTTCAGCAGACTAATTCAAGTGATTATCAATAGTCTGGATTCCATCATATTTATGCAGTATTTTTCCATTATTTATTGTTATATTAACTTGCTATTTCTTTGAAAACAATAATAATAATTGAGCTTCAGCAATTCAGGAGATCTTTTTCCCTCATACCATAATAACTATGATTTGTCAAAAAAATTATCTTGAAATCATCTCTTCTTGAGTACTTGATCTTTGGTTTGGTTTATCTTTTCCTTCCTCAGTGGCATGAAACTCATAATGAAAAAGGCAATCCTAAAGTATCGTGTCATGATATATAATCCCAATCTGTCACTTATGGAGTTAATTTTAGGGATATGAAACTTGTGTAAAACAAAAGCAATTTTAGGCACAGTGTAAAATGGGCCATGTCTTCCTTGCCTGTTTGAAAGAAAAAAAATACTAAACCAAACAACGGGCCTTTATCAAGTGTGAGAGAGAGCTAAAAATGGATATGTAGAGTCAGTTCTAACTTGTATTCTTCTGTCGTTTAAGAAACCAATTTTTGTCCTTCGGAAACTGCTATATAGGCAACGCATTCCTCTTCAGCTGTGGTCTGTGGTGGGAAGGCAGAGCCATCCATTGGCCTGCTGAGGCAAACTGTTGAGAAAAATGATGAAATTACTGCATCAGCTTTGCAAAACCACTTATATTCACTCCCTGAACTAGTATCTCTCCATCTTTGTGCAAATGGGAGGAAAGCCAGATGTGTTGTAAAGGCAATTCTGCCTTCCTCTTGATCCCTTTTAAGAGACTGGTGCGCTGAGTTCATTCACCAGGATGCGAAGTTTTTGTGGTGGGAAAATATATGATTTGACTTTATTTACGTTCAGATTTCCAATACCGTTTGGAAGCTAAAATCTTGGATTTTTTTTTTCCATGACATGACTTTAGTGTCTAAACAGTGTAGTGTAAGTAAATGTCCTTTTGTAAGTGCCAGGAGATAAAGAGAAAACACTGCATTTTTCTGATACTGTATTAACAAATGCTAAGTAAGCCCATAGAAAAATCCTGATTTAGTCAGTTAAAACAAAGACTAGGTCAAGTCCACATTGCTCGTAATAACGTTCATTTTTTTTATGATATGAGCAGGCTTTGGTCTCCTTCCCTGTCATCTCTTTGGTTTCCCTCTGATTTTATTTTTGCCTGTGTATTAAATCATTGTAAATGTAGGTGAGTTTCTTTATTTATGAAGTATGCAACCCTACTTTTATTACTTTTTTAATATCGAAAAGATTGCAGTCCAAAGCAGTATCTTGTAGGTTATATTTCACAAGCAAAAGATAGTCATAAATTATTTAATTCCAAATGAAACACAGTGTGCTGATGAGATTGGAGAGAATGTATTGATTTCAAGCTTTTCTTACTTGTTGTTACATGTAAGAAAATCTTTGGACTTGTTTTTCTTTAAATTGATTAAATAAGTAGTTATTCACTGAATATTGAACTACCGGTGCAACTCATCTCTGAATAATAATTATTCATCTGTTAATATAGTGATTGCAAATAATGTTTCTGTGTTTTATTTTTCTGGGAGCACTGTAGAGCCGTGGAGCTGCAATATTGAGGATTATTAGCTGATGTTTGAGGGCTGGCTTTGCTGTTCTTTTGCAGAAGAACAAGGAATCGGAGAGTAGGATGTAAAGTAATGAAAGGGAGCAGGATCATCTCACCTGACCAGCCAGGTGAAAGTTAGTCACTGTCTAGTCACAAAGACTAAAGCAAGGGAGAACTAGGTACTTTGTAAGGATGACCCTCCTATTTCTTTTCCTGACTGTATAGTAAATTCATACAGCAAAACTCGGGCTTTTGGAAGGGGAAGTTGAACTCACTTTACTGAATCTCTAAGGGTTTTACTCTGTCACATCCAGCTACTCAGAAATTTTCTATCAAGTTGTGTCTGACTAGCGCCGTTTGTATGCAACACAGAGGACAAGGAACACTGGCTGTAAAATTCATGAAGATTTTGCTTAGACTAGATTCTTAACTTTTAGGGAATAAGGAAGGAAGACAAATGCCAAAGGGGGAGCCTTTGGCTCCTTTCACAAGATGCCAGAATTCCTATTCATCTCACTATTGTTCTGGCTGTGGAACAATGTTTTTATTCCTTTGTGCAATACACTGCATTTTTCTCTGTGGCTTTACTAGCTCCTTTGACTGACGAATTAGGAGTCAGAGGGGCTTCTTCTCAATTCTCTCTGTTCCAGGTTTGCTCTCCAGAAATAATGGAACATGCTCAGCTCTTCACCTCTGAGCTGCAATCTAATTAGAAAAGTAGGTGGTGGAGACACCTTAATACTAAAGGAAGCCGTATCTTGGCTGCAATATATTATTTAAACCTGATTCTAAAATACTTTTCTAAAGGTTAGCTATTCATTGCAGTGTATGAATAAATAAGTAAATAAGTAAATAAGTGAGTAAGTAAGTAAATAAATAAATAAATAAACCAGGTAAGAATTAGAGAGGTGGAAGATGGAGCTTATTTTAAGGAAATGTGACAAAAATAGCAAATGCAAAAATACTCCTAAGTTTATAAGGTAGTTTTTTAGACGTACCTACAAGATGCCTAAATTATCCTAGTTTTCATCTAAGTGGTCAGTGAGCTTAATAGTTTCTCTGGGTAGGAGTCCAGCAGAAAAAAAATGAATATTCAGTAATTCATCAGAGGGTCATTGTTCCTGAATTTCCACAAGGACCGGAAGGACAAGAAAAAAAGTAAATATGAGAAAAGAGAAGAGTAAAAATATTTAGAGGCCCTCACTGTACAAGTCTCATGCAGAACATCTGCAGAGGAACACTGTGGGGTTGATGTGATGGGTATGAGCTAAAGGGCTTTCCTTGTGTTGGTGGAGGTGAAAGGAACCACCAGATCCGGCCAGATCTGAAATAAGTCATATTTGACCCTCATGGAACAGAAAAATGATTTTGTTTTGGTTTGGTTTGTTATGTTTTGTTTATTTTATTTTATTTTATTTTATTTTATTTTATTTTATTTTATTTTATTTTATTTTATATTTTTCATTCAGAAAGGGGTATTGAATGAAACCCTAAAAGACTTTGGAAGTTTTGCCATTACCATGTTAAAGTAGTAAGCATGTTGATATGAAAGCCATCAAATAGAACAGTTGTTATTCCTTATAGCCTGAAATTTAAAAAAGCGTCTGTTTGTATCTCCTACAGCACAGTGTCTCTAGAGCTAACTGCAATAAGATTATTATGTTGTTCACGGATGGTGGTGAAGAAAGAGCACAAGAAATTTTCCATAAATATAATGAAGACAAAAAAGTAAGTGATATATGAAAGATTTTACTACATAAAATACAACAGCACAAAAAGGAACATTTAAATATGGAAGTGAAAGCATTTTTGGTATGTGTATAAACTACTTTTTAAAAGCATATTGAACCTTAGGGCACTTAAAGCTTTCTCGATCTATAATATTTCTTTGAAAAAAACATAAAATATATTTAGTATTTTACACCTTGTGACTCACTGGTGTCAAGCAGTACAGAAATATACTGTAAGCCATGAAAAATTAAAGTTTTTATTGACATTTTTCTTATATTAGTATAATCCTTTCATTATCAAGGGGAAACACAGGCAGTTAAATGTCTATCTGTATCTCCTCACTGTGAATACTTTCTATACGTTTTTGTTGTTCATCAGGCAAAGGCAAAACCAGATCTCAAGGTTAGAATCTGAATCTGAATAGATTTGTGCTGGAACAAACACCCCTGTTTTTCCCAGTGAGGCTAATTATACCTTTGAATATCTCAGCTAGGAGTGGGATGGCTTTCTGTTGGTGACATTTGATCTGTGGTTCAACCAAAGTTACAGACTTGACACAAGAATCACTGGATGAGTTGTGTCCAGATCAGATTGGATAATTAGCCGTGCTGGTTTTAAGTTTTTAATCTAATCAAACTTCTGGTCTGGCTTTTGTATACTTATAGATGTGAAAACGCATGAATGTATGTGTGCGTGAAATAAAACAGCTTTGTAAATTGTCTGCTACTACATTTCAGTGCAAATCATTATATTTAGAAGATTAATCAGTTTCTAAATAAAAGTTAAATATGAGCTGTATTCACACTACAACTAAGAATTTACCTTTTCTAGTGCTTGGGGATGTTCCTATACCTGGTTTGGGTTTTTTTGTGGGTTTGTTTTGTTTTGTTTTGTTTTGTTTTCAAAAAAAAGCAGCTAGAAGTTAGATCACAATTCACCAAGATGCCTTAACACTTGCCATGGATGCTTGTGTGGAAGTATTTCATCGGAAATCCTCATATATTTGAATTAATCTCTTCAAAAGGAGAGCTAGAAATGCAAGATACAATTTCCGTCTCAACCACTGATTCACTCGGTGACCTTGAATAATCACTTTGTGTCTGCTTATAATAGTGTTTCACATAGAATGACATGGTGGGATTTAGTTAATCTTCATGTCTGAGCTGAAAGTACTTTTTAAACTGAAAATTAAAAGGAAGAACTGAAATCACAGTAACTTGTGTGGCACACATGGCTGTATTCTGAAAATATATGCAAAGATTACTCTTCGAATTTGTACTTGGTAGCTTTTATTGTGTTACAACAAAAGCTATCAGCTAAAGGAAATACGTGCATAAGTGGAAGATGTATGATTCATTTCTTATTATCTTCCATTTAATTTGCCATGTTAGGAGGAAAGTATAGTAAAATATCCAATCCAAACAGCAAAACAGATTTGTAGTGCTGAGATTTGTGGTCTTACTCACGTCATGCCTGACAATCGATTATTCTGTGCAGCATAATAAATGAAATGTAGGATTTACTAATTTAAAATGGTTATTTTACTGCATCCTTTAATACTGTAAATTTGCACTGTCAACGGTAGGGTTGCTTTCATATATACTGTTTTTTATATATGTATATATATCTCTATATATCTATCTTGTGGTTTAACCCCAGCTGGCAACTAGGACCATGCAGCCATTAACTCAATTCCCTCTGTCATCCCTGCCGGTAAGGCAGGAAGAAGAGGGAGAAAAAGGAAAAAAAAAACCTTTATGGGCTGAGATAAAGACAGTTTAATAGAACAGTAATGGAAGAGAAAATAATAATAATATTAATGGTAAGAGAATATACAAAATGAGTGATGCAATACAATTGCTCACCACCCAATGATCGATTGCCCAGCACATCCCAAGCAGTGATCTCGGATTCCTAACCCCCGCCAGCCCCCATTTATATACAGAGCATGACATCTATGGTATGGAATATTCCTTTGGCCAGCTGGTCCTGTCTATGCTCCCTCTCACCTTTCTCAGGTGAAAAAGTCCTTGACTTATAAATATTACCTAGCAACAGTTCAAACAATATGTGTTATCAACTTTATTCTCATACTAAATCCAAAACACAGCAGCTACTAGGAAGAAAATTAACTCTATCCCAGCTGAAACCAGGATAATATAATACAATACACTCTCACTTTCTTGTTCCCTCTAGTGAATAAGGGTTTGGGGGTTTTATTGTATACAACAAATATATAATGATGATAATGGTTCAAATCTTAGTAAGTACTTACATTTTGTTACTTGTCTAACAAAGTACTGGGGTGCTAGATGCCACCCCTTACTGGTTTTCTCCAAGGTGACACTGGAAATACAAGAAATACTAAGAAAGATTTTGCAGGTATAATTTGAAGAATCATTTGGTTTCTCCTTAGAGTTTTCAATCAGTAACAATCCTTGTGGTGTTGAACAGACATTTGTGGTTGAAAAACTTCTAATGAGACTGAAACAGTAAATTCGTTTTTAGGAATAATAATGAAATCCTCCTGACAATCTTTCGTAACATTCTAATATTTTTTAAAAATAAGACTAATACAAAATATGCTTGTGGTCATGCTCTCCTGAGGAAGACTATACTTGATTCCAGAATGGTGACATGTGAGCTCTCTTGTTGTTCCCTTCTTTGTACTTTAATGATAATCTTAATCCAGTAAAGGATAATAACATAACTGACAGACACATTCTGGCATGAAAAATATGCATATTTTGTAAAGTAATAGTCACAAACATAGTGTTACCTCCTTAAATTGCATATTAGGCTGCTTTCATATACTAAATGATAAGATATTTAAAGATATGTGGATCTAGATTCTGTTGTCTTTATTGCAGTTAATTTATATTTTATTTCACAAATGGCCCATTGAACGTAAGACCAATTTTATAATCATTGTTTTTAGACAGGCTATTCAATATGAGCAAGGTGTTAAAAAGTTTTCCATGTTTTATCATAGTAGCACTTCATAGCATAAATATGTATCAGCTGATGTCTTTTCTTGCTTGCTGTGCATTTGTTTGAACACTTTTCTTTGTGTTTTGCATACAGTATATAAAAGATGAATCTTTATTATCATTATATCACAGTCAGTCACTTCCCATCTTAGGTACACAGTATTGTAAATTTACTTTTTTTTTTCTTGTACAAACAAAAGACCATTCATTCAAATCTATTAATCCTTGTTTTCATGTTCCTGATGTAAAATTGCTTCAGCTCTAAAAATATTTCTTCTTCATGTCAGTTACTTTGTAATTCCTTGGCATGAAAGAACCTTCAATAAGTTTTGGCCCATCAGATGACATGACTTATTACACTTGTTTGCAGTGCCCTTAGTGCAACCTTCAAGTAAGAAGTGAAAGAATACAATAAACAATTGGAAACTACTAAAAGAGCACCCGAGAATCTAGAGACTGGAAAACCATCCTGTTAAATTAGGGGGTTTCATCTGTTCGAGGTAGCATATAGATATATTTAAAGTAGTTTTCTGTCTTTACAAATTATTTAAAGTTTGAATATGGGAGTTATAAAACTTACATAACAAAATTTTGAGGAAGAGCATTTCTAGTTTTCATCTGTTTGAAGTGGAAAACCACAGTTGCATTTCACCTTTGCATGCCTTTTTCACTTTATAAAGCCAGATTTTATTGTCACAAATTGCAACTACATGCTGTGCCTGATATTTAAAAACTGGCATGTTTACCTTTACAGTGACATTTGGGGCACTCACATTAAATGTGTGAAATACCACACACACGTTAAATTCCAGGAATGAAGGTGGTAAATTTTAATTTTATTTGCACTCATACTACAGATGGCTTCACTGAAGATAGCAATATAAATTTAATTGCAGTGGAGGCCCAGCAGGCGTTCTCCATCCCGAGAATTTTGAATTCAGGTTGAAAATAGAAAACTAACTACAGTTCTTCGGGGCAGATTGTGCACCCTGAAATCTGTGTTTTGAAAGATTGCTCAACTTACGTGAGTAGGAAAAGACCTCAAACATATCTTACGCACTTTCAGCACGTTAGAGGTTTGTGTCGGTCAGATGGATTGATCTGACTCACATAGGGTAGGAGGATCTGACCCCTCAGGTAGGAGAGGAACTTTAAAGTGGGTCTCATGTCCCATTTCCACAGAATTATTGTTCATGACTGGCACTGGTGAGGCCACACCTCGAATACCGTGTTCAGTTTTGGGCCCCTCACTACAAGAAAGACATTGAGGTGCTGGAGCGTGTCCAGAGAAGGGCAACGAAGCTGGTGAGGGGTCTAGAGCACAAGTCTTATGAGGAGCCGCTGAGGGAACTGGGGTTGTTTAGCCTGGAGAAAAGGAGGCTGAAGGGAGACCTTATTGCTCTCTACAACTACCTGAAAGGAGGTTGTAGTGAGGTGGGAGTCGGTCTCTTCTCCCAAGTAATAAGCAATAGGACAAGAGGAAATGGCCTCAAGTTACAACTGGCAGAAACTTCTTCCAAATGGGACACATTCAGCATGTCAATAGAATGACAAAATGAAATATCTACGAGAAAGCACTTGCAAAGCTTTCTTCTAAAACAAAAATACCTCCTACTGTCATTACCAAAGGAGGGAACCATTTTCTTCGTTGATTTGAATCCATTATCATGGAACTTTAAGTCAGTAAAACTAAAAAGTAAACTGTTAGTCTAGGCAATGGTGTATGAATCATTCTAGACAAGGCTGAAAGTGTTAGTCCTGACTACAAATGACCATTGAAAAAGCCCATGACATTTCCACTTGGGGTAGCCATGGGATTCTCATCAGGTGTCAGACTGAATGAATGTAACTTTCTGGAGTTACTCATAGAGCCAAAAATAGAAACAGCGTCTTTCTCAACACTAGTATCAACTTTGAATAGAGCTTAACAGCTGTCAAAGTGTACCCCAACAGTTCTTGCCTTTCTGAGTGTGTGACAGATTTGTGATACAGGATATATATCACAAAGTAATGAAATTAAGGACTGTTTGAAGCAAGCAAAATTCTGGTTTGTATCTGAATGGCACGTAGCATAGTTTGATAGATAAACTTTAAGGCAGTTTTTAACCTTTCTGGATGGTAGGTTGTTCTCTGGCCTTCTCTACATTAGCTTTCTGTGATCTTTAGACAACCAGCTGCTGAGATATTTCTCATTCCTCCTGATAGTCCCCCTGTCCTGTGAATTTCCTTGGAGTGATGGTACAGGAAATCCCATGTAGAAGAAATCTCCAGCTAGCTGGTTAAACTGGCTCCCTGGCTCCCTCCCTTATCACGTCTGTCTTAAGAGTGTGTCATCTTCCAGCTGTTAATTCTGATATATTGTATGTACTGTGACATGCAAAACTGGTAAAGCTAAATTCTGGGTGAAACTTGGGTCAGTACTCATAAATTCCACAATCCATTCTTTTTCTTTCAAAGTCAAAGTAGAAACCATGTTATTAAAGTGCTCACTGAAGAAATATCTGATTCTTAAGGCAAATTATATATTTTTTACCTCTTTCTTAGCTCCACTTATTAATGAAGGACTTGCAACCTATTCACTGTCCCACCTTTTGGTTTCCTAACATAGATTAATGTCAGGAAATTAATGAATTTAAATGTTCCATATCAGCAGTCTTCCTCCTGTGACGCCCGTTATCCAGTCACGCTTCAGTAATAGTCAAGTTGCACAATACTAAGCTATTTAAGGTCATACCTATGTAAATCCATGTGATAACACTTTTTTTTTTATTATTTCTTTTTCAATATGATATTAAGCACATGTTTTTCCACATAAACCTAAATTTTGAACCACAGTTACCTGATGGTGTGTGAAGCCCTCTTCCCCCACTAGGAATCAGAGTATAGTGATTTTTAGGATACTCTTTTTCAAAAAATATTGTCCTTTTAGCAATCTTCTCCTAAACTGACATACCACTACCATGTGTCCATGCCCTGACAATGCTGTTAGATTACAGCAGTCTATCACAGCCTTTCCCACAGTGTCTTTCACTGACCCCTTTACCTTTAGACTGTATAACATCAAATTTAAGATTTTTCTTAAAGGCTTCAATAAGGAAGTCATAGCCATTACATTTCTTCTCTCTTTTTCACCTACTTTTCCCTTCAACCATCTCAGCCCATGTATTGTTCTACGTATGTACACTAGTTTGTTGGGCAAGATTGCTGCAGACTTGGGAGGTGCAGCAGAAAGTGCAGCAAGTCAGAGGACGCAGAAGATCTGCACGCACAAAAGCCTCTTCATGCATGTGTCCACAAACACGTTCATGTGTTGATACTGAGCTTCTCTTCAGGCTGCTGTTTCATTATGAGCTTGAGTCCGTCAGGGTTACCATGTGGCATTTTTATCTACTGTGCAAGATAAAAATCCATGTGGTGGTGTTGAGAACTGCAGAAGGCTAATGAAAGTTTTAATATAGCTTTGTTGAAAAGTAACCTTATCAGTCATATTAGAATCAGGCGTATCTGTTACATAAAATCCAAGTGGCATCTTATTTCCTTCAAATTTGGCATGGAGGGGGCTATTTGATACTTCTATTTTTGTTGATCTTCAATTCCAAACCGCTACATTAATAGTGATTGATTCAGGGTATCACATAGAGGTTGATGCTGCAGATGGCATAAAATGATTAATCAAGGCAACAGGGATAGGATATCACTTAATATAGAAAGTACATTATGTTTGTTTTGGGATGAAAGCAAGAGAGTCAGACTGCATTTTACTTATTTATACAAACAAAATGCTTCATATGGCATAACTGGTTGAGATTAGACCCTTCTCAGTCTCCCCATGTATTAACTGTGCATTCATTCCTATGAATTTGGAATTGCAGTGAAATGCAGTGTGAGTTGATTGTATTCTTCTGTAATTCAAGAATTAGAGGAATGAGATGTTCTGCAATGATCAGTTTAATACCTAGGCCATACCTGATGATGTTTACGTAACCTCTTCTTTAAAGTATCGAGTTCCACAGCTTCCTTAGGTATTTACATTTTCCTGTTTCAATACTTACCTGTTTAGAAAGCTTTCCCTAAATTTCCTTAAGGCAAAATAAGCTTAGAAGTTTTTTTCTTTTCATTTTATATTCATTACAGAGAACAATTAATTCTCATCATAATTTCTTCTTACATTTTAGGGAACTATTTTTATGTTGTCACCCTCATCCAACTTTCCTTTCCAACTTTTGTCTTTTCAACTAAACAAACGAACTTCTTTCAAATTTTCCTACATTATATCTTAAATTCTTTTCATTCTTCATTCTCTCCCTCATTGTGTATAATGGCATGTTATCTCTACCTTATTTAAAACATGCTCTTGAACAATTAGAGAAGCTTAAGTGGCATCAAGAGAACAGAGTAGTTCCTGTAGCTTTTCTTCAACACAGCACTTAGGTAAATACATCATAGTATATAACTTACCTTTTTGAAACTGCATTATGTTATTGAACCATATATGTTTTTTTGCTTTTCTCTGAATGTTTTTTTCCCTAACTGCTGCTTTTTACAAGTATCCTTCAATTTCAGTTTCTGTGTTTGACTTTCTAAGTATTTTTAATCTTACATTGCATGAGACAATTTCTTCTTGTACGCTTAATGTATTCCTCTTCATGAATTGCCGGCTTTCTTGTAACCCTTTATTCTTTAGATTATCTTCCCACAATACTCAACTAGCTAGTTCTCCGAGTTTGTTGAAGTCTGTCTCTTTGAAATATTATCCTTGTTTCACTGCTGTCATACCTTCCTTTCCTCAAAATAAAAATCACTTCTTGATCTTTCACTCAAGCGCTCTTCTTTCTTCTAGATTTTCAGTTAATTCCTCCTTAAAATTCAGAAATAAATCTAACTGTTCTTGGCATCTTCTAGAGTAAGAAATTTTCCTAACCCGCTACAAGATATTCAAGAATTGTGCCTCACATCGTATTGTTTTATCTGCGGGAACCTATATAATTAAAGTTATAAATAATTTTTGTGTGCTTCTGGTGTTTATTAAAGGAAGTGCCATAAGTAAATCTCAAAGAACTGACTGTAATGAGTGCAGCTGTAGACAGAGAAAATATAAGTTGTTCTGCTATAAATGCCATGTAAGAGAGACTCACAAATCCCATTCATTTAAAAACACAAGTGGAGAAAATTTAGAAGTTAAGAATTGTGTTCTGCACATAGAGAAGCAAAACTAGACACACAAAAAAATTATTATGAAGATAAGGAGATGCTTTTCTATAAAATTACCTGTTACATAGTCAAGATTCTGACATTTGTGTATTCACTGACTCTAGAGTTTTCTAAAGCTTAACTTTACAACACTGGTATAAAAGTGCAACTTTCTGGGAAGAAACTGCATAATTTGTCCACTTAATAGAATAAGTAATGTAACTAAGCTAGTGCAGTGGAGTATTTTTTTAAAAAGAATAAACTATTATTAAGTGACTCTAAAACTTGATACAAATCTTAGTTTTTGAATGCTGCTTAGACCAACTGGTAAATGGATGTTGAGCGTTAGCTGAGCATTATTTCCTTAGCAGATGGAATTGTTTCAGATGGGATGGGTCGTCTTTGAATGAAAAAGTTTGCCAATGCACTGGTGGAAAAAGCAGACAGAAATATGTAGAAGACTTTATACTAGGGCTCTGAGGGAGAAGTTACAGAATGGGAGTCTTTGCAGTAAGCAAGAGACTAAGGGAACAGCTGAAACAAACAGATGGTAGCGCGAGATGTATGCATGCAGCAGCCGTAACAGATGACAGGTTAAGAAGGAAATGAAAATTTCAAGAAACAAAGCTACAATCCATTCAGATAACAAGAAGTATGTGTTTGTATTTTCAAGAAGCATAACAGAGGAAAGGGATATGAAATGGGAAATGAGAAAACATAACTGCGGGTGTACTGTAAACTTCACTTAAGCAAGTAGAAAACCTGTGCAACTGAACTGTAAAGCATTAGAGATTGCTGCAGGCATTGTAAGGAAGGGTTGCTTTTTAGGAGAGAACATCGATATCTGAGATGGAGGAGCACCGTCTGAGAAATCTTATCAAGAGTAAGAATTATTGTACGTAATTAAGAAGGCCTTTTTGTATAGCATTCTGCAAAAAATATTTCAGTTTTGACAAAAAGCAAGAAAAAAATTCATCTCTCAAATAAGGGTTGGGTTTTGTAGTGAGAAACAAAGAGAAAATACCCCAGTCTCTACTTAGAATGTGACTTGGATTCAAAATTCTGATTAGTCCTGAAGAAAAGGCTAAAACCTGCTCTGTCGTATGTCCAGTAAATCACAGTCACCTTCTTTAATCTTTTGTATCCACAGGATAGAATTTAATATAGAGAATGTAATGTGTTATACAGAATAGAGTATCTTTAATATAAGAATGAGAAACTCACTTTGCAGTCTTTTACTTTTGTGGTTATGGAAAATAACATTCAAGTATGAGTCTTAAATTATTTTCTCTTGAGGTTTTCACAAACATTTTTACAGATATTATTCCTAAAAAATAGAGGGATTTTTTTTTTTTTTAAATCTGTGTTTTTACAGAACAGAGTCACCCCCTTATGTAGTCTTTGAATTCTTAGCCTATTATGTGTCTCCATTCCTCTGTTTCTATATTCAGCTTTTATTTGAAGTCAGTAATTTTAGTCAAAGTCATATTCATGTTAGCCTTGTATCAAATTCAAAATGACGTATTCATTGTTTACTGAGGGTTAGGTGGGAATTCTGTGCTTCATAATCTCATTATTAGTCACATGCAAAAGCAAACATTTAATCCATACTGACCAAAGAACTTGGAGTGCAAGCTGCAAATGTATTTTTTAAATAATTCTGACTTTATTTAAATGGATCTTCTGAACAAGAAAGAATTTGGTTTATATACAAATGATTTTATGAAGCCACCTCTTTGAAGGGCATGAATTGTTTAATGCAGACTGTCCGTATTTTGTTCTCGGTCCTACATTTAGACAGGAAAAAGAACAATAACCTCAATGCTTTCTGTTGCAAACCTAGTCTCTAGGTGCTATTTTATTTGAAAACAAAAACAAAGACAAAACCAAAACTCTCTAAAGCAACATTTTATCTATAATAAATTTCTCTGTAAGAAGCATATTTATAAATAAGGCTGAAGATTTTTTTTTCTTTTTTCAATGAAAAGACAGATTTTGTGAGAGATGATTAAAATTCACTTATCTCACATCATAGACTGAAAAACAGCTTATACCTCGTCACCTAAGTTGTCATTTCACTACAATATTGTCCCTGCTCTTCTCTTTCAGTCATTGTGAATGCAAAATTTACATCTAGATTTACTAAGAACACTCTGTTACAAAACGTTAAACACACCATGGTTATAGACAACCCCCAGGGTTGTTTTACGTGTGGATTGCATGTAGGATCAGTTCTTTTTTTTTTTTTCCCAAAAACTTAATTTAGCTGATTACAAAAGAAATTAAAATACATATCATTCAGTATAGGAGTGAACTGTGTCATGATTAATTTTATTTTTATTAAACCATCCATAGGATAGATGGTATCTGTAAATCTGTATATATGCAACGTTTCTCAGACAGTCCTGAGATTTCAGGTGCAGTTTGGAAAGAAGTACAACGCGCGAGCATGCACAGTGATTGCATTAATTGCGAACTGTGAAGGATGGTCTCTGTTACGTGATTGTGCATAAGACTCAGTCTTTCAGCCGTGCTAGGACATTTGCCAGTTGCTGACAGCAGGCTTCGTCAGTCCCTGCTTGTGTCGGTAATGGAACGTCTTACCTGCAAGCGGAGACAAGGTCACGTTGCCCTGAGCCCAGTGCTGTATGGAAGTGCTGAGTTTCCATTGTTATACAGTAGTTATTAATTTTTTCCCCTCTAAAAAAAGGAAAAGGAACAAAACTTGAAGCATTTTCATCCTTAAATCTCCGTCTCCTGAGATGATACAAAGATACTCTTCTACCTCCAGGTCAATCTCCAAGAAATAGCATGTGAACAAGGGCAAAGTCCCTTCACCTGTTTAGCTGGCATACCCTTTTTCAAGCTCACTACGTCATTTTCGTTAAGAATTTTCATGTTCCTGTGATGATCAGACCATTGTCAAATTCTACATGAACTTGTATAACTGATAAGTCCAGAGAGGAAGATTTCCTGTAAATGTGTTCTGCTGGAAATGAGAATTACCAATGGCCCTTCCCTTTCCCCCTGGCCTTTTCCCTCTTCTAATACAACTGTTTGGCATTTGCAGCCATTTAGTTTCAGTCAGTGTTCTCCACGCTGTACAAGAGCTGGAGTAATGGGAGTAAAAAATGGAGGGAGTAACTCTACAAAGACTAGTTAGTACACTATTTTCAAACAAAGACTATTTGCATGAAAAAAAAGGTCAGATTACCTGATTAAAATTAGTGTTTGAAATATTCAATGGAATATTAAATTTTCCTTAGCTGATATTTGTAATATTTCTTCGCCAGGGCTTAAAAAGCCAAAAAAAAAAAAAAAAAAAAAAAGGGAAAAAAAAAAGGGCTTTGTGTCACAATATGAACAGTAAATATCTCTCTAATTAATCTGGTCCTTTCCAGCTGCTCAGCTGCCTCCAAATGACATCTTGACTATCAAAGAAACACCTAAAATGATTTTAATCCAGAATACTGAGGGAGTTACTTTGTCAACTCATTTGTCTTGTTACTTATATGGGCCACCACATTTGCAAGGGCCTCTCAGAAAAAAAATGACTTTTTCTTCAGGGAATGCTAAATGCTGAGTGTCAGGGCAAAGTAGCTTAGGAAAAGGAGGAATTTAATTGTTTTTCATTTCAACAAAGAAACTTTGTTATTAATGTAACCAAGGAAGGAAACAGATCAACTGAGTAAAGAGAACCCAGGTAGTCAAAGTGAAATATTCAAGAGCTGAATTGTTAAAAGATGATCATGTAACTTCTTCATCTGAAGACTGGGAGACAGGATGAGTGGCTAGAAAATCACCTGATACAAACTGAGTTGTTTACACTTATTTCTGAGGTGCAGTGGGGTTGTCCGGTGAGGACAGCAGTTTTGGTGGAAATCACAGGAGAAGCAACCAGCATGACGGCATCCTTTGAGCCAGAGCTACAGCCACAAATCTGCATCACAGGAGACTACTTGAGGACTCTTTGAGGATTTTCTAAATAAAATCCATCTCTGCCTTTCAGAAGGATGAGTTAAGCACACAGCATCTGTGTTACACTCTATCGGAGACATCATATTAATCTAAGTGTCTTAAGGCACCATTTATATTAGTAAATTAAATGGGGCCAAGACATGGGCTTGGACACTGTCCTGCAGTCATTTATAGGTTTTAACTGTTAGTTAAACTTGGGAGGTTTTCAGCCTCTGCCAACTGGCGTGCTCCCAGACAAGGTGCTGGGACTTCTCCTGGGGCAGGAAAGAAAGGGGAAAAAGGAAGGAGCAATGGTTTAGCTCCTAGGCGTGTATGTGGGCTCTGCTGCCACAGTTGCTCTTGAGGCCAGAGAGTTGGTCAAGGCACAATTTTTGGTAGGGTAGACACAGCCTGATTGACTCTCAAACTTAAATTCAAGCACATCGTTGTGAAGTCTTACGGGTGTTTTTGAAAGTACAGCTTTTCTCTTTCTTACTGCTGTTCTTGAGACTAATGTTGTAAAGAGCTAATAAAACACCACTGATTTGTACCTACACCTGAAAGATGTTGAGATTAAGAACTTCAGCTTATTTGTAGAGACAGTGTAGTACAGAGGACACAGCCTCCTTATCATTATGGAATATTCCTACGTTAAGTTATTTTGAGCATACAGAATTGAATAATTCCACTTGTACTTCTGTGATACTTCTGGCTCATCAAAGACTAAGGCTAAACTCAGGAAAGACTTAAAGGATCACATCATCAGTGGTTCATCAATCTAATTATACTCAGTTTAGCAGGGGTAGATTAGTAGGTATCAGCAGTGTATTTATACCTTCATACTTTTAGTCGTGCAGCAGAAGAGGAAGGGGCACCGCATGCTTGTCCTTTAGTGAGTAAGGAATGAGTTGCTGTAGTTCCACAAGGTGGCACTAAGAAGATGTAGAACAGTGTAACTGAATTAGTGTTTTTTTCAGTTCTGCGAGGCTGTTAATTCTGAATTTTTTCAATATGTTAACCATAATGGTGTTTTCAACCTCTGCATTAAGAAATATCCCCATGTTCATGCAGATATGTAGGTTTTTATATGAGGAAACAGAGAAAGCTGGACAAAATAACTTTTTTCATTTTTGAAACACTGCAATTCACAAAACATTTCAGGGATTCATGGCCTTCACTTTAAAGACTTCAGCGAACTTGCAGCTTTCATTGTATGTATATGTTATATGCATACATGTATAATCCTCAGTTTTTAGTTCCTTTTGTACAGTAATTACATATAACCATACCACACATCAGTGCTCTTGGATATGTTTTCCCGATATATTAAGACCGCTGAATGGTTTTGGGCCCATATTATCAGAAGAGAATCATATCCAAAGCAAGTCAGATTCTCCAACAATCTCCTAATATGTAACAAATTTAGTTTTTCTTTTTATTTTAAGGTAGAAAAAGAATTAACATTAAATGATAATGTAATTTTCAGAGTGTCATTATTTCTTTTCTTTATTAGGCTATAATTATACAGACTATAATTAGACCATGAATTCATAAGTTAGCATTGCATCTTGAAGTTTGAGGTTGAATTGTAGTGAATGAAAGATATTAATGATAGCGAAGACTGCAAACATACATGGAAAGTCTGGGTGAAATAATTCACTGTGGATAAATGTCTAGAAAAGTAGTTCCAAGGACCTACTCTATTAATCTTTAAACACAAACCTCAATTAAAGCATTTTTCCATTGATGTCAAGCAGGTTACTTGCACAGTTAAATGCCTTGCTGAATCAGAACATAGAGGGTCAATTATGGAAACACTTGAGTAGGCGTTTTATCAAATACATTCATACTTTCTTCATGTCTATAAATTCAAAGATGTCCTACCTGCAATTATCTTCACATCTAAATATTTGAGAAGTAAATTGTTATTGTTTCCCATGTGGGTTTTCCTCCCCAGTTTCCCCAAGTTTACACATATTTTTGGAGAGTACCCACAGCAAGAGGCAGATCCTAAGGTAGTCAGAAATACCAAAAATACAACTTGATACATTTCTGTTGCTGTATCATGCCATTCTTGGTATTTCCTAATTTGACATTAAATCATGAATTCTGCATTTTGCCTTCTAGACCTTTAAAACTTCACAATCTTAGCACCTGACTAGGTTTCATACTCCACTGCTTAGATCATCTCTGGGTTTTTCCCAGTTGCTGTTAAGGGCAGAATATGTAGGCAGTCTGAGAGACACATACAAAAGCCTAAATCTCCAATTTCTGAACTTTCTTGAGCCTGGTATTCCGGGCAGTGGAAGTGTGAATTTGATCAAGCTGAGAAACATGAACTCGGACCTCTTTTGTCTGAGCGTTGAACTCCCATCTAAAAGATTAGAGGCACCACTGTCACAGTCATTTTGAAAAGTGTGAGCCCTGCTCAGTCCATCACGAGATAACCGGCTTTATTCATAAAAGTGAATCACACAGTTGTGTCCATACTAATGAGCGGTCCAAGGCTAGGGTGCAGGCTGGAGAAATAGCCACACTTATCCATACTCTTTAATTGTTAACAGACCCAATAGTATGGTTCTTGGCCTGTGGCAATCAGCTCTTTTGAACAATGTCTGGGTTCAGTTCAGGGGCTAGCCTGAGCCAGGGGCTGTTCCCAAAGGACTTTATAATGAAACCACTCAATACGGGGGGTAGGACAGGGAGGGAGGAAGGCAACGTATTATAGCTGTAGAGATGTGAGGCATGCTGTGCCACTTGCCCTCATGGCCTGAGAAAGAAAATGGGTTATGTCCCATTTTATTTCTACATAAACATAGCCTAAGGGACCCTAAAATTCCCCTCTAGCACATCATTGTGAGTCTTACCCCTGCTGTTAAACACAGAACTTCTATTTCTCTGCTCCCTGTGTTTCCTAGGAAAACAAAACCACTCTGCTTTTATAGGTATAACCCAAATGGTTCAGGACTGCATCCCTGGAATTTCTGAATTGCGCAGTTCAGCATGACAGAATATCGACCAGGATTTAGGTGAAACTCTGTATTTGGTGCTTCCTATTGGCTAATCCTAGGTGGTTTCCTAATTTGTATATAGGATATTCAAACCGTCCTCTGAAGCTCTGTTCTCAGTTCAGATTGCTCATAAATGCCTTCTGGTCTCAGTTAATTCATAGCAGAATCCAAAATCATATTCAGATTTTTTCCCATGGATGTAAAGACAGTAAGGAAAAAAATGGATTCACAGTTTTAACTCTGGCAGCTTGAAAACCACATACCATTTCCCTGACCTATGGCAGAAGAGTATCAAAATTATTAAGTGGTTTAAAGGCTATATTTTCAAGCAATTTAGAAGATGGAGTACATAATGGAATTTAGAAAAGCAGTTTTATGATTTTACTCAGAAAAATAGGCTTTCTGTATTATCCTGTTATTTCAGAAGTGTACCTATTAAATATAAAGTGCAAAAAATTTTTTATCAGATCTGAAAATCTATAAACACATTAGTGGGCAAAATAATTTACTGGATCATGCTGGAATTACTGCATTATTCCTTTATATCACAGATTCTCTTGGTCTATAGTAAAAGAGATTATGTCTGAATGTTTGCCTGCAGTTATAAAGGCCAGATTAAAATATTCTGAAATCATGCTGTCATCATGAAAACTGAAGTTGCATGATTTGATAAGATCAATTTTTGTCTCAGTAAGTTTGTTTATCTAGTGGCAGAGAAAGATGCACTTTTGATGTTTTTACATGATAGACATAAAATAATGGGATTCATCTTACTTAAATCTAGTTGAGTAAATTAATCATGTAGCTCTCTTGATATCTGATAAAGAGTCGTATATATCTCCAAAGGTCAGTTAATCTCCTCCTAAACAGAGTAATGAAGAGATGCACATAAATGGTTATTGAGAGCGCTCTCATTGCAACAGCACAGAATTCAAGACAAATAATTTATCTGTCAAAAAAATACGCATGTTCATCCATTCTGAACCGCTTGGAGAGTGGTTGCAGTTTCTCAAACTCTCATAGGCCTACACAGATTGCTGCACATATATGCAGCGATCTAAACAGCAAGGATGATTTTTGTGCTTAGATACTTTGAACTGACTTCACTCAAGCTGGTAATTTTCTGTAATGCTCGTAACATGGTACACCCAAAGGAAGAGTCTAATTTAATCTTACTTTATTTTATTCCAATAGCAAAAAGAAGAAATAAGATAGGTAAAAAGCAACTGAGATCTGTAGGGAAAGGAATGTTTTCACGGATAGCTCTTCATTTCTGTCTTCGTCACAACTCTCTTGAGTGCCATCATCCCCTAATATCCGTAACAGAATCCTATTCACCTTCATTTTTATGAGCTCTTTATGCTAGAGAGAAATACAAAATAAAAAGCAAATTAATTATATAATTGGGCAATTGTATTTCTTCAAAACAGTACTTCTTCCTCTATTTTCTGTAGCTTTCTTTTTTGTCTACCACTTCCTCTGATTAGGAGTTGGATTTTTGCCTGTTTTCCTTTGATGTCCTTCATAGGATCCTAGGATAAGACAGGTTGCAAAGGACCTCAGGAGGTCTCTAGTCTGATGTCAAAAATAAGATCAGGCCAGGTTGCTCGGGGCTTTATTTAGTCTGGTCTTTAAATCCCCAAAGGTGACAGACTTTACAACCTCCCTGGGCAGCCTGTGCTTACTGTCTGGCTGTCTTTACATTAATTCTACACTTGTTTTGCTTGTTAATAAGTATATTGCTCTACTATATACTGTAAATGAATAATACAAAGAATAAAAGATTTTGTATTTTCTCCCCAAGATTAGTTTCAGAGTGAGAAAAATACAGAAAATAAGCTACCCATTACCAGCACATGATATATTCCTGACAGAACTAACACAGCTCTGGACCTGAACACTCAGTGGTAGAAATCAGGATTCTTACATTTCAGGACAGTTTGAAGACCATATGTGACTGGGCTGGCAGAGCAGGCTGGTGCCTGTCTCTAATTCTTCTCCATTCTAAGGGTATGAGTTTTCTGGAAGTACTTTACTTTGAATAGGCCCATTGAAAATCAGAAATTGTGACAGCTCCTATTTGTTCTTCTGATTGTTCCATTGGTTTTTACTGATTTGAAAGTCATGTTTCTTTGTGAAGAGAATAAATGGATCTCCTCTGCATGGAGGCAAGGTTGCGCTGTTGTTGGGAAGTGATTTGGGGGACAGAAGTGTCCATCCTCTGGTGTGGATGCTGGAGGACAAGAGCAAAAGCAAAAGGACCTGGGAAGCTGTGGTGTACGCAGAACATAAGAGGCTGCAGAGAAGCACAGAGAAGAAATAACCAGGCCTTGCTGGTGATAGAAAAAACTTCTTGGGATCAAAGAGTACTTGGCAGTTTGCTTCAACTCAGAAATCCACTTAGTTGGTTGAAACCAAACTTGAAAGGAAGGACAGGCAAAGGGAGAGGTGCTCATATCCATTGTGTCTGATCTAGTTGCTCCAAGTGTTCTCAGTCATAAGTTCCATATTAAAAGTAATTAAATCTGTCTTTTTTAGTTTAAAAGCCTTTTGGCTTCTTTGGAGAGATGTCTATAAGGAAAAGGTATAGACAGATGCATCTCAGTCCTTTGGCTGACTCTGGGTCCTATCACAGAAAATGTTAGCACAGAGCATGTTTTTTTGCTAAAATTGGCTTGTTTAATTTGACTTGCTGACTCATTTTTCCAGCTGGTCTGTCATTCTACTCAATTCCAGATGAGGCAATAGGAAAAAGAAAACTCTTTTGAATGTTCCACCCTCTTGCCAAACCAAGTAACAATTAAAAACTCCAATTTTCATTGCAGTTCTTTATCTCTGTTAATTACCCAAGGAACAGTAAATCAGATATATTGTCCTCTGCTTGTTGTCAATAATTTAAATTCTAAATTCTTTATAGATCAGTTGCAGATTTAACATGCTGCTGCTTTCCCTAAATTACATACCATTTTGCAACTTGAATCCAAGGCAGTGTTTCATTTTTATGTTTGAGATCAAACGCTAGACAGTCCAATCTAACTGACTCGTGTATTATACACAGACAAGCAAACCCACATGACTCTGTCTTAATTTCATTAGCTACTTTTAATCTGAAAGAGACATCAGGTCACTCAGCTATCTAACTAGTGACCTTCAGTGGGGCTTTTCTTACTGCACCATAATTTTTGAGAAGAGTGTAATCTGAATCAAGTGTTTAGTGACCACTAAACTGGGAGCAGTAGTGGGTCCAAAAAAAACCAACCAAGAATATAGTAGGCAGGGACCTTGTGAGCTGAGAGATACCAACAGAAATTAACATTGTGATATTCAGCTTGGAGAAAATACATGGTAATTAAATAGAAACAGAAAGGTCCATTAGAAGAGTTATAGCTGACATTTTGTAAAAGAGGTCAAGAACAAATGGGGGATGGCAAAGGTAACTTGAATTTACAATGTGATATAGTATTAAAAAAATAAGAGAGATATATACATATCAGGTGAAGTCATGTTCGCACTATCAATGCTGATATTTTCAAGGTAATAGAGGCATTTTTCATCTGTCTCTATCCGTATGAGCTATGAGAACAGAATTTTACCATCACATATGTACAGTCATTCCCATACCTCTCCGGATAACTAGAACTATAATTGGCTTGACTCATTACTGAGAAATGAGCCTGTACGGAATAGTATTATTAGTTTTATTGAAAAACTTCAAATTTTGTCTGTATTAAAAAAAACAACAACCAAGCACCTGAATCAGCATTCAGTGCAGCAGAGTAGTTGTTTTAATTCTGGTTTTAACTGCAGAAACAAAGGGTTTGTACAGATAAAGCTAATCAAAACATATTCTTAATTAAAAATGACATCTAGCACAAAGCTTTGTTCACCCTTCTTGCATATAGGGGTCAACACTAATAAAGTTTTATCAATTGCTAGCTGCTGACTGATGATTTGGAGCTATTCCTACAGCTCTTAGTTAATACATAAGCTCTGATTATGTCACACAGTTTTTGTTGCTTATTTGACAAATGAAGGTTTAGGTAGTAATCACACATGCTAAATAATGTGATGAAAATTTGTATAAATAATCATTTAAAAACTTATGAAGGATCAGTCATTTACAAGGAGTCTCTGCAATTTTATATTGCGACTATTATTTAAAGAAAACATTATTTTATTACTCAGTTATAAACCGCATGCAAATTAATTGTATTATGGTTTAGTTTTAAACATAGTCATCAAGTTCCATAAAAAGGAATTCATATTCTGGTTTCGTGTTGGGCTCTGTGGTTTGTAAAGTGAAGTGATAAAGTTAAAGATCCATAAAGAAAGAGATGCCCGAAAAGGAAAGGCAGTCTGGTCCTTGGACACTCCTTCAGAGGGACATGATAACAGTGAACGGCTTATTAAAACTGTTGGGAAAATATTTTTCCCACCTTTAACAGAAATGCTCAGCTTTGGAGCAAAATATTCATCCAGAAGCTGAAACATAATATCGGTATTTTTTCTGTGTGTTTTGTAGGATTTTAAATTTGTATTCAGCAATACCATTTTTCTGGTTTTAGTTTTTCTCATTCAAATCAGACAATTTGCATGGAAAATAATTTCAGCTGAGAAGCCTGTTTTCATTTGGATAGAATTTAGTGAATTCTTCTGAAGCCATAACTCCCCTCAGTTGCTGAGATAGATTGGAGTTGTGTTTATGCTTGTGAAACGTATAGCTTTAACGAATATCAAGAGCTTAAAGTGAAATATCAGAAGCTTAACCCTCTCATGGAACCCTGTTGAACTAATTTAGTGGTTTTACATGAAAAAGACTGAAAATCTGAGCAAAATGAGAATTACTTTTCTGTAGTATCTGAAAACTTCCTATCTTTTTTTCCTGTAAATATTTTGTATCCTAAAAATTCCTGGTTTACATTGCTTTGTATTCTACTGCCATGCATATGTTCATTTTAATTCATTGGTAAGCATGTAATACTGATAGAATATTATGTCGACTAATTCAACAAAACCTGAAGAGGTATAATTACCAGCCTAGAAAAAAAAAAGAAATTTAAGTGGTTTATGGACGGTAACCAGTGTAAGAGCTTTAAAGTATGAAAGATGTATGAAAGAACATTCTTCCTGAGTTCTACTTCATGGACCAAATAACAGGAATACATAAAATATCATAATAACAGTGTATCTATTATGGTGATAAAAAAGGAAAAATTCACTGTTTTCTTTTTCTGTTCAAATGTATGAAAAATCCAAGTATCATTAACTTGAGAGTCACAGCTAATTAATTTTTAACTTGCGTAGGTACGTGTGTTCACATTTTCTGTTGGTCAACATAATTATGACAAAGGACCCATACAGTGGATGGCCTGTGAAAATAAAGGTACTGCATTTTACTTTGAGATTATTCTTTGCTAGAGCTTTGGATAGGCATTATCTTTATTATTCTCTAAAAATTGTGGGGTTTTTTTCAGCCTGATTTTTAGCTTTATTGTGTTTTTTAATAAAGTTCAAAAAAGTTATTCAATTAAATAATGTGTATATGCATATATATAAAAAGAATAATCTTGCTTATTTATTTCTGATTAGTTTAAAACTTTATATTGTAAGAAAAATATCAGAGTATTTTTAATAGTAATAATAATAAGATATTATGGTTCAGTTTTGAGAAATCTTGTTGTAATAGCCATCTATGAAAAGATGGAACTGATGACAGATAAGAAATTAAGCAAAGCTGTTTTATATTAAAGAGTCTGGACAAAGGGATTTTTTGTTGGGTTGGTTGGCTGGTTGGATTTCTTTCTGTTTTTCTCCAAAACTTACAAGGGACCAGATGACTTACATTATTATTCCCTTTTTTGATGAAAATATCAAAATTATTCTTGCTGTGATTTCTTAGCTTCTAAGAACATCTTATGTTTTTTATTTTTATCCTGATTTCTTCATAGATAAAAAAAAAGTAAAAAAGGCAAATGTAAGGAAGTGAAATGCTTTCTCCTAAAATTTCTACATGAAAAATATGATTAAAAACATTTAAAAAGAGCGTGAGAAAGAGGTGTCTCAAATACCTTACAGTATAATTATGGAACAAGAGATAAGATATAACTACAGATAAATAGAAAATAGAGAAATTATCAAATGATATTGTTGAATATTTTAAATAGAGCAATTTCCAGGCCTAACTGAAAATGTGAAAGTATTTTACAAATCAGTAAAAAGGGGTAAGAGGTAGGATAGATTACAAAGGGTCTTGAAAATTAAGACTGCCAGGGAAGGAGGATAAGATACGATTCTCAGGCATGCAAATAACATAAACCAAAGAGAGGAAGAGAAAAATATAGAAAAAAATAGTTGTATAGAAGTATCCATAGCCTGTATGAACGGCACACATACCATAGCCTCATGAATCCCTCAATATGCTGGCAAGTTATGCAGAAGATACTACAACTTCATGAAGAGCAGATTGTATTGTCAGATAATTACAGAAAATCAACATTCATTTTTTTGAACAGGGATTTTTTAACTGATGTCTTTGTATCTCAAAATACTGTGTGCATGTGAACTCTATTGTTTTAAAACAAATGAGGACCAGCTGGCTTAAAGCATAACCACCTATATCATCTTACTATCAAGGCAAAATTATCATAATCTTCTGTCCAAAATTGACGTGATTATTTGTTTGCACATCCAAAGAAGCAGAGTTTTATTTAATTTTTCCTTAATTACAAGTTTTAATTTATTATCAAGTCATGCATTGCTTATGACAAAGTAAATGACTAACATCAGTACTCTCACCTCTTCAGTCCTCCCCTCTTCCTTCCAATTTGATTTACAACTTGCTTGGTCTGAAACTGCATCTCAGTGCCTGTCTTTTCAGTCTTATTGGTGCATATGGGCAATATTTTTAATTCAAACAAATAAGTGATATACTCAACGATGTATAAAGACATTTCTGAAGTTTAGTTAGAAGAAAAACCAGTTTGATTTTTTTCATCTTTTCCACAGAATGCCTTATATTTTTCTGCTACGAACTCCACTGTTGCGGCAGACTGTAGATATACTCGCATTCCTATGTGTATCCAGCATATAGTTATGTTGCTGTCACAGTGTATTAAAATGACCATTACATATACTTGCACATCAGAGTAACTGGGACTTCAGGAGTACAAATTCAGTACATTATCTCAGCTTTAAAAACAACAGATAAAAACCCCACATTATATACTCTCACTGCTTAAGAGTAACTAGCTTGGCCTATATGGCGTGGTGACCCATCATATGTGGCCTCACGTGGTGGTATCTACTAAAAAGTATTCCATTCATACGATGCTTTCTATTAAAATTAATCTAGAAATTACAAGCTAAATGAAATTCCTCAAGATTAAGCAACTAGCCATATGTTATAGTAAGATGGCATTATTTCTGTTCCAAATTTTAGGTTATTATTATGAAATTCCATCCATTGGAGCTATAAGAATAAACACCCAGGTAAGTGTATTGGCCGAATGCAGATACAGTTGTAACACAGACAAGTGGAGTAATTGCTGTTCTTAAATATGTTGCATTTCACCTCTGTTTGAATCAATTACATTTTAAGATGCACTACATTAAGAACAGAGAAAAAAAAGAAGGGCTTTCTTTTACATATGAGGTATTACTGTGTTAAAAGTATACTAATTTATTTATTTCTTTTTAGTAGCTGCGGTCAGCCAATTTACGATGTGTTCCCTGCTTCCCTGGCCAGCTGGCCCGCAGCAGCTTGCGTGCATGTACTGGTCACACTAGTCTCCTCTAAAGCAGGCTGACCACGTGCACGCAACATAGCGCTGTATCCTGCAGACTTTCTCTGCACAAGGACTATGTTTTGGGCTTAGTTTTTCTCCTGACCTTACATGGTCCTTTTTTGATCCTGAGACACGGCAACAATTTTTTTTTTGTAACGTACTATAAAACCAGTAGTTTTTTATAACATGTCTAGACATTCATAGCCTGCCTCCCGCCATGCTTACAGCACGATCCTAAGGTTTTTTATTAGGCGGAGAAGGCTGTGGATGCGTGTGAGGGCATCGCCCTGCAAGAGTGAACTTAGCTGGGCAAAAACAGTGACCTGGTACAATTCTGTTTACAGGAGAAGTTCCCAGATTGATCCATCCAGTCTGGGAGAGACATAGCTTTTTTCCTTCAAAAAGGATGCAGGACAGTTTTAGCAGCCATGTGTGTAGACGATTAAGGGCACAGGACCCTGGAATTATTCAGTGTGATCCAAACTGAGAGTTACAGATGAACAGATATTATTTTCAGTTGTCTGAAAGTCCATGTATTCACATGTCCAGAAAAACAGAGAAATATCATAGCAGTTCTTTGTCCTTCCAAGCCCAGGCATGACATTTTTTGGCAGAAAATGGGTCCTGTTTTTGGCTTGAATAAGAGTCCTTTGATTCTGTTAAACTCTTCCAGATAGTGTTTGGCAGGAAATATCCCTCATATGATCAGACAAATAGAAAATGTTGAAGACTGAAACAAGTTTGATGGCATCCACTCCCAAACCAGACCAGAAATCTGACATCTCGTAAGATCACCAGCTTTAGCCATACTCCAGAACTGACGGAAGGCAGGAACTATGAGGTTTTAAAAGCCCGATTTTTTTGTTTCAATAGAAGTTATGCAAGTTCTTGCTGTAGGATCTTAATATACCCAACTGTTACACTGCTCACCCTCCATCACCCACTCTCTCTTCTGGGTTGAAGGTTCTGTGATCTGCTTGTAATTTAATTATGTCATTAGCAGTTAATTTTGGAACAGAAGCAGTTGTAATTCTCACTTCATGGAAAGACAGCAGTGATTATGGATATGTAAGGTCCATGTGACTGAGACTGAAATACAGTAAATATGCCTTTGCAGTAAATACTGCATGCTGAAGACTGAATTGTTGAGTAGTATAATTTTAAAGAAGTAATTAAACACTACCCCTGTATTAGTGGTGAATTTTGACTTTTTTTTTTTCTGATCCGTTCCTTGTTTTTATTTCATGATTGTTTATTTTTATGCTGTTTCTGGACTTTGATCTCATGACTGCCCTCTGATGAGTTTATTGCACTTTTTGGCAGGAATACCTGGATGTTTTGGGAAGACCAATGGTTTTAGCTGGAGAGAAAGCCAAACAGGTCCAATGGACAAATGTCTACCTGGATGCTCTGGTATGATCTGTATTTATCTCTAGCAAAGTAAGAATCGTAGCAAATCAGTAACTATAGGGGTCCATTTACCACAGTCCGGAGGACTCGATTTCCTGAAGTTTCAGACTAATACTCTTACACTCTTACGTTTCCAGCATCCATACACTTCAATAGAGCAAACTCCTGAACAGCTGTTTCTAACATGTTGGTCATTACTTGCACTTAGTATCCTCCTCAGTGTTCTGAACTTTAACAGAGACAAGCAATTTCTACTACGCACAGATCTTTAAGTACAGGTCATGGATGCCCTCAAATTAACAAAAGGAAAAAAGAAGCAAATAGTTTTCCAGTGTTGTACCTGTGCTGCAGTAGAGGTCATCTGTTCTGTGACTAGTGTGGAGTTCTTTCTTTTTAAAGCATTCGAGGCAGAATGAAACCTGTCAGTGCTATTGGGTATTTGCACAGATTTTGAACTTTTATCTCTAAACTACCATGGTTGTTGTAATTACTTGCTTGCTCAAGGTAATGATTTCTTTGATTTCACAGTGTATATAATGGGGAAATAAACAAAAAGATATATGAAATGCTTTCCTTACTGCTGAATTTATCACTTCAGTCTTGTAAAACAAACATATTCAGGAAACTACGAAATGCAAAGTATTATTAGCAGCAATCCAATCTGTTGTTCTCGATAATCTTCTGCTGAGTAACTCTAACTAGGCAAAAATTACTGCAAAATGGTCATCTGGAACCATGTATTTATCGCAGTTCACATGGTCATCTAATGTCATGTCAAAACTACTTCTTCCCGTCAGTCAGCATTACTGTAAAATTTTTATCAACACATCATAGAACTGAGCGTGACACAGAGGAACTAGTTTTTCTCTGGAATTTCAATGGCCAGAAGTTCATTAACCACGTTTTCTTGGTTACAGTTGAGGTACTTACTGGAAACATAAAGGATGTTATGACGAAAGTCATATGTTCTGTACATATCCTGTTGTAAGCCAAAGCTAAATTTGTAACTGGAGATAGAAAGAGATCTGTTTAATGAAGTAGAATGAGTGATACCTGCAGAATTCTGTTATGTTGCTTTGTATTTTCAGTGGGTTCATTCAGTCTTTCCTTATGGTATGTGTGTTTGGGTATAAATAACTATATGTACATATAGATATTTGTGTGTGTGCATACATATATATTTATAGAAAGTAGGACATGTTCTTTTTGCTAATGTATTTATTAAGTGAAGACTAACCCAAACTAAACTGTTGAGGTAAAGGCTGAAATTTGTGGACTGTCTCATGACAGATGAGAGCATAAAGGCATAGGTGTCTCTAATGCACTCTGGAGCCTTTTCCTGATTCTTGGTTTTAGCAGGGATTGGGACTAACTTGTCACACTGGTTCATTATCTTAAATTCCCTAAAGCAATTGCCTCCTGCAGGGCTTGCCCTTCTCCTGCTTGTGCCTCACTGGACTTTGTCCTGTCCTTTTCCTCTTACTGTCAAGCACCTGTTTCAGGGTTAAGGCTAAAATAATGCAAAGTGTATTACACGGGGCTACAGTTGAATTGAGCTTAAATTCAGGTTATGAAATCCTAAAGAGGTACTTTCATCTGATGCTGTCTTTCAGGACTGTCTTTAATAATTTAAGTGTTTGTGGCAATTCACGCCCCTTGTCTTGCCCTGTTCCTTCAGGTTCCATTACAGTGTTGCTCTGGCCTCAATTTTTGCAAGATAATTCCAGAATTTTCAGATACTTTTAGGTTTATCAGTTAGTCATAATTCCTTCACAATTATTGTCCTTTCTAACTGTACATGTTTTTGGGGGGAGTGGGTGTTATTCCCCATTCATTCCCCAACTGTATTGTTATATATCTCTTCAATGCTACTTCTGAAAAAATATCCTCCTCTCTCTTTTCTTGTGATTCATCTCCATTTTTTGCTTCTCTTATTCCCCTAAAAAGTCCACTTGTCCTCTCCTCCTTGCTTGTTGCAATGTTACTAACTCTGATCGCATCACCTTTCATTCGATACACAAACTTAAGTTCATGAAGGACGGTTTAAAATTCAAAAAGGTGCTACTAGACTGGGGAAATGGAGAACTGGTTTCATCAAAGTGGATTAATAAAGTATTTTAACTTATTTTTTTCTAATGAAACAAAGGTAGAGAAGTGATATGGTTCCTCAATAAAGTACATGGAAGGAGTAAACAGCAGCGAGGGGAAAAATTTTGAAATAAAAAACAAACATTAAGACAAATAAATCTGCCTGTGGACAATTTAGGGTGGAAAACAAATATTTTCAGGCTATCTAAACATAGTTTTCTGGATCCTATTTTCAGTATAAGTTGTGACTGTTAATAAAGGAAAAAAAAATTCTTATATATTTCCAAATAAGTGCAAATCCCTTGTCTCAATATTAGAAGAGACTACACAATTTTGCAGACCTGACGATGGACATTATTGCAAGCCATTGAAAAGCAGTGATGATATGAATAATAGTAATATTACTTGTTGGATTTTCCTGTTGATTTAGCCTGTATGTATTTGTTGCCTGCCTATTTACTATCTTTAAGTTTGGTTTGGCTTTTTTTTTTTCTTTTTTTTTTTTTTCTCCTCTACCATCTATAGTTTAAAGTATAGTGGAACTGTAGCTGTAAATATGTTTTAATAAAATTTAGTTTTTATTAAACTATTATATCCTAATTGGTTGCACACTGTTTATTTTAAAAAAGCCATTTATTATTCTCACTAACACATGGACAAAAAAATTGTAATTTTAACCTTCTATGTATAAAATCAATGAAGTAGTCATATTGTTTTCTTTTTTTACAAGCTAAAAATCAGTACTCTAATCTAGTGTTTGGCTACAGTAATCCCTGGATCGTTCTAATATGTTTTAGTTCAATATGTGTTATTTAACTAAAAGGTCTTTTTCTCCCCTCTATATGTGATTCTTTCCTAGGAGCTGGGCCTTGTGATTACAGGAACTCTGCCTGTCTTCAATCTAACAAAGGAACAAAATGGGAAAATAGTAAGCTGTTACTTAAAGACAAAAAAAAAATCAGTTATTTGAATTAAATGTAATGCTAAACTCCTTGAAAAATGTGTATTTCCATAGAGCTTTCTACAGTTTAGTTGTCTTGTACACCAGAAACAAAGGGGTCATTTCTAGTCGCCTGATAACCTCCTGGGAACGAGAAAATGCAGATCACCCTTTTTGTAGTTCTGAGTTTGAGGGTATGACTTTCCTTGATCTGTCTCTGTGACCTGGTGGCAGTGGGAATGCGTTGACTGCTCAATAGATGGGAAGTAGATGATGATATTATTTAGCCCTTACAAAGGAAGGAAGCGCAGATAAATTTACAACAGATCTGTGAAGCTATGACATTTCAGGGTAAAAGGCAACGATGTAGAGAATTTAAATTAATAGGTTATAATGATAATAGAAAATAGAACTGTGTACTTAGGTTAAAATCTAATTATTAAATAAATACAATTCCCCATCCCTATGACAGCCTGATAAGGAATCAATATATGTCCTTTTCACAAAATCAAAATGCTGCTTTCTAAAAATCAGATCTAGAGTATGCTTTACAGTGTGTGGTAAAATACTGTGCACTTGGTGTGATACTCATGTTCATTCAGGTCAAAATATACAGTTTAGGCAAGATATTCTTTGATCCAGTTTCTCAGATATTACATAGACTCAGAATTAATAAATGTAAATTTGATCACTACCATTTCTTTTATCTACTTTCAGAATAGTTCTCTTAGTTTCCCTTTAAAAACAAACAAACAAACAAAAAAAGATTTTATAATCTTATCTACAAGATTAATGCCTGGGATTCACTGCGTCGGGTTGCAAGTGAGGCACTACTGATTATCAAAGGCTGACTTTCTGAGAAGTAAACAAGCTGTGGTCTAGTACAGAGGAACAAGAGGAGAGCTTGAATCTGCTTGACTTACGTCTGTACCTGAATTTGAGGTTACACACTGCAAGATGCATCTTCCAATACATATTCCAAATATATTTAATATGGAGAAGGGATTCAGGTGATACTATGTAAATGACTGCACTCCTTTTCTGTAGTAGGAAAATAAATTACAAGTGAAGTAAATGTGGTGCCCGAGTCCCTGATTTCAAATGCTGATGATTGTTATAGTCACTGGTTTTTGAGGGGTTTGTTGAGGGGTTTTTTTCATTCATTATTATACCATAGCCAAAAGAAGTTAATTGTTTTGGGGTCTCACTTATCAATTGCCCAACCTAAGTGTGCAATAGTAGCTCTATATTTGTGCTAGTAATTTAGTGTCTACTTCATTGGCAATATTAATGCATCACTTTTGCTTTCACCTGTTTTGTTCTTACATTTATTGTTTATTCTTCCAGGAAAGCATCCATATTTGTCTTCATAAACAGTTTTCACATTCTGTACTGAATTCTGAATGTATCGAATGTTATATTGAATCGCTTGGATATTACTTAAAATATTTAGAACAGAAACATAAGTAAATAAGCCATTTTTCAAGTAGTGTCTGTCAAACGTGAGACGAAGGCAAAACCAAAATTCACTGACTGTTGCAGTTATTCTGTGTTGTAAATATGTCAAATGTATTCTAACATTTTGGAATCTTACCAGAATCAGCTGATTCTTGGAGTAATGGGGGTTGATGTCTCCTTGGAGGACATAAAAAAACTGACACCCCGATTTACGGTAAGTTGCTTGTGTTGGTGGTTTCTCTTTATGTCTGATTTATGTGTGATTTCTTTGCATGCTCTTTCATAAGTCATGCAGCAGTGACTGGATGCGAGTCAAAATACCAGCAGGCTTCTTTTCATATATTCTTTTCCATTGTTTAAGTTTTTTTGATCGTTTTCTCTCCAGCCATATATGTACTTCTGTGTGAGTTGTCCATCAGGATGCATCTGTAAAAGCCATCTTTTCCTTGGGGGGATATATTCCAAGTAATTATTCTCCTGTAGCTTAAGGCACTGCTGTTTGACAGTTTGGTTCTTATCACAGTGTAGGGCACGCAATCATTTCATCTAATAATAATACTTAGCATTTGTACGGACAGTTCTTTACAGAGAAGTTCTTTAATATACATGTCTGTCTGTACCCTACTCAGTATGATTGATTTATGTATTAAGACATCTAGCTAGAGAATTTCTAGGAGAATAACTACTACTGTGGAAAACAACAGGTGAGGAAGCAAAGGAACATCACAAATTTGACGGAAAGCAAATGCAAAGTCCTGCATCTAGAATGGAATAATCCCGTGCCACAGTACAGGTTGGGGCAGAATGCCTCAAAAGGCAGGAAGGGGCCTGGGGGTCACGGTGGAGGACAAGCTGGTGATAGGTTAGCAGTGTACCCTTGCAGTAAAAGAGGCCAACTGTGTGGTGAACATCTGCATCAGGAGTACTGTGTCCAAGGCTGATCTCCTCACTACAAGAAATACGCTGAGTCCAGTGCAGAGCCACTAAGCTGGCCAAGGGGCTGGAGTACATGGCATAGGAGGAGAAGCTGAGAGGGACGGGGTTGTTCAGACTGAAGAAGAAAACTAATGGGTTAATTAAGGGGAGTCTTAGGGAAGGTGAACCTCGTCATTTCTTGAAGGTTTGTAGCAAAAGACAAGAGGCAATCGACATAGTTGTGGCAATGGAAATTCCAGTTGGAAATATGGAAAAAAAAATCCTTGTGAGAGTGGTTAAACACTGGAGCAGGTTGCTCAGAGAGGTTGTGGAATTACCATTAGAAGTATTCAAAGACCCTTTGAAACCTAGTCTAACCTTGAAGTTGGAGCTTATTTTGAAGTTAGCTCTGCTTTCAGTGGCAGGTTTTACTGGGTGATCTCCGATGGTCCCATCAGCCTAAATTATTCTGCAAGTTTATGATTCTAAAAGAGTGAATATTAAGAACCTATCTTCTGTATGTTAATTTCTCACATATATAATGATGTCTGAGGCAATGTATTTTCCTTAATGTGACCATTGCTTGAAAACCATTAATTAATCTTTCGTTATTACTTTAAACCTTATAACTCTAAACTTCATTTCTTTCTTTCAGCTTTGTCCAAACGGATACTATTTTGCAATTGATCCTAATGGGTATGTGCTACTTCATCCAAATCTCCAACCAAAGGTATGAAAAACCTTCTAATTTATTACTCTATAATAAGGGGATATCGTCAGAAATAACAGAAACGTCTAAGATCTGCTGAAAGTGCCAAAGAACCAGAGAGCAATACTAAAGAATTCTCAGTTGTGGGGGTGTCAGGAAAATCCATGGTGCATGTACAGCTTCATCCAAGTCTGCTTTAGTCAGCACAAAGACCAGCATTGCCTTGTATTGAAACTGGTTATCAATAAAATAAAATAAAAAATGTATATTTTACACACACAGTTAATTAAAAAAAAAACACTCCAGATTGAGAGAAATGTATGGATGTTTACAGATAAAAAGTTAGAAATAATAATGAATCACTATAAATATTGAAGACCAAACAATGTATCCATGTAGTTCAGTTGGTAATACTAAAATTTCTCATTAAGATGGTTTGAGCAATATATGGCCAAGTTAAATGCCAGCTGTCAGTACACAGGCAAATAAGGCTAGTAAGGCTTTTAAACCTTAGTGGCACCCTACTCCTAAGTTATTTTTTAGCACTTAGTACATTTTAGAGAAACTTCTTAAGTAAAGGAAGCCTGTATGTGCTGCCTTTAGGCATGGAAATACTGTTTTTTTGTAAACTGGATGCGTATCCATCACTTTATTCCTCCCAGCGGTGTTATTGTGGCAGAATAGCAGCAAGTCCTTGACCTCTTGGCTGTGTGACTGTCCTCTCTTGTTTCTTCACCAGAAAGTCCTACCATAGCTACAAGAGGGATAGCAGAGCCCCTTATCAGTACTTTGCTGTTTAACTGTCAAAGGCAGAGAAAGAAATTAAGAATTTGTCTACATATTTTAGTGATTCATTTAATTCTTAAGCTGCGGGAAGTCAGTATTGTGAATATGTGAATTAATTTCCTGGTGAAGTAATGAATATGTTTGAAATCTTTTGCCAAGTGTGTAACAAAGGAAGAAAGAAAAAAAATGCTTCTGAAGAAGAGAAAGAATAACTTGATCTTAACTATTTATGAAACAGCCCTGTTGATTTATTTTGAAAGGACCCTTTTAAAAAGAGAAGAAAAAAAAAAAGAAAAGAAGGTTTTTATATAGTCTTCATAATTCAGATGGACTTCAGTTTCTCAATATATGCAATAGGTTTTCATGTGTTAAAAAATGAAAGTTTTGATTTGGTGAATTATTCTGAGATAAATATATGCATCATTACTGACCAAATCTTTTCCTCATTAGAGATTATTAGAAACTGAGATGATAGCAAGTGGTTTATTTACCTTTTCCTTATATGCAAAAGAAACTCTTTGTTAACAGAAGGAATATAAAATGAAGCAATGTGGTATTCTTGATTTAGGCACAATCTTGTGAGTAAACTGATGGATATGGATTCTGTTCCTCTCCTATGTGCTGTTATACTACAGTGTAAACTCGTAACACTGGAGAATAAAGAACCTTTGTCAGAGAGTGAAAAACTCAGCTCATCCCAGCTAAATTTGGCAGACTGAGATGGATTATTAGGAAACTAATTGTCATGGTTTCTCTGTGTAGTTTTTTACTTAAAAGGATATGAAAGTCCAGAGGTGCTTTCACATACTGCTGAAATGTTTGATTTAGAGTATATTTATAAAAGGATATTTTATGTGATGTTTTATGTTGTAGAATAATGGCTAAATTAAGCATATGCATTATTATTATTATTGTTATTGTTGTTATTAACAGTTACACAGACTAGACTTTTTCACTCCCAGTTTGTGTGGAGTGGTGCATGCTATTCAGACTGGTACAAGAACTACGTTTTAAAACTAAGGTACACTACAAAGACAGCTGTATTTAGAACTCATGGACTTCTTTAACATGTCATATTAATTTTAGTTGAACCTCCTGGTAGCCGTTAACTTATTAACAAACAACATCTTAACCGTCTTTGCCAGCAATTTTTCAATAGATGTAAACTAAAACATAACTACGTCTTTACCTTTGAAGAGGTGAGGCTGTATTTGACTTCCAATAGTCCCTTCTGAATGCCTTCTGCTTTCCTTCTGAAAATCTGTTCCCTTAAATCAAAACTGGTTCAACACAATGTTTTAAGAAATTGTCTTGCAGTAGGATCTCACAAAAAAAAAAGCCCCTAGAAATTCAGAATTTGTAAAGTCATTTGCACAACTGAGAAAATTTAACGAAAGGCAGGTTCAAAAGCAGATTAAAATCATTAAGAACTTTCCTGTCCTGTTCTTATTTGCAAACAAAAACTATGTCAAAGCATAACACAGGAAACCTTTTTTTTAACTTTCAGTTTAATGTAGTTTTAAACTGCTTAAAATACCATTTTTCAAGTTCGTGTAGTTAGTTATACTACATTTTTAAACAAATGCTTAATTTTATGTTTTTCTGCCAATTTTCTTTGTGTATTTGTGCGTATGTGCGTGTATTTTTTCCCATTGTCCTGGGAGAGAACAGGTGGATAGCCCACCAAATAAACATAGTCACTGAAGCGAGTGCATTAAGCATGTGTTAACAAGATTAGTCTTAATTAGACAACATTTCAAAGCAGTAAATTATTAAATTTCTGAATGCGTTCTAAAGATTAGCATCCTTTTCTTCATTTTCGTTACGGTTCGGATCAAAATCCGTTTAATGGTAATTATAAAACTCTAGATGCCTTCAGTAGGGTCCAGTATTTTGTCTTATGGTTTATAGTTTTGAAAGAAACGTAAGAGAAGGTGGTTTTAAGAGCAGATACAATGGTAAACAAAAAGTGAAACTCATCTTCTTCTATATTTTAATTCTGGCAGAGTATTTGGGAGGAAGAGCTCTCTGATGACTTAATTCACATCATTTAACATATGTCTGGTTTTTGTTTCCCTAGACAAAACCTGTGTGTAATTCTGATAGAGAGCTCAGAACTCTTGATCGGAATGAGGGCTAGTCTCTGCTTCCAGTAAATGTGCACTGGGGAGTATAGATGTTGAGAGAAGATTTCCATTCTATAAGTAGGCTATTTACTAAGAGTGTAAAAACATAAATTACTGCTTTTTTGTTACTTCAGCAAATTGGTGTGGGCATACCAAAAGTTAAGTTGAGAAAAAGGAGACCCAATGTACAGGTAACTTTGGATGGAGGTGATTAGTGCATTAGAATGCATAGACCTGGAAATACAGTTAGAAAGCTTCTGCCCTGCTTACTAGGAAAAATCTAACTAGAGAACTGTTTACTTTGACAAACAGCTTCCAAAGCATGAAGCTTGCATCCTTCCTTGTTTAAATAATAGAAAACATGTTATTGGCTGTAGTGAAGGGCGTTCCATTAAATTATGGTGCTTTACTAATAGGTGCTAATTAGAGCCGTGCTGTAAAAATGATCCTTCAGATTTTGAAATTAATTTGAAGACTGGAAAAAAAAAAGAGATTACTTGTGCTGGCTTTGCTTGCATAAACCCAAAGTCAAGAGAAGATATTTCTTACAACTTTATTGCCAAGTTTTATTGTACAGTATTGCTGTATAATGTTACAGAATTCGAATGAACTGCTCAGTTTTTTTCTGGGCAAGTTGGAGTCGGGCTTTTGTTTTATCTGCTGTTTACACCAGGTTTCTCAGTTTAGCAAACCCAACTCCAGAGGATTAACTGCCATTAAGTGAACAGGGAAAATAAATTAGTAACATTTATGTAATGCAATCCCTGAGCAGAAAACACTTAATGAAAACTTAAAAATCATTAAAGAATAGAATACATTAACTATGTAGCTAGGAAAATAACAAAATTAAGCACAATATAATGTTAATTTCTTACACATGTGGGAATATATAATGCAAAACCGGTGGCTTACATAACAACACCAGGAAAAGATGGTGTAAAATCCTGACTTAATTCAGTTCAGTGATTTCACCGAGCCTTGAGTGGCTGTGTTTATACCACAGCTAGAAGACCACCTCTGGGCTAGGTTTTTTGTTTATACACTGGAGGAAGCAGCAGTGGGACATAAAAAAATCAATTTTCTGAGCACCCTTGGCTGTTGCTGGGCTTGCCTGGCTGTGTTGGCTGCCCAGGGAGGTGCAGCTCTGGGCTCCCATCCACTCCAGAAGCTCCTGGCTCTCCCTCTGGGGCCCAGGATTTTGCTGCCTTCTCACCATCATTTATTTTAAAACCATAACAGCCTGTGTCTTCATTAGTACTGCAGGTATGAGTAGGAACTAGGCTCCTGCAACTCACACCAAAGAAGACCTCTATAGGATTTGCGAGAATACTGACCTCCCAAAACAGATGACAATGACATTTTAATAAAGGGGTTTTTTTTACGTTGCTGCACCAGTTCTTTCTTTCTTTGTTTCCTTCTTGATTTGTCATTGAAGTAATAGATCTTTGCCTTTATTTGTCATGCTGAAAATGGATTGCACTACCTTTATCTGCATGCTTCATTGCTAGTGATTTTCTTCTGTTTTGTTTTATTAAGTTGTGCTGGTGAATGTGGTGGTGTTGCGCTTGTTCTAGTCATGTCACGTGCATGACTGGAAAAAGAGAAGAGCAAACTGAACAGTAAGTTTGTTTCTTCCTGGCTTGGAATAAACCCCACTAAATGGCAACCTTGGAAGAAAAAATTATGGAGCCCAAATACTGGTAAAAACACATTCTTGGGGGAAAAAGACATAGTGGGGAAAATAGTCTTCCACTTAAAGTATGCGTCTAGGAATTTTCTGTTCTAATTTCTAATGGATTGCTTTGTGCCTCAGGCACATCACATAATGTAACTATCCATGCTTAGTTTTTTCTTCATCTATTAAAAGTCATTAATAAGTACCTTATGAAGAATGTGTGGTGATGTAAGTCTTAAAAAGAACTAGAATAAACAGTTATTGTATATTTGAATTTTGAAGGACTGTTAAAGTTGACTATTTTGTCTTTGGGACTCCTTAACTATGGCTAGCCCAGGTTATCATTTGAAATGAATATTGACCTTGATTTGATGTGATGGCTTTTTTTTTTTCTATTTTTTACCATTTCTTTTCTTCTCTGTTCCTTTGTGTGTTGGAATGGAATGTGAACTTCACAAATGCCTCCTCTGCCATGCCAATGCCTTCATGCATGCTGTTTGGGTTTGACCATGCTATTCATTATCCATTGCATGTAAGAAAATGTATTTTTTAATTTATTTTTATGTTTTAGCCTTTTGTTATTTATTTCAAGAGTGTGGATTTGTTGGGGGGAAAAAGCAACTGCATAACAATGATTACATTACTTTGAATTAGCAGAGAGCATATGTTAATGCTGTTATACTAAAGTTGCTGGTTTTATCTATCCTATATAAATAGGAACATAAAAATTTCTTTGAAGTTATCAGTAGACATTTAAAAGAAATATCTGGAATCTTTGTCTGAAATCTTTCCGTGGCATATTCTCTTTCTGAGAATAAATTTATTGGCTTTTCTCTTAGCAGACAGTAAGTCTTACTTGCTAAGAACAGGAATGATTCCATATACCCAGAAACACACGCATTTGTTCCTCAAGAATATGAAGGAATAATCTTCTAACACTATTCTGTATTACAGTCTTGAAAATAAGGACTACTGTTAAGCTCTTAATGTTCCAGACTATTACATGCAGGCATCTTTTACCAGCTCTTCAGGACGTTATTTTCTTCCAGTAGGAACTGGAATTACATACATAAATTGTGACGAAACATGCTTGCATTCTTTGATATAATAGTCACATGTACATTTGTCATGTACTTTTGCCAGAAAATGTTAGGATAGAAGGAATATAATCATCATTTTGAAAGAACGGACTTCAGTCTACACTGTTAGTATAGCCTAATCACTGAAATCCTCTAAAAATGTCATCAGCATTTACAGTAAGCTTGAAGTAATAGTATCAGCTAATGACAATTTTTGTCTTGCTAATCATATAAGAAACAGTGCTTAGTTACTGGTAAACCTAGGCCTTGAGATGCTTTCGTGGATGAACCGTCCTATTACACAAAGCAAATTATTATCAATCAAAAAAAATTTAATAAAACTGGACTTTTTTCATCTTTTGTTCTAAACTATCAGATTTAAATGATTAAATAATATATCCCTATACTGTTTTTTCTAAAGGTCCTTTGTTAGGTGGGTGCATTAAATAAGTACTGAGTGATGAGGGTTGAGGATTTTTACACCACACATAATATAAAGTCAATGGGGCTTAGCCAAAACTACTCAAAAAATAAAAAAGAGTCAGATTCCTAAAAACTCGTATGGAAGAGGGCTCTGTCCAAGTAAATGCAGACTGTAACTGAGGAGGGATAGAGGCTGGAGGGTGGTCATGGTTCAGCAGAGTTGCAATGGTCTTCCCACACTCTTATGGGACCAGGGTTATAACAGAGGCAGACCACCAAACTTCTCCGTGCTGCATAGTTGAGGGTCGACATCATGTACATTCCTTAGGTCTTGAAGCTGCTGGGTTGCAGTATTTCTGTGCTACATCTCTTAAATCGAGATAACAGTACCGATGTCAAGAGAAATGCATTCAAAACAATGCTGACAATAAAAGTGATTTTTACTTTTTATAACAAACAAATAATTTGCTATAATTGCTGCCTCTTTGAATGTTGAGCCAGTCCATTCCCACTTCATAACGGCAAGTCTGTAGTCTGCTTTTGGCAAAATTGCTGGACTGCAGTTGCCCCATCTCACTGGTCAGCTGGAAAACTCCCAAATTTCTCTCTCCCTTCTTGGAGGCAGGGAGAGATTCATGTCTGATTCTTCCTCTGATGTGTCTTTTCCCACCCTTACAGTCCATGACATACCAGCAGTAGGGAAAGCAGCTTCCCTCATACACGACAGACTATGGACGGACACTGGCCATTAGTGTTAATTTGATTTTCACTTACCCAATTAACCCCTCTACCCAATGAAGTAAAATAAATGAGAAAGGGCCACTAGTAATTCATCATGCTATAAGAGATTACAATAGATGGGTAAGTAAGCCCAGTTAAGTAGCTTCCTTTGAAATGAAGGGATTAGAATGATTTGTAACATTACAGTAGTCTGTCTTTATTATTTGATCATTCAATATCTTCTGCTTCAGAATCCTAAATCCCAGGAGCCTGTTACACTGGATTTTCTAGATGCTGAATTGGAAAATGATATTAAAGTTGAGGTGAGATTACCTGTTGCTGCTTGTATTTCACTGTATAATAACTGAAAAGCAATAAATGTTCTAGATTTTGAATGGGAATCTATTTCACTATGAATTTTTATTTTAAATTTGTCAAAATAATGAGTTTATAGAGGGATGAAGTTATAATGAAACAAATTGAGAACCGGTATTATTCATGGGCAAGGGCAATATTCCTCTCATTTTTAAAGACAACATGATTGCTCTTTAAATAATTATTCTTCATTAAGTGGCAGTTCCTGGGGAGGGGACTTGTAATTTTTTTAGAACAGAAAACTTTTAATAGGATATTAATATATTACCTGAAATATTTTAAAAGTATTTTCCTATCTCTTACTAACATAAGCTTATTGCTGTGGTGAGAGAGAGAACTGAGAAATACAGTTAAGTGCTGACAACAAATTACTCTGTATATTTTTCAGTTACTAATTTTGTAAAACATTCAGAAATCAGAATTTTAAAAATAGTTTGTTAGTTTTGTGAAATAAAGTAAAGGGTTTTTAAACATTTTACATTTTTTTAACATATGTTTTCATTTCATTTGGAATTGTTCTTTCATAATGGCACTATTGGTATCTGTTACATTCCACCTTAAGTTTCTTTGAAACTCCTGCTTCAGAGAGGAATTACTCTTGGACTGGAATAAAAATGTTTTTGTGAATCACTGCTGCTACCAGAATCACACAGATGTGCTAGGAAGCACGAGAAATGCTAGACAAAACTCCTTCTCCTCCACACAGAATTCATACTCTCTCTAGTGCCCAACAACAAGGGCTTTACGGGATGGTCTTGCTATGCAAAATATACCAGAATAGTTGTTTCATAACACTACTGATTCAGTATATGTTTGGATAAAGCAACTTTTAATTAGAAAAATCTGAATATTGTAAACTTAACTTTTTTTATTAAGCGCTACAACTTTCATATGCATTACCATTTTCTGTGATTTTATGAAACATTGTATATATATAATACATATTTTAAATTTTATATATTATATAATATAGATTATGTTATATATATTAAATGAAGTATTATATACATTATACATGCAACACCTAGATTTTTTGGGTTTTTTTCTTCCTTGCCAATAGATTCGGAAAAAAATGATAGATGGAGAAAGTGGAGAAAAAACATTTGAAACACTGGTCAAGTCCCAAGATGAGGTAAGATAGGAACACAGGCAATTACATTTATAGGAACAAACAAAACCAAAAAAATACTGTGAAATGGTGAAAAGATGTTCATCCTGTGATGTCAGTTTGTATCATTTTCCCCTCTAGATTTACTCGTTTTACTGGCTTATACTAAAAGAAATTATGTACTTATGAAAAGAAGAATTGTTTTGTTTCTTGGTTTCTTTGGTGCATCATTAATCAGGCAGTCGTTGATGAGGTCCTACGCTCTGTTCACCAGGAAATGGACCCAGCCTACTTCTGTGTCTGAATCCCAAAACAAAGTACTTAATTTGCTTGTGGAGATGTGTGAGGTTGGGTTTGGTCATTTATATTGTGGTTGAATGGGAAGAAAGCAGTGAGAAAAAAATAACACTTTTGTATGCCATAAATGAAGACTATTTGTGATAAGCAAATTCATCTTACAGTTATATTACATACTTGTGTTTTCTGAACAGCTTGTGGTGTTCTTTATTTTCTTGTCCAAAATGCTCATTCATGGCAAAGATTGCTACTGTTTCCTAGCAATAAGAGAGAATCAAGTTTGACCTGGATCCTTATGTATATGCTCTACTTCTTGGGGACCTTAATGAGGCGAAATCATGACTGGCGTGCCAAAGGAGCAGTTCCGGCCAGAGCATACCCCACAGTTACACTTCTACAACAGCTTTTTGAAACTGTTTGAATGTAGAACAGCAAACACCAAGCGGACACTACACAACACACATATATAAGCACACCTAACCATACTCAGCAGAACTGCTTGGGAGGTTGAAGTTAATTTTTCATGTATGTTGATCTCCTGTAACTTTGATATCTCCAATGGCTCTGCTGTTTGTACTTAAATGGCAGAACGTTCCAGTGAAAAGTTCTTCCTTCTCAAAAGGCTTATGCTACAGAATCTAATCAAGGTAAATTGCTAGAAAATCAGGCCCCAGAGTTTAGGGGGGGTTTATTCTGTTAAAAACAGCATATTCCTTACTTATATTCCATTCATTGTCTAATGGTAGCAACTTTTAAACTGCTTTACATTTTGGCCAGATTACACCAAGTGATGCCCAATACTGAACAGTTCCCATTACCAGTCCTCTGACTCAATTCTGCATCAAGGGAGGATTTTTATATACTTATTCTCATTTTGATACAGAAAAAAATATTTCATAGTCCTAGTCCATTTTGGTATTAAACATAGTAGAAACTTACTTGTCTTCATGGGTGAAAATCAGTGGCTATACACATATATTCCTGAGCTATGGGTGTCATTGAGCAGAGCAGTGGCCTTATTTGCATGTGCATCCACCTGTGAGGAGACAGATTAAAATCTGTATATTCATTCAACTACCTGCAAACAAGATTGTGACTTTGTTGCAGAAAGGTTGTCATGTTATTTTATTATATTGCAGGGTCTAGGGAATTCGACTCAGTTTTGGGCACTGTCTTCCTTCTGATACCGTATTCAGAAAGTGAAACCTCATAGACTCTCTTCCTGAGTACAGAACCTCAGCTTCAGGAGGGGCAAACAAATGTAACTGTAGATGGTCTTAGCTGAAAGATGATGATAATGATGATCGGGTAATCATGTAGGCAGCAGAGTCATACTTTCCTACTTTAGTATCTATGAGGGAAGTCAACTTAACTCAAGCCTTATACACTTAAATTGTCCATGTGCAAAGTGTGCCCCGAAGTTATGGTCCTTGAAACTGTGGAGTCCCATGGCCTCATTAAACGTGCCCATGCTCCTTCTCTGTGTCTGACTTCTTACTTACTGCCTTTTACCTCTTCCCATGTTCTTCTAAAGCAGAGACCTGTACCAGAAGTCCCCTTGCCTTCTGCCAGGACTCTCCTGTGCTTTCTCACAACAAAGCCCCCATCCCAGCCCTCCTGAGTAAGGCTTTAAAATGCTGCTTTACAATCTACGGCGAAATCCTGCTGTGTGAAAAAAATGTGCCTTTTCCTGAATGGTTCCACTGTTGGAAGATGGTGAATAAATAGGGCCTTCCTGGGGCAGAGAGGGTAAGCCCCTTCTGATGTCAGTTCTGCTACCTCACCTGTGTCAGGATCCCATCCTGTCTAGAAAGCCACCAGCCTGTCCCCCCATTCTGAAGGGAGGCTGGGTCATTCCTGACCCACCATCGGAGAGTCCAAAGCCCTGCTGGCATCTGCGCTGGGGATAAGCTCCTCCCGAAGGGAGGGACTCACTGGGACATTTTCAGACTTGTGGTGTTGTTTTGTTTAAGGAGTGCCTCTCCAGTCCTGTGGGTGAAAAGGGCTCTGTGAAGGCAGTTAGAAAATGGAGGATAAGAAGGTCACTAAAATACAGTAACACCATTGGGGTTATATAAGAAATTGCATTCATGGCAAAGTCATTGAAGAGATCTCAGGCTGTGTGATAGCAAAGGCCTGAAATAGTTGGTCCTGCAACTGTTTACCCAAAGAGGGAAGGAGGAGAAGCATTTACGCTTGCAAATGCTGGAGTCGGATAGAGCATCGGAAGGAGCGGGGGGTGGAACGTGACGTCCCTGAGTGCGTGAGAATGCGTCAGTTATGCACAGCCCAGGCCCCAATCTGTATTTGAATAGAATACCCCAAGCCTTTTGATCCCAGATACTTCAAGTGCCCAATGACATCAATTTCCCTCACCTTTCCTTGCACCATGGCCCAAGATTTCTTCCTCTACTTGGACCTCTCTGAGAGAAGGGAGCAGCCAGAGATGGCTGGCAATGGTGACTGCTTCAAGCTATTGCACTGTCCCAGCTCCAGGCTGCTAGAGCCAGAATAAAGCTGCTTCAGACCACGGGCCGTGCGTGAGCCATGCATCACTTAGGATTTGATAGCTTCATATATTTTCTTAGAAAAAGGGCTGATGTGGTCAGTTGCTCTGAACTGACAGTTGCAGTCTTGAGGCTTAAAATTGATGTCCTTTTTGTTTTGCTTTTTGGTTTAAGTTTGCATTGCTTTCCTTTTGTATTGCAGCTGGCCCCAGCAGTGTCTTGGGAGATGACCTCATACTACAGCATAGAGACTGGACGCGTAGCAAGTGTGGGTGGGGTGCGCTGGAGTCTCCCAAGGCCTCGGGGGCTTTCCAACTAACAGAGAAGATGCCATAGGAACAAAAGCATTGCCACATTCGGGCAGCTGGGGTGGGCAGTAGTGAAAACTGAAGGGTCACAAAAACTGCAATAACATGGGTAGGTTCTTTGGCGGTGACCAGCTGGGGGTGAGATGGTCTCACACCGCTCGGGAATGACGTACGCAAAGGTGAATGGGAGCTGACATCTGAGGACGTGCGATCTGCTGGGTTATCTTTGAAGGGAGGTTTCAGCCAGTTTGCTTTCAAGCAGGTTCACAGTGCTGGTGGCAACAGGATTTAATACGAGCCCAGTTCTTCTCTTCCTTCCCTCCCACCTTGGGCACTGCTTTTCTCTTGGCAGCGCACATGGTGTGCGACCCATGGCACTGTGCCTGATTTGGAGGGGCTCCCACTGCTAGGTCCAAGTGTCTGCTTCTTCTTGAGCTGAAGTAATAGTATAGGCACATTACTAAGGATAAATAGGCTTGGAAAAAAATCTCTTCAGACATCTTTTACCTTAAATATAAAATATATCAGGGCATTAGACATTGATAAATGCGTCTTTTTTTCCCTCTCTCTTTTTTTTTCTTTTTCTTTCTAAAATGACTATTAAATTATCTACACTGTCATGCTGTGCTGAAAAGCAGCAGCCAGGTAATGAGAAGGTTTCAAGTCATAAATGTCAAAAAAGACACCTTTTTTTCATAACCAAGGTGATTTTCACACTTATGTTTTACCACAGGGAAAGAAAGAGCACCGAGGTAATACCTGTGGTACCTTTCACTGATGTTTGTAATGTCGCAGTGCAACAGCTGCACAGACTTCATTGCTGGCATACTTACAAATCTCTGATTGCAAAATAATAATATGTTACAGTTGGCATAAGCTTGTCATGTTCAAAGTGGCAAACTGAGTAAAACAACGTCATCCGGGTGCATTAATGATTAAACCTATGGGGGACTATGAGACTATGTCTATCACGTCATTTTTCATACCAAAAGAAAATGAATGGTAAAGCTTATCCTAATGTATTAAGTTATTTAAAAATAAACATTTACTTCCAAGTTAAATTTTTCACAAATTCAAGAACCTTTTAATGAGATTAGAAACACATGTAAGTTTAGCATGGGATGCCGATACAATCAGGACTACCTGGATGTGCCTGTAGATATGACTCAAATGTAAATTCATTTAGCCACTGACACTATGACCTGAAAGGACAGCCACTGGGTGGGTTTGTTGTTAAAGACTTGCTTGCAAAGTCTTCTTTTTATAATTGAGGGTTTTTTTGTTTTCATAGTTTAGCTGCAAAATGGTCTGTAAAGGAGATAACATCTTTTACCAAATTCAAATCACATAGAAAAAGTTTTGCATAGGCCTGGCTAAGGAATTTAGAAGGGAAATGATAAGTAATGTTTGTCTGGTTTTATTCAAACTTGCATTTCTTTATCATTCAATAAAAAAGGATATAGGTGATTCTTGCATAATATAAGTTCGGAAAATGTTTAAGAAAAGGAGTTGCAGCTCAACTCATGTTTTTAGCAAAATAATAAATAGAATTCCAACAGCTATGTACTTGATTTTACACTGTATTTCTGAAGAAAAGGGCACACTTGTTGAAGCTTCAGGGTTAATAATTTATTTTTTCACCAATATCTCTTTGTAGAGATATATTGATAAAGGAAACAGAACATATACGTGGACTGCTGTGAATGGCACTGATTACAGGTAACTCATTTCTGTTCTCTGACGTCTTTTGTTTAGTTAAATGTCTTTTTTCATTTATTTTGGTCAATATTTTTAGCATTACATTTTCTATACTAGCTAAGTCAGGACCAGATCGTCTTGTGTCCAGGCCTGTAGGATTTACCGGGTTCCTTTACAGCTCAGAATCGTTGCTCTGTCTGAGGACCGGAACCTGATTCTTTCATCCATGGTTGATATTTATCACTAGGGTATTTCAGTATGTAGGAAAAAAAGTGGTTTATGACTGATTTAAGGATCTTACTTTTCCTCCTACTTTCTGTGTCACATCATAGTTTGATTCTTAATCATACACTTTCTCTTAGATTCCTCCTTTTTCATCTTTGCGTTGTCTCCATCCTCTTGTTTTAATATGCATATTAAAAAGGAAGATGCTATATTTTGGTCTAAATAAAAAATGTGACATCTTTTGAGGAAATCTTTTTCAGTCACAGTCATTGCTTATATCATGACTTTGCTGACGTTCATATCAGGTCTTAGAGACAGGAACTACGCTACTGATTATCTCTGAAATACATATCTTTTTGTGACAAATTTTAACTAATTAACACTAGTACTGTTTTGTATATAAAAATCGCATGGTGAATGACAGCAGGAACAAATGAAGCGACGGGTTAAAGCACCCACCCCTCCCACCCCCCCCGCATGCGATGTTGACGTGTATCTTATTTCAAACTCATTTAAGCACACAGCTGGGAAACATTAGAAGGAATGTAACAACTTGACATTGTCCAAAACAAGTTAAGGTTTACCAAGTCCCAGAAAGGTTTAACTGCTCTAGTTCAAAACTATATGGTACAAATATTAAGTCAAGTTTTTACCAAAATGATATTTTTGTCGTGGTGAATTACAGTAGTCCTCAGCCAAGCTGGTTCCCATTTTCTGTGATGTTCTGCACAGGTGTACAGCCAAGGAGAATGCAAACATTAATTCGTATGCAAAACCAAACAAATCAGTTTTATCAAGATAATGTAAATGTAGGACTTTATCTTTTATTCGTCATCCCATTTTTCTGTTGAACTGCCTCTATCTTTATACCCTGTTAGAAAAGAAGTTTTTTATCAGACTATACCGTCTAGCAATCAGTAAAGAAATACATTTGATTTATATGACTTCTTAATTCTTACTGAGCTCCCTGGCGTAAGGTACTGCAATAAATCCATGGAGTCACATTGCAGCAAACCTATTAAACATAAAATTATAGATTTTAATTAGCAATTTCTGCTAGCAGTAACTGTTAATGACAGGTAAACTGCTCCTGATTTCCCTAGAGGAGAATTGGTGGAAGGCTAACACTGAATATTCAGCAATCTCACTTACATTCTGTTTAAATGGCAAATGTATCATTAAAGGTCATCTCATTTATGGCTCAATTGTACAACTTTTTTAATGTTAATTTCTGCGGCTATCCATTAGAAACCGTTGCAGTTTTACAATCATGAAATCCGAGTGCAAATATTAAGGATGCGGTGTGGGAGATGATGCTACCTCTTTAATGATTACTTGTATCTCCTCTCCTTTACGTACCTTTTTAGAGATGAACTCTTCTATGCATGTATTGAATTTATTGGCAAAAAGAAGCTCTATATTTTTTGAACAAAAATAAGTATAATCTAAAAGAAAGTACATGGCAAATGCTTTGCAAATCTTAAAATGTTATTACACAAAGGTGTTCAAAGATTTTTAGTGGTGACTGCGTGATTCAAGAAAATATTTTGCATCTTGAATGTAATGTGAATTCAAGTATTGCCACACTTCCTAATGCATACCAATAGTTATTTTATTAGTAAAGGGAGAGTGTCATTATATGATGCATGTAAATCTACATGCTGGTTTTTACAGTCGATGATCACTTTGACATGTGTTACATTGGGGTGCTAAATGTGTTAGAGGAAGATAAAAGAAGTTATGTATTTTATCATTTGCAATTATTTGGAAAGACTTTGCTTATCTATTAAAAAATGCATTTGTGATTAAATGCGTAAATAAGAATGAAGAGAAACACAGGGAACTTCAAGACCGGCATGAACCGGTGTGAGGCTGGTACGTCACTATATGACTATGTCATCTCATGATGATCCAACTTCCAAACTTGTTAATTGTTTTCAAAACACATGGAAGCTGAAACTGGAAAACTGCTGCAAATAGCATAATGGCTTTACTTGTGTCATTTCTGTTGCAGTTTGGCATTGGTGTTACCATCATACAGCTTTTATTATATTAAAGCAAAAATAGAAGAACCAATAACTCAAGCCAGATGTAAGTACTGTGAAGGTTCCCTGGTTTTGTCTAGTATTGCTAAGTCTCAGATTCACTTAAAAAAACCAATGTTTAAAATTCATAAATTTTGTGGAATTCACTGATGTTATCATGATGTACCCAAAATCTGCAGCAATGATTCTAACCCCATTGTAACATCCAAGGTACAAGAAATATTCTATAAAGATAGAATATGTGCAGGTACCCCAGTTCCTCTGACAATCCCTTCCCACTTGCTCTGTACCTGTAGAATCATTGCTTTGTGTATCCTCTGTTGCTGTCATTTTAAGGGTCTGGATACTAATATTTCATTCTATTAGCTAGATGTCATGATATAGACTGTAGTAGTAAAGCATTTTTTGGCTATTTTTACAGTAGTTGCAGTATCACATGTAGCAAATTACCTCTGCTGCCTGTAGAAATAGATTAATGTGAAAGTGCTGTTTGGTTTGGCTTGCGGCTAGGCTTTTATTTTGCACTTTACAAATAGTTGTAGTGGATGTTTGTAATGTATTTTTGGATTAGACTGATTTCAAGCCATTTACAGATTCTGGAGAGATAATTGGAAATGATACTTGTGAGTATTCAAAAGTTTTGTGTTTATTAGGTGTAGCTTAACTGTAATCTAGATAGTAGACAAAATAGAACCCGTCACATCCTTTTAACTTTATCCAAGTGTTACAATAAACTGGAACAAATGCACAGTTAAATAGAAAGTTAGAAAAGTGCTCTGAATCTCTCTGACAGGCATAGATATTGTTAGTTTAGAGAAAACTTGATTAGCGCTAAATCACTGTCCTCTACCATCACCTCCTGCATATGGAGTATGGCAAGTTTGTAATACTCAGTGATTTATTTTGTAACTGTCAAATAGTAAATAGTTTAAAATTAAAGTTTTAGTGAGTGAATACGGTTCTCTTGATGGATTAAATCATCTGGTTTTGCGCTTATATCAATATAACCTGCAAAACAGACCCTTGAAATAGCCACAGAATATAGAAGGTACTTGAGAAATTATTGAGAGGGACATATTCTTCAGTCTTCAAAGATGTTTGTCTTTTTTCCAGACTACAGCTGTATGTAAATCGAACCTTTGATCTATCTATGCACAATATTTTTATTCAAGGGGCTGTTTGAATAAAATATTGGTTTGTGACCCCTTTTGCTTTACCCTGTTTTTTTCTGTTTCCCTGCTTTCTCTTTCTGATGGATAGTGGCAATCAAAAAGGGCAAGTATATTCTTGTTGCTCAATTTCCTTCTGTTTACTGCAGTTGATATTTTTCGCTTATATTTCTATTCCTTCTGGATATTCTCCTCTGTATTCTTCATCTCAGGATTTTTGCCATGATCATTGGGTACCGTAGCAATAGAAAGGAAAAGAAAAAAAAAAGATGTAAAGTGTTTTTCTGTTTTCATGCACATTTTGATATGTTGCTAATCTCTAATCCTTCTTTGTCTGGTCCTATCAGTGTTTAGTGACACCAGCTTTTAAAGCCATTATTTTCAGTAGCATTTAAAGTGATGCTTATATGGATGGTTTTTAAACTTTATTGCAGACAATACTAGAATAATTTTCCTTCACATTCTAACAACTCGGTGTCCCAAATATTTCTTTGTATCAGATTGTAATTCTAATGAAAACATCTCATATGTTTTCATGTTGTCATGCTAATGAAATATCTTCTCTAAGGAAGCTGTTAGATGCATTATTATTGCCAGGTGTATGTTGTGTATAATAATCAAGTAATTTCTACCTATACTGGGGAATACTGAGAAGTATGCAGTATATTAGTAGGAAAGGGTCTCAAAATAAACATTTCTTTCCTAATTAATAGATGCATGCAAAAGCTAGTAAAATATTTTGAGAAAAATTATGGCAAAACCCCCCAGTTTACTTACTTGGTGTTTACTTTTCATCTTTGTAGATTCAGAAACATTGAAACTTGATCATTTTGATGAAGCTGGCTACACGTTTATAGCACCAAGGTTGGTTAATTTCCCAGTAATAAGTATTGTTTCAGCAATAAGTAGATATTTGATCAGATTAATGACATTTACGAAATACAGGCTTGACCAATAAAGTTCATTTTGGTAAAAAATATTAAGTAAAAGAACAGTTATTATGTTCATGTTCTACAAGATCAACCTTTTCTTCTTGCCAGAGTGTAAATAGCATCTTCAGGCTCTGATTCCTTCTTAATGTTAATCAGAGAGCTGTAAAGTCTGACATGTCATCATTTATTGATGTTTTTAATGGAAATCTTATATGCGTTTATTTCTTGTGGCTGTGACTTGTAAGATTTTACAACTTTGTACTTTACCTTCTCATTTATAAAATAGTACCATAATACTCACCTCCAGATGTTTTCCAACTCCAAGATAAAGTGTTTCAAAGCTTTCTGTCACTTAAGGATGAATTAATTTTTGATTCACTGAATAGAAAAATGATTGAGTCATTGAAAATCGATCGAGTAGGTTCATTAGTTCCCTGTTTTTCCACGTGAAATTGTGTAGTCCTTGTTGTCCTTGTAAATATGTGTTTGCAAGGGAGACATGGTAGGAAAAACAGTTCTTAAAAATTATGTTCCTTTAAAAGTTAGTTACGTTAAATAAAGGAAATGATGTACCATCAAGTTTAGTTAAGAATTGTTCCATTTCATATTTATCTTATAAATTTCAGACTGTTATAGATAGATTCGTATGTAAAACATAGTCTTCTATTTTCAAATCTACTCTCAGCTTGTTTAATTTATTTTTTCTGAAGGAATGAAGTTACTGATAAACAATTGTACCAATTAGCAGTTTCCAGCAAATCCCTTGTTGTTAGGCTGATAAACATGAACAAAGCGTGCTTAATACAGAGCTCTGTTTAAATGTGAATGTTGGTATAAGGCAAATTCTGCCTGTAGTCTTTCAGGATCATGGTAAAGTAAGTAAAGGGTAATAAGATAGCTTATTCATATGAAATACTTGAACAGATTTCTTTTGTTCATAAAATTAATTTAATATAAAAAGCTCATTTAAAACAAGAGCTCCCTGCTTTACTGCTGAATACTCTCTACATTTTAATTAAAGTTGTTTAATGCCACTCACCATGTAATATTTGCCTTCAAAACGCCCAGTGAATTTTATTGTGCTTGTTTGTATTCAGTGAATTGCCCAATGATTTATTGCTTTTTTTTTTATTACATTATGTAAAGGACAGTAGTTTACTGGTTATCTGTTTTGCATATGTCAGAACAAGGAGTGTTTATATGCTTATGTGGTGTGCATTATTAAAATTGCCTTTAAGACTTCTCAGAGGATAGGACCTTATCCCATAAATCCAGCCTTAGTTGAGGATGAAGTGACTATGTCTTAAACAGCAGCCCAGGTACTTTCCAGCACAGTTTAACTGAGGAGCAGACTGAATTCACCAGTCGTTTTCTTGTTTAGCTTATAGACTCTATGATCTCCTAATTTCATAGTCTACACCAGTCTTCAGTTCTTTTTCTGGGAATCTGTCACATACATGAAGTATTCTTATAATGCAGGTTTAGGCAGGCACTTGAACAATTTATTTCCCGTAGGTGCCTGAAATATTCAGCATGGTCAACATTCAATATTGACCGTGGTAGTCAATTGATGTAGTAGTGCCAGCCACCTCATTGTAGTTGCACAATCCATCTTGGACTTTAAAACTGCTGAGCCATATTTGTCTGCTTTAGTAGCAAAGGAAACAAATCTAAGGCGGCTGATGTTTTGTTTTTCAGAGAATACTGTAATGATGTAAAAAAATCAGATAACAACACTGAATTTCTATTAAATTTCAATGAATTTATTGACAGAAATACTCCAAGCAGTTCGTCATGTAAGTATTCTTCTCAATTCGCTGAAATTTTTCCTTAGGAAAGTACTTACTCATAAACGAGAATTAGTCAAGATGGCAGCTTTCATGCCCAAATCATGTGGGTTTGGTTTTTATTTTAACTTATTTTTATAGTAGAAATACATCTAGTGTTGGGATTTTCTACCCAAGGTAGAGATTGTACAATGAGTTTGCAGATTTCTGGGTTTATTTAGGAAAGTTTACAGGGCATTATGCATCCAGCGTTTTCCACAATTCCTCTCAACATTCTGTTTTAGCAGCAAATAACTGCCAGTTTGTTTTAATACACTCCAAATATTTTGAATTTATAGTTTTTTCCTGAAGGATATCAGACAAAGTAAGTCTCAAATAAATTTCAAAATCTTGTAATGAAATCTTCAGTCTGCTTTCTTGTCAGCTTATATAACCAAAATAAGTAAAGGAGCAGAGAACCAAAATAACCAATAACCAGAATAAAAGATAAGGAAGTTCTATTGCTGGTTCATAAATTGGTCAGAGAGATCTCACTTGGGCTTGAATTGTTTAAGACCACAGATTGATGTAATTGCTGCACTGGTGAGCACTGGGCTTTGGGAAGGTACTCACATATTTAAACTGGGCCTTAAACTCCATTTAGAATAAATGAGGAGGAAGGCTTTTGAACAAACCATCAGTAATGCATTAAAGTCTTGTTTTCATGAAAAATTCAAGGTTTGGGTTTGTTTGTTTATGCACACAAGTCTGTTTGGCATCATTATTAATTTATAAACAGTTGGAATAAACTTTTTTTTTGTCTTGCATTCCCCGAGTCTTTTTAACATGTTGCTGTCAGGGATCGCTGAACAATTCAGTAAGAGTCTCTCTGCTAGACCATGTAACTGAAGGAATGCGCACTTAGATATGAGATCTTCTCACAAAAGGCTATTTTTGTGTACGTGGGTGGGTGGGTGTTGCTGTTTTTAATAGAGTGATCTTATTCATTGGCACGTTGCTGACTGAGTGAAATTTTACTTGAGTCCCTTGACTCAATCTTGGAATGAAAGCATTCACCTCAAATGATTAAACCAGTTAATAAATGAAATGAAAATAAATGAAAATTCTAGTTTAATATTCACTAGTTATATAAGCAAATATTGAGGACACATTTAGTGATATCACAGTATACACTAGGGCTTAGTAAGTAATTATGCCAAAATGTTATCAAATTATTGCTATATTTCATTTTGGAATCCACAACAAAATTCACTTTTTTCCTTCTTTTTTCTAACAATTAAGTTACTTCAAAAATAGTCTCCTGAATAAGTAAACAGTGTTGACTAAAGGAAACACTGGCTATGGAAATTATCTCAGCTAAAAAATGCTTTTTAAAAGGAAAAACCAGCAAAATCCCTAAATTGACATTCTCTATATACTGTAAGTTTAATGCCGGATGTATTTTGATTCACCTCATCCAACTTTAACCTGTTACAAGTTGCTCAGGAAGATAGACGACTACCTGCGTCATTACTAAGGGGACAGTAAGAGCAGTTGCTTACTGGGCAGTGAGACCCGACTTGTGTTTGGCATCTGCTTTATATAGGTAAGCCAGTCTCACTTTGTGAAGATGCAGGCAGTACGAGGGGGTCCTAAACAAAAAATGCATCCAGTAAAACATTAGGGTGCTATATTAGCAGAGACAAATAGAATTCTGAGAGACATATTTTGATATTTATATTCAGGCAGGATTTCAATTTAATTTCTAGGAAAATGTGGGTGCAGTAAGGCCATCCAAATTTCATCCTGTGAGCTTTTGTCACTATTTCCAGCTGCAGAAATATTTTTAAAACAGTACCCTAACTTGTATTAGATACTATACTGTGACAGTGTGCATGCAAATAGGGAAGGTGAGCCTGTGGCATTCGATGTAGTTTAATATGTTTATCTAGCTGAGCCATGTAAATATATCTAATGATAATTAAGTTAATGTATTAAGATGATATGAGACAGTGCTTCATGCTGGTGAATCGGAGCTGCTGGCTGTTTGCGTAGCGTGCTCACACATTCAGACTGCGGTGAATTTTATGGAAAAGCCTTTTTGCTAGAACTTATTAAGCTTTTCAATACCCAAATACATACCCCTATTGATCTGTTTTGTGAAAAAAGATTGAATTAGGGCATTTTTAAAAAAAAAGGTGAATATCAGTTTTCTGGAATCTGAGACTTAGGGTCTGAAGAAAAGTTGGTGGTTTTTATTTTTATTTTTCCCCAGAAGGAGTTTTCAGGCTTCCCAGCAAGGCTGAGCTGCTGGGGTTTGGCCGAATGCAGAGCTGCAGGTTCCAGTCACAGAACAACTGATTTACCAACACTGATTGACTGTGTGACATTGAAGACCAAGAGCCAGATTTTCCCTTTACAATATTCAGCTCCAGTTTAGCCCTATTTTATTTTCCATAGTGGTAAAATCTGTATCCAAGTGTGTGCTTACTTCTTTTGACCATTCCTAGAACTTTCTCTTGCAAAGTGGTACTGAAAAAGGTGCGTGAGAAGCCCTGGCTTCAAACCATCTTTTCAAAGATATTTAAAAATTACATATCCATCTAAGCTGCTAATTCAAAACTAGTTGATTTCCCTGTACCCATTTTCAGATGGCGGATAGGTTTTTTTGAGAGGCTGGAACCTAACTGATTTAAATATTTATATTGTAGTTGATTTATCTCCATTTTTGCGGAATGTAAGAATAAGTGTAACTAAGGATTAAGTGTTGTTTCATTGCATCACCTGAGATAAAAAGTGTTTGAATGAAAACATGCTTTAAAAATAGGTTACTTTCCAAATTCAACACAGGGGCTTTGCAAAGCTGGGACCTGTACCCTTATAACCTTGCTTATTCCTATGACATAAAGATAGTTTTTTAGGATACAATGAAGAAAAAGTTTAAGTGAAATCAACACTGTGAGAGCAACCTATTTAACAGTAACTACCTGATGTAATGTGAAGTTAGACAGTACGTCTAATAGAAATAGCCCGATTTTCGTGGCTGTAGCGTTTTGACAACTCAGAATTTAATTTTAGCCGTTTAATGAAACTCCGTGTCATCTGGTTTCAGATGAGTGTCTTAACTCTTTTGATAGGTAATACGGATATGGTCATTAGAGTTTTGCTGGATGCAGGATTTACAAATGAACTTGCACAAAATTATTGGAGTAAACTGTCTCTGTAAGTATTCTTTTTATTGACTGTGATTTTTCGGATGCATTTCAAAGTTTGATAATAAAATAATACACGTGCGTGTATATACAGATATACAGTTAATGTTTACACAGGACAGATATTTAATTCACAGTTATGCACTTAAAAGGCAACCCTTGACATAGGAACTTGTGAGAATTTCAGTCAGTTTTCACTTTTCATCTTATTTTTGTTACAGTGATGGAGTTGTTGCACAATTTGTTGTTACGGATGGTGGAATTACTAGAGTGTTCCCAAAAAGGTAACGATTAATATAAAATAGTATAATACGATAATTTTGAAACCTGAAAGGGTGGAATGTAAAATAATTGATTTATTGAATGAAAAACAACTTCTCCTACAGTCTAATCTGTACTGATAACTATGAAATGAATGGAATGTCTTGTTTTTCTTTGATTTTACCTCTGTCACTGCCTGAAACTGATCTGTAACATTATTTCTATAGCCGGTCCTTGCAATCCAAGTTTTTAACCAGTGTAGAGTAGCAGTAAAAGCAGTGCCCTTGTGGTAGTAGCGGGGCCCTGCTAATCCCTAATTACTCCTAAGCACTCCTTCGTTTGGCAGGCTGGCAGGCTGCAAATGCTGTAAAGCAGTAGGTGATTTTATTTTTTTTTAAGACTAATAAGAGCAGACCAAATGGTTCAGGGACTTCAAGAGAGAAAAATATATCATTACCAGAGGGCAAAAAGGGAACAACAAAGTGGTTGTATAATAAACTAGACACCCCCATCAGTGACTGGGAATACCGAGGGCACCAGTACGGATATACTGGTAAATGACAAATTTATCTGTTTTCTTAGGTTATTCTGTGTTTCCCCAAAATGGGAAAATGGCAATGAATTTTACTCCCAAAATCAGTTTCTTTTCTGGTTTGGTGTTATTAACCATATAAAATCCTTTGGGATGATTTCTCGAGAGATAGCATGTGCTGTAAAAGTTTGTTTATATTTTTTTGTAAATAGTGTTGCAGTTATATTTGTCTCAATATATCTAAAAATGATGAGACAAGATCCTTACCTAAAAACAATGAGACAAGATCCATGTTGTTCTAAGAATACTATTTTCCTTTTCTTCCCACTTTTTAAAAAATAATTACACCTAGGGGTTAATCAGTGAAAGCTGACAAAATCTGAGGACTATATGAATAAATCTCACATTATTTCCAATTGTGAAACATAACTCCCCCCCTGCAGCTCAGCTTTAATGAGATGCTAACTATCTTTTTTTCGATCACTATTTTTTTGTGATTAGGGCAGGAGAAGATTGGTTGGAAAATGCTGAAACTTATGAAGTCAGCTTCTATAAACGGAGTTTAGATAATGACAACTATATTTTCACAGCTCCGTACTACAACAGTAAGTCACCACTGTTTTGAAATGTCAGAGCCAGCTAGTCCAATGTAAGTGTACTTACGCAAGTTTACCATACCAGTTGAGGTCACTGACAGAGGATGCAAGTAGGACACTTCATAAGGAAAAACGTCCTGGGACATCACCCATTATTAAGGCAAAGGTAGCTAGGAGGGCACTAAACAAGGGACGTCATAATTTGTCATTGACTCTGGTAGCCCTGCGTGCTCAGAATTAAGAAAGCTGAAGACATGCAGAGTACTGGTGTTCATTTATTATACCGAAGCACTGTTTTGCAGAGATGCTTTGGCAGAATTATTTTAAAAGGAAGTGAAAGAAAATCACACTCGGGGACAATAACACTACTTAAAAAAGCCGTATTTGAGCTGAGTTCTGTATAATTCCTCAGCACCAAACCTAACTTGGGGGAGTCCACAGCTCTGTCCACTGCACTGCTGCTTAATTTAAACTTTGCTTTTGAATTCTATTTCAAATTGCTATTACTCACCAAAACCAGTTTGTCTGAAATACGTGATATTTAAAGGCTATATATGCACAATAGTAAGTGCTTTTTACTGATGTGAGCGGCATTAACCTTGCCAAGCTCATGTGAAAGCAGATGCTACCACAAATGACATACTCCTCTCTTAAACATATGGGATCTTTTATTGCTGTTATTTCATACTTATTTAGTGCATCTTTTCTCAATAAAATATTAACAAGGTAATTAACTAAATTCCCTGAAGCCTTTGTTGTTCCTCAGAGCTCCAGGGAATGTACTTCTAACTTGCTTTTTCATGCTAAGCAGTGTTGAAAACAGGCTGAAGTCCGTCAGAGAAGTAATTGTTGGTTAGTGAGCGGTGTCAGTATTCCCTGCATTGAAAAATACACAGACGACAGCAGGATAAAATCTTTGGCTCTGATCCTGGTTTTAACAGAGCTGCTCACATGTGTAAAGCTATTCATGGCTCTGCTTGCAGGAAAAAAAAAAAAAAAAAAGGCTACAGTAACTTTATGAAGCAGTGAAACTGTGTACAAAAAATGAATGAAGAAAAGAAAACAAAAGTATTTCTCTTCGTCATCCAGATGTTGGTGATCTGAACTCTTACAGGTGATAAATGCATAGTGCAACTGCGTCAGTGCTTTTGAACAGGGATTTTTTTTTAATCATTCTGGGTATTTCAATAATCATTACTTTCAGTTTCAGATGGCTTTTATATCACCCTAACCTTTTTTTTTTTCTTCTATACCCTCAGAAAGTGGGGCCAATAGCTATGAGACAGGTATTATGGTAAGCAAGGCTGTGGAAATCACAATTAATGGGAAGCTTTTGAAACCAGCAGGTAAGATAGAGTGGTGCTGAAACTCTGAATACATTCATTATTTGGTTGTTGCACAACAGTGAATTAGAAATGTAATTGAGATTTCAAAGGAACTTCACTTTATATAACATTCTTTTCTCTGAGACTCTTTTAATCTTGCTAGTGGAAATCAAGCCAAAGATCTGGCTGTGTTTGAGTAAGAGGGCTTAATTTATTAGTCTCATGAAGGATGTTGGTGGTCAGACAACTGAGCAAAACTCATATTTTATCCTTTTCCAGTTTAATAATTTAGATGTTATTATAATTTTTCCTTTTTTTCTAGGATTCTACAGTTACCTTTTTTTTTTTTCATTTTACTAAAAAAGACTTTCATGTATTTCTTGTTAGTTGTTGGAATAAAAATTGATGCAACCAGTTGGATGGAAAATTTCACAAGAACCACAATCAAGAGCCTGGTAAGCAATTGACCAAGTCTTTTTTGAACTTTGTTTGCATTTCTCAAAGCTTCAGATGCAAATAGGTCTAATAGCTTTTTGTGCCAGAGTCACACTGATGCGTAGTTGCCAAGTAGTTGTGGTATTTAAATCACCCAAATGCACAAAATAAATCTATGTTGAAACAGGCTGTATTTTGTACGTGTCTTGCTTTCATAATTATAGAACATGGATAAAGACAAAGAAAAATGACATATTCCAGCCAGTAGGCTCCCTACTAAGATTATGCTGTAGCAGTGAATAAAATCTGCAAAATAATTGTTTTTAAGAAAAACAGAAAAAAAGTGAATCTATTTTTATTTAATATGGAACACGCCTAAACAGTGAACAGTAAGGATTTATATGGCAACCAACATCACAGCATTTTAGCAGAACTTAATGAAATAGGTGCTTAACCCTTTCATTCCTTACATCTAATGTTTAGGTTTAAATAGGAAGGGGGAAAGACCAAATCAAAGGAAAAAAGAATTAGTAGTACATTAATAGTACAACAGAAGCACAAAATATGATTAAAGATAATTATGGAACAATTGGATGAGGCAATGTTGCTTGCTTGGTTGTATATTGAGGGAATTGATAGCAGTGTCTGGCCATTGTAGGTATCAGAGCTCAATGGGTGGGGAAATGCGTTGCCTAAATGTCAGAACAGTTAGGGACAAAAATACATAACTGAAAAAGAGAAAGAGGAATATCTCAGCGTTAATTTGAGATGAGTGACTGCAGCATTGCCCAGTAGTCGTTTTGCTCAGGACACGACGCAAGGACACCATTATGTCTGTATGTATACACATATTGCAAGAAAAAGAGAAAAACATGTTAGTAATCAAAGCCACACAAGCTAAATGGAGCTGGTGGGCTTCCTTTATCACATGGGATTCCCATGCTTGGAGACTGGTGAAGCTTTTGATGGTCAAAAAAGACACTTGGCAGCATGTTTTCTGGGTTTTCTTTCCATACCCAAACACATGGAAATGCACATGTTCTTTCTCTTGTACTTTATACTCACAACAGTGACAACCTGACAAGTCTCTAGTATATTGAGCATTCTTAAAAAGCGAGATGTATCACAGACTTTTTGAAAGACAGTAGAGCTTGTGCTGTTGATAATTACTGAATACAGGTTGTTCATAGAGATATTTGTGATAAATGACACACACTCAAAATTAATTTTGATGAATATACAGATACTGAAATTCAAATTAGTTGCTCTTGTCTTGATTGTTTAATATCACTGTGGAATATAGTTTCTTTTGAACATTTTTGTGAATAGTACTGTACTTCTGTTTTTTAGTGCAACAGTGAAATCTGTGGCTGTGAGAGAAACAGTATGGTAAGAATATGTTCACTTTATAAATATCTGGCAGATTATGAAAATTCACTCATTCTTTCTAGATTTATGTAACTATTCTATCATTATTATTTGAGGGTTAATTTTACAGAAAACAGGACTTAGTCATTTCTGTCTTGAGAAAGAGATGAAGATTAAGAGGGGAGGGGGTGAAAGAGGGTATATAAGTCAGGTGAAGTAGTTGTTGCAAGAATCATTGCAATGAGTTTGTGAGAACTAAAGGGAAGAAAAAAACAGAGTAAGAGCAACAGGGAATGATGTAAAGAAAAGTGTGAGAAAAATGTAATGGCAACTTTCAGAGCAAGAGGCAAATCCTGAGGAAAGGGAATAATTTAAAAAAAAACGCAAACCTGAGAAAAAGAATACTAGAAGAAAAGTACCTTAGAGAAGGATAAATGTAAACTGAAAAGCACCAGAATATGTGATGTGCCCTTCAACAGTCATTAGCCACCCTCCTCTCCTCTGTTCCCAGCCCATTCAGGACTTGGGGATCCCCTAGCGCTGCTAGCACTCGGGAGGGCGCAGCTTCGGGGGCAATCACAGTATCAGATTCTGCCGTGTGCTTAAAAGCTTTCTCTGCTCAGGTCTTCCATGAATTCTTTTGTGGAGTGTGAAGATCATTAAATGCAGGAGTTACAGCAAAAAGGGTACTCTGGGAGGTTATCTATTTGGCCTCACTGCTATCTCTTCAATCTCCGACTGCAAGGATCTTTTACAAAGTGCAAAGCGTAGGGAACCAGTGGGCTTCCCAGTCCTGCACCTGACAGCTGGAAGAAACCCACTACAGTCCTTGGCAAGTGAAAATAAGCATGACTAACAAGCTGAGAGTCTGCCCTTAAGACTTTTACCATTAAAAGCTGCAAATGGAAAAGGAGTTTAAGCATGGCTGAAGCACACGAGAAGTTGTAGTCCGTTATTATGAGTTGAGGTTCAATTATAATCAGATTTAATAAGGATATAGCACTCAGAGCTAACAAAGTATTGAGCAAATAAGAATTTACAAAGCAACTTTTATGAAATTAAGCCACAAATAAGCCTTTGATCTAAAAAAACTTTTATAATACTGATAATGCTACTTATTATAGCTTAATATTGGCCCTTGGCTATGGGATTGTGATTTAGCCTCAGCCACATAGATTTGAAGATACTTCTGAAGTGTTGAATAAAAAATAGCTTCTTACAGAGAGTTCTTTTGACAAGTCCTTTCTGCAAAACATATTTTACTTTCTCATAACAGCATGTGGACTGTGTTATCCTTGACGATGGTGGATTTCTTTTGATGTCAAATCGAGATGAATATACACAACAGGTATGTATATTTTTAAGGACAGAACATGAAATAAAATAGGGAGAAGCTTTAAGAGAAAAAAATAGCATTTCACTCTCAACTTACCCTAAGAATAACATTTCCAAATCACAAAAATTCTGATTGTATCAGAAATCCCAGTTATTTTGTTAGTCTTTTTCACAGTCTTATTTACGGCTCAGGTTGCCATACTTCTACCAAGTTGCGTTCTTTCTGCTCTACCCTTAGGCTGGTAGGCTGCCCACGGACTTATGATGGTGAGGGCAAGTAGTATGGCGCGCACACACCTTCTTTCTCATATTCCTCTTGTTCTTCCCCAAGCAGAGTGGTCTCACTGATAGTGCATTTAACAATTACTGTCTAACTGGAGTTGTCCGACTAAGCTTTTGGGAGAGAAATAGTCAAAGAAAGAAAGAAATACGTAAGCAGCACAACCAAATGAGTTGTGTAGAGGAAAAAGTAGTGGGAGAGCAGGAATCAGAACTGTTCACTTTTTTATGAGAAAAATACTTGGAAATACTTTAACTTATCTCCATAAATTCTTCCTCATCAGATTGGAAGATTCTTTGGCGAAATTGATCCTGGCCTGATGCGAAACCTGATTAACATGTCCCTGTATGCCTTTAACAAGTCGTACGACTATCAATCGGTCTGCGATCCCGAAGAAGAACCAAAGCAAGGAGCTGGACTTCGTTCTGCTTATGTGGTCAGTAGCCCCTTGTGAGGTGACTGACATTCCCTTAAAAGTGTGCAGGTGTTTATACAAATAGCAAAATCTCTCTTCTTTTTTCCCAGCCTACGATAACAGATATTTTGCATCTAGGATGGTGGGCTTCGGCAGCTGCCTGGTAAGTGCAAGTGTGTCAGAAATCTATGTGTCCGAACTAGAATTATTCAGTAGGTTGAGACTGTGTTACTCTCTCCCCACCCCTGAAACTGCTTCGAACCCTTCATTCCTGCAGTTTCTCTTGGTTAAAATTCTTAGCTATGTCTCCAAAGTCCTTGGAAAATTCAGTGTTCTGTCAACAGCTGAATTCAAAACTACACTTGCTAGGTTTTGTGATTGTGTGTTCTGACTCTACAAAATCAGCTTCAGGAAGCAGAATTGGGATTAATGGTCTAAATTTAATTGGCAGCTGTGAAGGTTCAGATGAAGTTATTACATTTAGAATTATTGATCACTTGGTTCCCTGTTTCAGAATATCTTCTTTCCCTTTTTCTAGCAAGAAGTCTGAAGAAAATCAATCTTTGCTTTTCAGTGAATCATCTTACAGAATATGATTCTTACATCTTAGAAGCTTCTCTACTACAAAATGTAAAGAAGTCTTGCTTCAGACTGCAGGATAACCGATATGTTATCTGATGGCACAGTTCAGTTAAAGGTTCTCATGATAATTACTAGTTGGTTCTTTGCAATGTAATGTGAAAAGCACTACTGAACTATTTCAAGGAAGCCAATACATATAAAGCATTTTAGATCATTCTATACTCATGTGTCCTAGCATTTTCTAGCTGAAAGGGAAAAGTTGCTGTATTTGGACTGTTGTGGAGTTTTGGGATTGACCTTGAGAGAGGCAGGATTGCACCAGTAATTAGATTTATCTTTCACAATCAGAATACTGGATATATTTTAAAACTAAAGATACATTTAGGAGCTTTCTTTTTGTTTGACTTTGGTTTGCGCAATATTAATAATAGCAATAGAAATAATTTTACCTATTTCAGAGCCATGTAGATAGACACCCCTACCAGCTACTTACCCCAGCACCAAGTTGGAATAAGTAGTTGGGACTGATGTGATACTTTTGCATTGGTGCGAATTGCATCCTTGGAGACTGACTGTTCCTTTTTCTAAAGTTTCATGATGCTTATTTTATATAATAATTACCTACTTTATGAAGCTAAGAGTTAACATATATAACAGCTGAATAAACATATAGTAATTTTCTCACGGATAGCGCTATGAAGATTGTATGTTGGTTTTTATTGTGGGTTACATTTTGTTAACAGCAACAGCAAAAATCTCGTTTTTCTTGGACAACAGCAAACCTCAAAAACTGGAGATGGGCAATAATCCAGAAGAGAAACTTGAGCTCTTCTCAAGCAGAGAAACTTTAGTTTATCAGTGTTCGAATCAGACTCAGTGGTCTGGACTCAATTTAGACCTGAGGTTTATTTTGTGTGATGTTTAACTTGAAAGCACCACATGAAAGTACTTTCTATGGACATGTTTTTAATGGAATCTAGGTCAGAAGCAGGCAGAGAAGGCCATTAAGCAAGCAGAGTGAAAAGGGCTGACCAAAAAGGGATTCAGTGAGGCACCTGGAAAAAGCAAATGCAGAGAAATAAGAGAAACCATGTTATTAAAGAAAACTATCGTGTTTCAGGCAACAATGTGGGATAAAGGTGTGAGTGATAATTTCCAAAATTTATATGGGATACATCAGCATTTAGTTAAGAGAGTATGTATCATTTCTCCTTCATGCTCTTTTAACTCAGATTTTACAGTTTTCCCAGGCTGCCTTTTTCACTCAATTCCCTGTAAGTTCTGTCAGACCCTTACAAAGGATTACTATTTTCTGTCAGCAAATTACATCACTGTTGAATGGCATCAGGTCTCTTCTTCACCATGACGATTGGTGCGCCGTCCATCAGATCATTCAAGGCACAAAGCTGTGGATGTGAATCCTGAGCTCCTTCAGGCAGTGCCTCCACTGGAAAGGTGACAGGCGGATTCAGTTTCTTTACACGTGGATCACGCTGGATAAGGAGAAAAGGAAAAAATCTTGGAGGCTGAATAAAGTTATACAGTCCCTTCTGTCTGCAGAGCAAGCATTAGTGAAGAATGCGATGAGGAGAGATCAGGTCGTATCTGTAGGCAGAAGCAAACCTAAAACATGATGACAGGAAACTGTGACTTAAGAAGGTTTAAGCATAAGCAGGGACTCAAGGAACCCAACTGTTGGGATTCCTGTTTTGACAGGTTGGTAGAGGAGAAGGGGGCTGTGTATGTGGCAAGCTGGTACTTGCTTCAAGTAAATAAAATAGTAAAAATGTGATCATGAGTGAAGAAAAATAATTTTAAATAAATGGAGCTCTTTAAGCTTAAGTGTTCAGCAGCATCTAGGAGGACAATATATTCTATACCTCAAGAGCAGGAATAGAGATGGTTTTAAAAGTCAACTGCTCCAGTAATGATTTTTATAATATACTTGTAATATTCCAGTGTTCATCTCCTTCACAGCAATTTAATGAGCCTTAATCAGTATAAAGTATCTAATTCAGGAACATTTTCCCTGAGCGTGTTCCAAAGGAGTTCTGGTTAGTGTAAGTGTTAGAGGGATGCCAACGTGCCTCTTCCACCTCCTGCAGAGGTATAAAAGGAGGACATGGATGGCATGATAACATTTCCATTATGTGAGTTATGGGCACAAATGACAGCAAATCTTAACAGTAGAGTAAAAGATTAGTGTTAAAGAAGACCTGGGCAAAAGTGTGGAAAGAAAACCTGAGTCAAACTGTAAGGTTTAAGGAAACACATCTTTAATAACTGGCAAAAGCATAGTTGGCCGTGGTGATTCTGTTGTTAATTATTCTTATTTGATTAGTTTTTAAGGACCCAGTAAAACACAAAGATGGCAAAAAGCCTTTAACAAATGTATATTGTCTTTCTATGTTCAGGTCTATCTTACAGCAGCTGTTTTTGAGCTTGACTTTTCCACGTTTCCTTGAGGCAGGTAAGTCCAGAGAATGTTAAAGAGTCAACTTTGAGTGAAGTAGAAGGTAAGAATCTAGGCTGGGAGCCATATTTGGATCTCCCCATTGTGTCTGTGATTTATAAATGTTGTTGTTTATTTATTTATTTTCTTCTTTCTGACAGCTGATATGGAAGATGATGATTTTGGTGCTGCCCTGCCTAAAACAAGTTGTATCACTGAGCAAACTCAGTATTTCTTTGAAAATGATGATAAATCTTTTAGTGGGATTGTAGACTGTATAAACTGCTCCAGGTAAATTTTCTTCAATATGAATAATAACTTTTGGATATTCATTTATTTTACAAAACATAATGACACTATTACAAGAACAAAAAATATATTTTGGATTAATTACACCAAACTTACATAAGGAAGACAAAGAAGTGTATAGACAGTAAAATGATAAATTGCACTTTCTTTATATTTGTTTAGAACCAATTTTAATTTTAATGGTTGAAGAATTATAGAAATACTTGGGTCAAATTTTTGTTTTGTAATCTGTATATGCTCCATCAAAATTGTGTTTCTATCTCTGTTACTCTGTTATATTCTTTTAAGTTACTACATGAACTTAAAGGCATTCTGCAATATTCAGAGGAAGATTATTTTCTTTAATCTCCTTATGTATTAGAACTTTTGATGGGCAAGAGATTACACAATTTATCTTCAAATCTACCTTCTAGTCAACAGTGCTCATGATTTAAGAACTGTGGGTCTTATTAAGAAAACCGTGCTGTTTTGTTTTGTGGTGAAAAGAATTACTCTTCAGGTGCCATGTGCCTGTTCAAGATGATGTTTAATGTTATGTTAAAAAAAATGGATACTACAGAAAATAGCAACTTGGACCTAATTCCGCATGTCATACAGAAGCCTGCTGGGTTGAAAGTTTCCATACATTAGGAGTTTCTGAAAATGTCTTAGAAAATAAAATCAACAGTCAGATTTCAAACTCCTTGAAGACAATATTTCAAGCCAGGAAAGAAAGATAAAGAACATTGGAGAACAGTGAATATAGACAAAACACCCAGACATTTTTTCCCGCTTCCACACTTTCCTCTGTGTTGCTAGGATGTGTTTGTGTGGTATCTGGTTGTGCAGAGAACTCATTAAGCTGGATTTTTTGGTTTGGGTTTTGTAGGGTTTTTTTAATCTGGAGAGTTTTCAAAAGAGTCCATTAGTTCAGTTTGCTGAAAGACTACAGAAATTATTATGCTAATATTGCAAAAATAGTGCCACAGTGTGGGAATGAGTATGAAAGGACAACTTAAGTTGCTTAAAACAACCAGATATGTAATCACAACATCAGTTATTTAATTAACAGGTATTTTGTCCTCTTATTGTACCCAGTCAGTGGTACGAACTCATCACCTGTGAAATTTCAGAAATAATCTGATCAATTCACACCTAAGTAATAAAACTCTGCTTATATAGGGTGGCAACCACCTATATGAAAAGGCTTGCTTGTTATTTTGTATGTGTATGAAAATGTATTTAGAATCAACTAAAAGCAATTAACCTGTTAGATTGTCCTGAATTTACTTCTCTTTGACAGGTAGAGCATATTTTATTAATGACTAATAAATACCAAGATTTTTTTCTCTGCTTTCCCTACTAACTTAAAGGCCTTTTGTGGAATTATATGTACGTAAAAATACAACAAATACACTTTCAATACACAGCATACATACCCTAAACCGCTTTCTCTCCCTTCTTACAGACAGGTTTATGTTTATGTGTTGGGGTTTCGTTTGTTTGTTTATTTGGTTTTGTGAATGGGGGGTTTCTCAGTGTTGCTAGGGGAAGACTCCAGGCTGAACTGATTTTATTTCTCAGTACAGCTACTGTTGTAGCAGTACAGAGCTAGCTATTAACTGAATTAAAGTCATTTTATGCTCTTGCCCATTTTTTCCACTACTAAGTCTAGTTGGAAAGGGGAACCCGGAAATGTCAAAAAGATTACAAAATTTGTTACAAATGTTTCGTGCTGTTCGTTAATGGAAAAGATAAACAGTAGCAGGCAGACCAAATCTGTGAAGTTGGTTTACTTTTATTCCAATATTGTGTGCCCTTCTCAAATAGATATTTCCTTGCTTCATTTAAACATAGGTTTTTGTTGGCTTTTTTCCAGACTTTATCATGCAGAGAAGATTTCAAACACCAATCTAGTATTCATTATTAGTGACAGCCAACTGCTGTGCCGCTCCTGTGACCCAAAGCCACTGATGCAAGCGGAGAAGCCGGGTATCCTTTAAAATCGCGTTATTTAGTAGTGTGGATTGATTTTTGGCTATGATATACTGGAATATATTTGGAAAAAAATGGCCTGTTTATGTACATATTAGTAGCGCGGTTGCCATTGGAGTCTTGAAGCAGCAGATATTTGTGGATGATATCACAAATCATCTGAGGCAGCAGTCATTGAGGTAGGGAGCAAAGCTGTTATTTGATTGAGGACCTAAACAGAAGTGAGCTCACAGGAACTTAATGAAGTTTCCAAAAGGCAGATGCAAAGTCTTGGATCCAGGACAGAAGAGTGACATGCAGCTGGACGGGCTGGGGGTGGAGTGACTAGAAACAGCTTTGCAGAAAAGGACTTGAGGATCATGATGGACAAGAGATTGAACATCAGTTGGCACTGTGTCTTGCCATAAAGAGGGCAGTCGCATCCTGAGCTATGTTAGCAAGAGTGTAGTCAACAGGTTGAGAGAACTGATCCATCCCATCTCTTCAGCACTGGTGAGACTACATCTGGTGTGCTGTGTACAGTTTGGGGCTCCTCAGTATCACAATGACATCTTGAAGGAAGTCCAGTGAAGGGCCACCAAGGTGGTTGGCATCTGGAGCACAGGACAGGCAGGGGGAGCCAGAGAGTCCTGGGTTTGTTCAGCCTTTAGAAAAGATTAGGGTATGTCTGTCTACAGAAATAACAAAAAAAGGCAACACCAAGATAAAAGTGTTTGATCATGAAAATCTGGGATGCTGCCCTGGTGCCTGCAGCACTGAGCTGAAGTGATGCAGGCACTTTGGTGCTCAGTGCCAATGAGAACTGCTTACTTCTTATGGAAGCGGCTTTAACCATCAAAGGCTAGAGTCTATCCAGCTGCTAGCACAGAATTTCTTCAGAGCTGACTGGAGACATAGGTGGCATACATGCTAAGCAGAGTCCTTGCAATACTTGCATTAAAATTGAAAGCATATGAAAGGTTGTTCTAATTTACAACCACCTTCCTGCCAATCTCTATGCCCCTAGCCTGTTCACTCCAGTAGATACCTGTAGGTGATGGTGATGGAAATACAGAAAGCCAACATACGCGTACTCTAGGCCAGGAGAAAGTCATCTCAATTTTTCTCTGCTATATATGCTTGAGAATAGCATGCCAGAGATGGTAAATCAAATCATAATTTGGATTATTATGACAGAGCATGGAAAACAATTAGTAATACCTTTGTCCATGTCAGGAAGTTAGTTGAGACAGCCTCTCCTATTCCTGAAAGAAAAGTAGATGGTTGTAGAGATGACTGTGTTTCTTTGGCATAAGCAATGCGTTCATTGTCACACTAATAAAACTGCAATTCCACCTACATCTGGGCTGAAAAGGAAGTTACATTAAGGTGGAATCAATATCCATGTCATAACAGAAGTATGTAAACACAGCCTAATATTCTAATTGGCTCCAGTCCATGACAATTTGATTAACTGTTGCCACTGTCTGAATTTATAGACAGCACTCGCTATAGAAAATGAAGCATGTTTGATGGGAAATGGGCACACGAAGTGCATTTCCCTGTGGGGCCCAAACCTTCTAGAAGCAGTAAATGACCTCAAATGGCAGCCAGAGCAGCTGGGTGGGCTTACATTGACTAAATGAACTATTTTATTTTTGTTCCAACTATGCAGTACTAAGCTATTCTCTCTTTTCTATATCTAAGATACATTGTGAAATGCAGATGTAGCATAACATCACACAAGCAGAGAGAATGACCTTTGGGTGCTATTCAGATGGTTATTATTAGACTCTGCTTCCTTCTGGCTGGTATAGCTTTGCTCGTGCACATGGTCTTTTAGAATATTTCTACGTTTCAACTTCCCTTTCAGCTGGGGAGGTGAGTCTGATAACATCTGAATGAAGACAGATGTAGATCTGTAGAACTAAATTCCCTGTCCTCTTGCTTTCTCTTCCATTGGGCGTCTCCACTGACTGCGATGAGGCTGCTGCAGTACTCCACAGTCGTGCATGAATAGGATCGCTGCAGGTGTAAGTTAGAACTACTAAGATAAGTAATGTTTTAGTGCTCAGTTTTTATAAAGCACCCTAGCTCACCTTTAATGTGTGTACTACCAACAGTGGCATAAAAAAAGCTTAACCTACTGAATAGTAATATAAGCAAGTTTCAACAGAAGACGGTTTTGCAGTTTGCCATATTTATGCCTTTCAAGTATGCTGCAATGAGTTGTGTCCCTTGTCAGCCTGTGGCAAATGTGAAGTATAGTTACACTTAAATATCAGCAGTTACAGATTTCAGAGATGTAAGCTAAAGCATGACCTCTTGTTTATAGTTACCTAATTAATAACATGTCACTGCTTGCATTTCTATCCTGCTGTTCTCCTGTTGGTTTGGACAGCATTTTCTCTGTCTCCCTTCATCACTGAAATGCTAATGAGTTCTGGTTAAGTTTTGTGTCATTTACTATCAAAGCCTACAGTGGGATGATCTTGTCTATGACATTTGGGGTAATATAGGTGTATACATAATAAAGCCAGTAGTGCTTATAGGCCTTCACTGCAATTTTCAGCCTGTACGTAGCTTTACTTTTCCAAACAGGCTTCCTCACTTTTACTGGGTATCTTCATTTTAGCAGAATAACTCGATGGTAACATATGTTACAACCAATAAGTACCATTGAAAGTTTACTACTTTATCAAATATTCTCTGTAATATTTATGTGATGGTAATAAAAGCAATACAGAAAATCTTAAAAAAATCTCAGCTTTTATATTTATTTTGTGTACATTTCTGGAAGTACTGGTTCAAAAAAGTCATGCAGGATGTTTATTTTCTTGATTAAAGGAGTGTAAAAAAAAGGGTATTTGATTTCAATTTATCTGGAGGGTTGAGTTGGGTTGGTTTTCTTTAATTTAAACAAGGAACTGTGACTATTGATGTCAGTACCATCTGAATTAGCATAAAACTTCTCCCACTAAAGTGAAAGCAGAATGTTAATCCTGATAATGTACGATGCATGGAAAACAGTCATGCTCCTTAACCAGAGAAACAGATGAAGGGCCAAATCCTTGTGAAATGGTCAAGCAACCTAGATACAGAAAAGGTCCTGATGTCTGTTTTGATGAAGCCAAACAGGTAAAATTGAGCTTGTAAGACTTTAAGACTATCTTTAAAAACAATTGTAGAACTGTTTTAGAAAAGCAGTGAAAACTGTGTTTAAATGTACATTGGTGCCTGGTAACCTATCTATCACTAAACATACTGTTCATTCTAGACCATAGCCACTCTTTTTCAAGTTTCCCATGATTAACATTAAATTAACTGCTGCTTTCTTATCTGCCTTTCCTATAACCATTGTACTTTCACACATGATTCTTACTAAAAAAAAACCCGTCAGTGAGCATAAAACTGACGGTCTCTGTATGATGCTGTGAAATTCAGTTCTTCAATGGCTTTCACAACTAGATGATAATCCTGGTTTAGAGGCAGTATTTTCATATTTGTGTTTTCAAATATTATTTAAGATGTTGTTAAATGATTAAAAACATTATAATTGGTTTAGGATGTTGTTCCTCTTAGAAATTCTGCAAATATGTATTGACCTTAGGCCACATTCTTAACAGGTACGAAACTGCATTGCTTTACTGAAATCAGCAAAACTACGCTGTTTATATTGTCTATATTAAAGTTTTGCAGGAGAAAAATTATAACTGTGCCACATATATAATTTACTTTGAATATAATCTCTGTCTTACTTTTCAAAATACTGAAAGAAAATATGTGGAATTCAAACTGTTCAGAATAAATTTCAAGACAAAAAGTACTGAATAGGGAAGTACCTGCCATTATATAAAATAAATATTTAAAAATACATTTTTAATGCCTCATCCCATTTCTGCAAATGAAAGGTTGTCCAAAACTAGTATAGTTAATTGGCTATAACTGCAGGTTTTCATCCTGTATATTCTCTGATTTTCTTTAATGAGGCACAATGGTTGAGATGTCTGCAGTGTTAAAGTCCAGACAGTTGGTATTCAATGCATTTTTCTAGTAACCCAATGGCACTTTAAAAAGGAAGCCTTCTTCCTGGCCAACAAAGGTTACATAAAGTTGAAAAACCATCCAAAAGCTATTAGGCCATTGTAAGTATTCCAAATGCTCCTGACACGATCGTGTGTGAAAGTACAACTCTTGCTCACTAGCTTGATGTGCTAATCAGTGTGTAAGTCATGTGTTTTGTAACAGTGGATTGTTTTGGTTAAGTTTATTTGCAAAATTTGCTGTGAATCTCTTGCTCTTGGGTGGATGCTTTCACATTAACTCTGCTAACTGCCAGCAATCTGCATGATATCTCATCTTGTATGTCTTTTTTTCTGTGTTTTCTTTCCTTTCCTCTACTTGCTACTTTGCCCGTTATTAATAGGATCAGCCTATATGCACAACGAGTCGTGCCTCTGCCATGACGTCCGCTCCTATCTTCATTTTTCTGCAAGTTTTCATGTGGTGTGGATGGTCAGTTACTTTCTCTAATTTTTTGTTTTGTTCTTGGCTTAAAAAATTAGCAGACTTTTTTACTTACTAAGCGTACAAAAGAAAACAGAATGAAGTGAGCCCCAAAAGCAACAATCTGGAGCAAATTATTATTGCAATATTAAGGGAAATTAAATGTGAAAAAACCCTGTCTGGAGCCTTATAAATCAGAATTACAGAACACAAGGGCCTCTCCCATAGCAAATACAAAGACACGGGAACCTGTTGGGTTTATGTGGTTGGCACTTTTGAGATTGCACATGTACCAACTGAGTCAGCGTCATTCCCTTCAAAACATTTTTCCCTTGTCCCTGTTGAAATGAAACAGAAGAAGGAAGTTTTCTGCACAGAGACAAAGGTACGAAGGAGACTACAATACCTGTGAAAATAAAGCTGCACATAGGGGTAGCAAAGATGAGTGCTCTGTGGAAGAATAATGGGACCGTTGCTATTGAGAACAGTAAGGGGTTTTCACTGCATTCAAGTTAACGCAAATGTTCATGATGGAAGGTAACAGTGTGCATCAAGTTGGTTAAACAATGAATTCAGTATAGTCATATTTTTACTTTTTAACTTTTTGCAACCTCAACATATTCATTGCCTTATTACAGCAGAAGGTAGGTTTTTTCTTCTAATTAAATACATGGATACATGAAGTCCTGCATGTTGACTTAGTGCAGACTCTGGGGTTCATAATGAAAGCCTTGGCATTTTAGACTGTGTTACGTTTCATAGTGTGAGAGTGTGCGCTACTGTGCTAGTGAAATGCTTGCAAGGGAGCTGTTGATCTAATGAGAACAAAATTCATGACCTTGTACACTGGAGGGGTTTCTCATCAATATTATTACTCAGAAAACCACTAGAGGGAGATACTAACATATCTATCAAAGTAAAGCCAACTGAGAGGCAGAAATGCAACCTTAGAGGTCATTTTTCAGAGTTAGTGTGGTAAAATATTAAAAATTGTAACCCTTTAGAACACTAATTTTCTCAATAATTTATGTTCTCTTTATACTTGCGGGAAGGTTCACTTAATATCACTCGAACAGCGGCGAAAAAAAGCTTAAAGTTGTTTAACAGCTGTATTTGTGTAATTTTGAAGTTTCCTATTCTGTATTTAAAAGATCTGCTTCCTAGCAAACCTAGGAACTTGCACAGCCATGGCTGAAGGTTGTAAGGAAGGTTGAAAGTCCCTTCCCCCAAGCCAGTTGTATTTCACATTAAAATTTGGAAGATTAACATCTCATGCTCTTACTCATGCAATTTGCTCTGCAAGTAACCTTATTTTAATTAAAAAGCTTCTTCCAATGTACATAAAGCAGCAGCGACTCACCTTGAGCTGAATTCTTTGTGTCTAAAATGGTCTTTCTGCTCAAGAAGGCAAACCAAAATACTGGGAAACCCATGGAATATAATTTTAGCTGATGGACTTTTGGCAGCAGAAAGTTATAACGGTAATTTTGTTCATCCATCCTGTTTTTTAATAACTTTGTGATTTTGGAAATGATTCTCACTGGACATTAATCTGTGCAGTTTTATTAAAATCACTGAAGCCAACACAGATATAAACCAGCTGATCAGGTTCAATAATGGAAGCTTTTTAAATTTTTTTTTATTTTTTTTTTTTTATCAAGGATAACAAAATAGTCTTTATCACCGCCTTTAATAGCTTGCTCTTACTTTGTACATGCACGCTGGTTTTGTTTGCCATGCCTGAGAATAAAGAGAAGAACTCTACAAGTTTTTAGTCCCTTCTGGGAATGTCTTATTTCCATCAGCTCCCAGAGATATGAGTGGGAGCTTCGAGGGTGATTAGCAGCCCAGACAACTGTATACATCTTGGTGGGATTGGCTGTACCCCTGATCCATATGTGTGGGCAGCTGTACAGCTTTTTTACCCAGACAAACTGGGTAACACAACATTTATGAAAGACCATGCAATGGGACTTAAAATGACTCTTGAGTAAAAGCAAAGGTGTGCAATATGAAGCATTTAAAATATATGCTTATAAAACGTATAACTTTGAGGTAACCAGCTGATATCAAAGGCCAGATCAGAAGCTCTTTGGCAGATACTGTTATTTTATCCTTTTTATAGTCAGTGTAGCACAATAGGTTCTGATAGATGATTAAAGCTTCAAGACAAAGTTTTAGTACGTCAAATAGTTATAGTGTACTTCTAAAGGAGTAACAAGTATGTTTATAGACTTAGACATGTATGTGTATATATATGTATTTATATTTCCATGTGTGTCTTTAAAATTCTGGACCTGCACTGCCTTCAAGGAAATGTTGATATATAGCAATGAATATGTGGGTTTGATACTTAACAATGAATATATAGTTTTATAACAGCATTCATTTCCATTCAGCAAGTGCTGAATAATTTTCACAGTGTGTGATGTTGTAAAATAACCCTCTCTAGAGTTATCATAGTAAGGCATGACATGAAGGAGATGACATTTGGATTTGACACTTTTCTACCCCAAGCATGCAAGGAAATTTGACATGTGACATTAATGCAAGAAATTTCTGATACACTTCTGATGAAATGAAACTGGCTAAAGAGGTTTCTTTCCAATTTCCTTTCCAATTTTTTCTGTCTTCAAAGAGAAATAATATACTGAATATTATTTTGAAGACAACAAAGAGAGGACATCCCCAGCTGATGTGTTGGTTATTCAGGTTTTCTGTGTGACTAATGCAGTAGTGACTAATGTAACGAACTGGAAAATTTCAGTGAAACTGCTTAAAAATAGTTCAGTGTCTAATTGCACTGGCGGAGGTAAAGAGATGATAAGGTAAAGATAAGAGAAAATGTTGCTATGTAATTTGTTATAAGAAACTTTATAAGAAATCTCAAAAATAACATTTGCAGGAAGCAGTTGAGAAGTTTTCTTAAAGCTCACGCACAGGGGAAGTGTTTTCAAAAAAGACATTTTGAAGACTATTCAAAACTGAAGTTTTGCTCAATCTGGTTACAAATTAATGACAGAATCCCACTCATTTTCATAAAATAGTTGAATTTTTAAATTTATGTAAATCAGCATGTAATCAGACTTTATCCTCTTTTTTTTTTTTTTACATTTCTTGTAATTTTCACAACAGTTAAAGCACACAAGAACATTACTATGTGCAATGCTGGGGAGGAAAAAGTAATTTAGATAGGATTTACTGTACCTTCTTTGCCACTGCTATTTTTATCTTGGCTTAGGACACAAAGGAATAACTGAATCCAGAAAGAATATTTAGAAATTGTTCTTGGCAGAACTGCTGGTTTACCTCTGTAAATTGGTCTACAAATCTCAGAAATTCAATATGTCTTTGAACTATTTGAGGTTAAAATCTTACCAACCTTGAAATATGTGTATAAACCTTGTATACATTTGCCTAGTACAGCTTAACTCTGTCATTCATAATAAGAAGATGCCTCTCCTGCATGAGGCTTCCAAGACATTCTCCACTGTTGTGAAGTTGTGAATCCTGTAACAACTGCTTTGTGTAGTCTTAGGGAGAGACCAAAAGATATCAAAATATTTCTTTTCAATCCAATAGGATTATTGCATAGTCTAACTGTTGAATGTAAAAGCAGTGCCCATAAATTGTGATGTAGTTTAAACAAAAAATCTCAAAAAGCAGATAGAAATGAGCAACAGAATTAAGTTTCTTCTTCAAGTACATATAGTGGTAGGATTAATTCATTAACACAATTTACTCGATATTTGGTCTAATGCAGAGGTGACATGAAAGCTGAGCTCTGTATAATTATATATGTGAAAGTCCATCTACTCTGTATCCATGGATGCCATTGGATGGCATCTACTGGATGCCATTTTCACTGTAATGATATTTTCCTCTTCCTATTATACACAGTTTTGTTTAGGACCTTCAATTTGCTGCTTACTTACTCTCAGACATCTCCCTTCTGTCGGAAAATTTTAAACCTCATGCTTTACTTTAGACTATTACTTCAAAGATGACTCTTCTAAGTAATTTCAGTGATAAGAATCTTAAATACCAAAAGGTAACGCTGAGTACAGTTCATTGAATTCATGTAAGAAGAAACCTTTACTGATAATTCTGTTTCTGATGGTACTCACTGTGAGGAAGAAGCAACAGGGTTATTTTTAGGTGCTTTGAATAGAAATAAAGCTACATGACAAGACACAATGCAGATGCAAAAAGTGACAGAGCCAAACTAAATAAACCAGAAAGTTCAGTGCATCTTCAAATCTCAGCATCCTACTCCAAATCTGGTGCAGCAGAGTTCACTTATGACTTACTGGTTGACCGGAAAACTTAGGAATTTTGAACTTGTAGAGTGCAATCAATTAAAAAAAAAAAAAAAAGAAAA
>VFFE01009136.1:605847-619417 GCA_008921705.1 Burhinus oedicnemus
GGTTTTTTTTGTTTTTTTTTTTTACATCCAAGTTTCTAAAGGAGGTTGTTGGTGAATGCTGTAATTCCTGATGACATACTGAGTCTAATATGTCTGCTTTATCTGATTTTCCGTATATTTATTCCAAACTGATTCTGATTCATCTGACCTCTCTGCCTTAAAGGATGCATTGTGTGTGGGAATCTCATTAAAGTCTCCACCCCTTAAAACTGACACAAAGAACTCACTGAAGTTTTTTGCTATGCCCTGTAATCCCTAAGTTCCCTCTTTACACCTCTGTTATCAAGCAGTTGTCCTAACTTCATGTTTGGATTCATCCTTTTGATTTATCCAAAACTTTCTACTATCATTTTCAGCATATTTTGCAGGGAGGTCATGAAAAATTCTTTATCAGCCCTCCTAATTTCCTGTTTATATCTAATCTGCCATTTTTATGTGCTTTCTTATTCTTGCCCATTTGAGTAAACTTGATTTCTTAAATCCTGACCTTTTGCCAACGACAGAGTACTTGATTTCCCTACTGATTCATGCAGGGGTGTTTCTTTGGGGTTTGGGGTTTGTTTGGGATTTTTGGGGGGAAGGGTGTTGATGTTTTTTCATTGTTTTGGGGTTGGGTTTCTGAGAGACGGGGGTGGTGGGAGGTTGGTTGTTCTAATTGTGGCATTCATTTCACCTGGATATCTAATGCAATATTTCTAAATATTCTGCTTGATAGTTGCGAGGGACTTACTTTTTGAGATTTCACTTCTTTTTTTTTTCCTGCTTTATGTTTTTTGTTTGTTTGTTAAAGTTTTTTTCCTTTTTTCTTGGGTTTGGGGTTGTTTGGGGTTTTTTAACTGCTTTTGGTAATTTTCACATAGTTTCCTTTCTTGAAATCGCTACCTTTTGTTTTGGATTTGTTTGGCCTGATCTGTCACACAACTATGTTAAATCCTATTGCATTGTGGTCTGTGGAGCTACTAGAGCTATGCACAGCAGTTCTCTACTAATAATTTTAAAGACGGCCCCACGCACCACTAACGATTCAAAGACTGTTTGTCCCAAAAGGCGGTCATTTATCATATCCAAAAATGTGATCGCTACATCTCTTTTTGATAAGGCATCGATCCGATCTATATGTGGCTTCTCTAATCTCACATCACATTTCATGATTGACATTGTCACTTGGATCAGGTGGTCAGCAGTGCAATCCTAGTGTTACATTTTTATTATTAGACTCTGAAATTTCTCACCCATGGAGATTCCATCATACTTTGCCTTTTCCTATAATACTTTTATGCTATTACACTTTGTCTTATCCTTTACATACTACCCTTCTGCTGTATGTCCTACACTGCCGTTCTTACAACGTTGGCAGCCTGACAATGCTCTGTCCTGCTGATTATTCTCCTTCCACCAGGTCTGATATGTGTATTATTTTGGGATGGTTCATTGACAACTTGTCTTCCTTCCCCCATCTTAATTTTATGTTTCTCGCAGTGATGTAGAAGCACTTGAAAGTTTTGCTTAAGGATGTGCCAATAAATTAAAGGTGTTTTAATGACCCTTCTTTATTTATCCTGAATGTACTTTTTATCCCCAAACCCCCCAACCTTTTCTGAGGCACACTGAATACTAGTGACATATGCCTCAGTGGCATGTCAGTCTGAACCAGGAGCTCTTCCATGCTCGTTGGCTTTCCTCTGCTTTCTGGTCTGAAACCTTTTTTAGTTTCTGTGCCAGCAGCTGGGCTCTGTTACTGTTAAGGTGCAGTCTGTCCTTCCCTGCACACGTTCCTCCTCTTCAAGAAATTTCCCCAGTTCTTAATATACCTAAGTCCCTTCCCACCTACGCCGTTGAATTGTCCTTGGAGGCTTGGGATCTCTTGGAAAATGGGAAGTGTCTTTTTATACTATGGGTACAGAATACAGTGAAAACAAGAGAAAGACCAAATATTTTCAGCCTTCAGAGCTACCCATGAATCTCAGACTTGGTGGGCAGAGCAGTGCGGGGGATGGCTGGAGCGTTGTCCTGGTGTTTTAGGCAGCTAAACGTAGATCGTATGAGTTCTGAGAAACAAGAAGGTGTAAAGATGTTACAGACTCCAGAACAGGTATCAAATGTATTTCAGCCAGACTAATGAGTAAGTCCATAATGTGAAAGATGTTATGCCTTATAGGCAAAGTGGGACCAGATATGAGCAATTAATGGTAAAGAGGAATAGGGAAAAGAGATGTGATTGCTGTGTGGCGTAATGAATAGTTAGGTCCACTGATGCATGACAGAGCAGTGCAGCTCAAAGCGAGCCCACAAACTGGAAGGTGTCTTCTCTACATGTTGCATCAAATGCATACAAAAAGCCAACAAAATATTTGGTTCTCATAGTTGAATACAGCATCAGAGACAGAGAAAAGATTTTCATTCTCTTTGATCATATCTTCACCTGCAGAACATATTCGTTTTAATGTGTGATCATGTTGATGAAATGGACATGAACATATTCTGGTATTTGTTTTCTAATCTTGAAAAGTTATCTGTTCTTCCATCTTTCCTCACAATAAAGGGATACTCAGAATCTCCAAATCGATGTAATTTTAAGGAACATAGATGTGGTTTACTGGGGCCCCCAGGTATACCCCATAGCATTTCTTGTGTGATTGTTTAAGTATCCCATCTAGTTCATAAGGGACTGCAGTATGCCTTGTAAGTATTTAATCCTCCCATGCTTATAGTTAATGTAGTAATGCCACTCGTTGTATCAAAAATCAGACAAACTTCCAGGAATTATTCTGGTGTTATTTTAGAAAAGATAAACATATATAAGACCAAAAAGGATGCCTCAAGGATAGTTCAAAATCTTGAAGACTAAAATGTAGATTACTTCTCAAGAAATTTAATTGTAATTGATGTTGAATGGTTTCTTCTTTTCTTGCCAACAGGAAGATTCGGCTGACTGCGGTGGTGTCTCTGGTCTGAGTCCATCACTGTGGTCTATGGTAGGAATTCAGTTGGTCCTGCTTTGGCTGTTATCTGGCAGCAGACACTGCCAGTTATGACCTTGCTAAACCAAAACCTGCGTAACTTTATCAAGACCCGGCCAAAACGATAGCCTCAGTTTCATTTTTAAAAGGGTCAGCTATTCAGACAGCAGCAGAACAGCAGTGCTCGTGTCTGGTTATCACTCGTTGTGAGACTCATAAAGGCACCCACAGTGGCTGCATGTTGGAGTGTCGGATACTTAAACGTGTGTGAATGCTGCATCATCTATGCCATCCAAACAGAATTCTGTACGTGCTCCACTGGGGAATCTAAGATTATTTTTTTTGTTTGTTTGTTGTTGTATTCTTGATGACTTCATGTAAAAGGGCTCCCCTGACAATAGCTTATGTATATGATTTTCCTTTCTTTTAAGCTTTGAATATCTTGAAGATTTATATTCTTTTACGTGAACAGTTACTTAAAAAAGAAAAAAAAAAGAAAAAAGAAAATGTACTCCCCAATATACATTACTAGCACCATGATGGCTGCTTTGAACATCGGTTTTGTCCAAACTAGTTGAGTAAAATGAAAATATTGGCTAGTCTTCATCAGAAGTTCAGCATGATTGAAATGCTTTATGATGAGCGGTTTATTCTTCCAAAATAAATCATGTAGCCAGCTAAGTTTTGGTAGGTTGATAATTTGTTATTTTAAAGGAAGGAGGGAAGGAAGGAAACTTCTGTTTTTAAAACTGTAAAGGTGCTTGAGAGTTTAACTAAAAAGTGATGCTCATCTTAAACTTGATGTCATCTTCTGTCAGAAAAATGTTAATTTCAATGTAATATTCACCTCCTTTTCACAATGCAGTTATACATAATGCTAGTCGAACCCTTCAAAGGCTCAAACAAAAACGCTTGTGAATAAAAAATGTCTTTGTGATATTTGAACGTTGGTTTCCAAGGGTATTTTGCATGATGATGATGCTATGTTACTGTTTTTCAGTTTGTTTTCTTTTATGGTAGAGTATAGTCCATTGAAAAGGTAACTGAGTGATTCTTTTATTGTGTGAGAAACTGAACATTGCAATGTGTTGCAATCAAATCGTATTAAATAATATTATGAAACAGAGCTCTGAATATACTGTGCAATGAAAAAGCTGAGAAAATAGGGTAAATTTAGCTATCGTAACAAAAGGGTTGAGTTGAATTTTTTACCGAATAATGATCTCACATGAAAACCTGTGTACAGATATTTTAAGTATATAAAAATCAGATTTAACACATTTATTTTTGGAAGTCTATGTTCTCTAAGGTTCATATCAGGTTCCCCCTTTGTTTCCTTCATAAAAAAATACCCATAATACGAAAATTTCTGCTGTTGCTATTTATTATCGAAAATAGCATATTTAACAGCAAAATGTCCTGGTTGCTGACATTAGAAAAAATCTAAACAAATGGGGAGCCTTGAATCTATATGTATGCACATTGATACTTGATTGTGAATAATAATTTTAGAAGTTGTTTTTATACAACCTCATTGGTGATACAGATTGGTGCAGTAAATTACAATATTACAGTGTAGCATAGTGTTGATGCAAAATATGATTTGCGCTTTTTTTCTAGTTTTCAGAATTAAACAGTATTGCAAGACAGCTAAACCAATGAATGTGCAACTCTGCTGGTATTGTACAATTCTGCTAACAACTGCAATATGCAAATATTAACATGGCACAATACACTAGCTCTTTAAAAAGATAAGAGAATGCAAAGCATTGGTATGTATATGCTGGCAATTGATTGATATAGTTTTGATCATGCCAAAAGCTTAAAGAAATAATTGGGCATGCGTTAATATCCTATGAAAACTGAAGAAGCTACTCAAAGCCGTGGCATGGCTTAAAAGACCAGATGTCTACTGTAGTTGTACCCATGGCTGGTGCGTTGTTTTTTCATGTACCTTGGCTCCAGCTATGTATTTTCTCATGTTTGGGAATACAGTGAATGAAAAAAAAAAAACCTGACCTTTGTTCAGTGATCAGATTTAGCTTTTTAAAAAATATCTCTAGTAACATCATGGGGTTAAAAGTACAATTAACTGTGTTGGATGACTTCAGGTCCTCCTCAGGGAAGGTGAGCTAATTTTGAAAATATGGGTGAAGATAATCTTGGAGCTCTTCCTTCCAGTCATATTACTGCACTTCTCTTCACCCTATCACCAGTTACCACCTGCTAAAAGATTGGTTTGAGTCTTTCTAATGCTGAGACTGCATCCTGTGTTTTTCCTTAACATGAAATTTTATGGGAAGAACAAGTTTTGTAGGATTAGGCCAATACTTACTACAGTCATAGCTTTTACTCTTAGATTACTTAAAATACATATTAGTTTGCATTTTGGTCTTTTAATATCTTGAAAGATTGTCATTATATGAAGTTCTCTGTAGGTTTCACTTAGCTTCCCAAAAGAAACCCTTCATGGAAAAGTTACATTATTTAACATTTTGGAACAATTTGCTTACGTTGGTATGCCGTATTTTGAGATACTTAATAAACATTTGATTAGAGTCTGTAGGCAGAAAGAAAGATGGCACAAAGCCCCGCTGCCACAGGAAACAACCGTGGCTTTTGCTCGCGTCCCACTTCCCTTAGAGTGCTCAGATACAAAAGGAGGGAGAAGCCCATGTGATGCAGACACTTTAGTCTTCTTGGGTTATCCAAAGAGGGAAATGTCCTTTGTTCCTCTCCTCTGCCCCTCTATATGACCTGAAGAAACACGTCTGTGTATAAACACTTAGCCTTCCAGCCGTTATACCTGTCTGATAGAAAACTCAGGATCTCGCCCTCCCAGAAGGGCTTAGTACTGTCCCCATAGAACTCAATATTTTAAAAAGGAAAAAAATGAAATTTTGGCTTCTTTTTGCAGAAAGCAATATATATTTGATTATATCCAAGTGATGGTGAAGATTTTTTAAAATGCACTACCTAGATGTCTGTAAATTACAAAACACAGATAGAAAATGCGATGTGGACTTTAGCTATCTCAAAATGTGAATACCAATCTGTTTGAAATAGCTTGCATGAATAAATACATATTCTCATGCAGAAGAGTATCCTCACTCTCACATAATGCATAATAGTCGTCTTCTCTTGTCTGTGAGAGAAGAAACTTGATCCTAGGCTTTAAATTGAGACATTTTCAAATTACAATATGTTGTAAAAAGGGGTTTTTTTAAAAGCCAGATAAAAAGCTCTGTTGATATTTGCTCAGATCCTTTAAATAGCACTAAGGGAACTGTTGGGACTGTTTGAGTTTACACAGAAGTCGTGCAGCCTATAGTATATCTGACAAATAACCACCATTAAAGTTGTTACAGCATGGTACTGTGCAAAACATGATCTGAGGACTTAACATGAAAGGTTTCTTTCTACTTTTTCATTTAAACAACCAGCATTACTGCCAAAACACTGACCGTGGTCCATATTTGTAACAGGTTTTTAACATGACATAACAGGTTTGATTGACAAGATTTTTAGGTCCTGTACCTTTAAGAGTTTAGTATGATCTTTTTCATGTTTCTAATGCTTGAGGCTTTACTGCTTAACTTGACAAAAAACAGTGTTGCTGCCATTTGTAAGTTTTCCTACAATATTCATTTTACTAACTTAAAAACTGGCCTTACTGGGTTCCAATAGGCAGTATCCCTTTTAAGTGACCTTTGCAACCCAAGTGTTACTTGCTGTGGTTGAGAGTTTTTCGGTATCACTGAAGAGACATTAAGACCTTTTGCTCCCGTTAACACTTAAGCTCAGAAAATGTGCTTAGTATGTCTTAATTTCAAAACACAACCTCAGTCCCACTGGTCCTAAAAATTCAGATGCTAGCACACTGGTTATTAAGAAGTATATTAATGCCTACCAGGCACTGCAAAGCACTCGGGCGTTTTTGGAATGTCGACTGAAGGTGAAATCTTAATAACTCCTTCCTTAGGATAAATTTTACCCTAGCTTCATCAGACGTCCAAGCCTTTAACAAAGGCCAGATTTATTTATTTTTTTTTTCATACCACAATGTTAATATTGTTAATACTCATTGTACACTACTGTAAAAAAGATTAAAACAAAGTGTCTGAAAACAATTCAAGAGTTTTGAAAAGTTAGCCTCACCCTCTTCCCAGCTACTTGCATCTGTCCTGTTTATGGTTGAAAAGAAAAACATCATCTTGAAGAAATAATTTCACTGAGGCTAAAGGGATACTGTCTTGTTCAGATGCCATGAAATTGCGATTGTGATCTGACAAAGCTGTCTTCTCTTCTTGTGCTGTATGGAATGTCTGGATCATGCTTTCTGGGATATTTTTATTGAAATGCTCAGTGTGCGTTTCTGCAAAAAAAAGACTTGGTTGCTCCTACAAGGCAAGCAGGTCTTTCTCCCTTTTCATGTGTTCTCTTGACACTTTTGTGGAACTTGACAAGCCTGGAAAAATAATTTTTTGTAAAAATTTGTACAATAATGTTATAAAAAATTTATAATCCTAGAACTGTTGTGTTAATTCTTGTGCAAAAACAGTATATTCAGAATAAAAGTTTATCATTTAAAATCAACAACTACTTTGATTGTTCACTCTGTATAACAAAATCATGTAAATAAGAGCCTATGTAATTTGCTAGATAATACTTCTGATTTTGCACCCAAGTGTCTGAAAGAGAGAGATTTTCCAGTGTGGAGACAGTGTCTTAATACACTTCTTATTGGGGTTCAAAGGAGGATGTGCAGCAAACCCTCATTTCTGCTTCACTTGAGGCTGTGTAAATTTCAAAAAAGTAAAAAAAAAATAATTGTAAGCAACGAAAGCTGAGAGTCTGTAAAGCACCCAGTAAAAGAATAGTCTGCAAAGCATCTGAAGTAGCCCTGTTGTTCGGAAACAATTGCTTTTGGAAGGATCGTCATTTACTAACTTGTAAACATTGAAGAAGTCCAAGGGTTCATTCACATGAAGAAGCAGAATAAAATCAGATGGCTCAGAAGGGTGCTGCCCGAGTTGTTGCCCCACCTCTGACAAAGATTGCTGCGTGATTTATGAATCAGCTTCTGTACTGCTGCCGTTCTCAGCTAAGCATTACATTCAAAGTGGATCTATGTACCTTAATAAACAGGCTCGAGATGTTCAGGAGCTGCTTCGCTGGGTTTTCAGACTTGCTGCGGTGGCACTGGCAATCCCTGTCAGACGGGCAGGGCAGATGGCTGCAAGTGGTAACTGCTTTAGAAGCCTGATTTTAATCCTTGACTGTGTATGTGTCAAAGCCCAGAGAGAATGGCAGTCGTAAATTACTGCTGGATTTACCGAATCCCTGAGGAGTCAGATAAGAGAGTAAGAAATCAAATGCAGATTCTAATGCTGCAAAGTAACAGATCGCCCATGTGGAAATGCTACAAGGCAGCGCATGACACTGCACATCAACATCCAGAGATTACTGGCCTCAACTAGATTAAACATTGCCGCCTAAGTACATGATTAGCCCCACATGCTGAGCTCATTGTATCGTGTTTTCTGTACGCTGACTGCCATTGAGATGCAGAAATAAATAAAACCCAAAAATCCCTTCCTGGTACATGTTTAACTTAAATTCTGTGTTACAATACACTCTTCATTAAGTACCAGGAGCCGACACTCTCGGAAAACACAGGCTTTCTTCCCTCACTTCTGGAACTTACAAGCATCTTTGACTTCATCAGTTCGATTTGGGAATGGCTGCGCTGCAGTGAGATATTCTGTACTAGTCCCTGGTGCAAATCAAGCCAGAATACACTTGGCCTGTCATATGATATTATTTTGAGAGATGAATTCACATTGGCCAATGCAGCTCTGTTGCTGCTAAACATCTACAAAAAATCAAAAGCTTATATAAGGCTGATGTTATAAAACCCCTTCGCTGTCACATCTATTAGCCCAGTGCTCCTTGTAATGCTTGACTGAGCAAAACGCACACCCTAAATGGTACAACATCTTCTCTGCCTGTTGCAAAAGACATGGAAAACAGTGTCTCCCTTTCCAATAGGCTATTAGGAGCTTTTGTTCCCAAAGTGGTATGAGGGAGGAGGGAAGGAAAATGAGACTTTTCCAGGAGAATTATTTTCTCTCAATTCTAACTATTTATTTTAAATGTTTATATATATATATATATTTCTCAGTTTTCCTGATTGAGAATATCACATTCCCAGAAGCTAACTGCTCCTTTTGAAACCTTGTTCAGAAATCCAGAAGCCTTTTAGTAAAGGCTCCCTATTTAAGAGAACACCAACACCTCTGTTTCTTTTAGCTTTTGAACCTCTTTTTCTTTTGATCTCACAAGTATTTTCTTGACTAGATCTCCAGTGTACATCCTATGTTTTGCAGAACAGATACTTGAACGCGGTAGTGTTTCCCTTGGGGAAATGTTAAACATGTTTGTGATTTGTCTCTCCTAACTTTAGTTGTCTATAACCAGTCATGAATACACTCAACAGTGAAAAGAGTTCAGCAGCTGCTATGCAAGCCACTGGTCCTGCCCAGGCCTTGAGCATCTGCCTTAATGATCAGAAGGTGGATCCTTAAAATAGAACTTGCTACTGCTGTTTTAGTAATGTGCCTTTTCAAAGAGAGGAATTATCACATTAAGTAAAAGCTGCATCTACCACTTTATCCATTACTTTCATGCTATTTTTTTTACGGGGTCTTAGTGCTGCTAGTTTCTGACAGCTGTTCTGAGAAAGGAAATACGAAATACAGAACTTCAGTGGTACTCACTCATCCTCTTCCAGAAAATCTTTCCATTATTTTTTCAGTCACTGAATTGGTTATTTCCTAAATGAAACAAAACCTGTGGAAGTGAGAATGGAAGATGTCTCAGAATTTCCATTTTAACTTTTGTTACTTTGACCCAGACTCTTCTTGTAACCCAGACTTTTGTGACCTCAGCCTCCATTCTGTGTCTTGATTATTTAAAAATAATTTTTTTGAGCATTGTAATACACACATTTACACTATGGAAAGGGTAATTAACGTGCTTGGAACACTGACTAATAGTACTATGTTTTGGTATGTGTGGTTAGCATGTATTACTCTTGCAAGCTATTTTGAGAGTCCAAGCAATTACTGCTCACTATGGTAAGTGTTAGTCAGTTTGCCTTATAAGCTCTTATACCTTCAGGAATCAATTAGCTGTAAGAGAAAATTGCTGGCAGCTGAGGCTCATCTCTGCCTGGAAAGATACTGTAATAATTAATTTCAAATGGCCTGGAAATTAAGAGCATTCTCCTGTCCTGGTTACCTGTAGTCTGCAGAAAGGATGAAAGACTCCATAGAATGGCAGGATTTACTTTTGCCATCTTTTGGGAATTGCGGTATGGGAAATAACATGCATGAAAACTTTGAGAACCTGACACTAAATCATACACAGTGGGAATCACTAGGTAAGCACCATGTGATTCACTAGGTGTCTATGTTCCCAGGCTGACCAGTGGAGATCCACTCAATATAGTCAGTGGAGGAGGGAGAACTATTCAGATGACCAACCACTGGTGGTTTGATTGTAGTTGCAGTTGTGCAGACAACCTTCCTATTGAAATTGAGGCATGAGGATGTTAGATCCAGAGAAAGACAGACCAAGCAGTGGAGATATGTGAATTCAAAACCTGATTCTTCTGTTTAGCTGGATCGAGGTTGTTTCTAGGATCAAGGACTGGGCTCAGTAAATTCCACCTAAGGGAATACAGATGTGAAATTTAGGCTCTTAGCTACCAGAGAATGATACAGACTTACGTCTGCTGTAACAGCCCATGTTATGCAGACATAGCGGAAGAGATGCCAAACTCCAGGTCCTGAGAGAAGTTTGTTTTGGTGGCTGTGGTTGCAGCACAGTCTGGGCCAACACTGAATTCCTTCCAAAGTGGAGGGGAGGTAGTGGTGATGGTTAAGGGGATGTTACTCATTTTTTGCATTGTGTGCTTCCACTTAAAGTCCTTGTCTCAAAAGTGCAAAATCTGTTTCTAATCTGTCTTTTGTCTGAGGATATCTATAAGAGAGGGAATCTGAGCACTTACTAACAGAGGCAGCAATGAAATCTAACCTACAAACTAGACAACTGCTTTGAATAGTCTTGCCATCAGGATGTTGAAGAAAGGTCTACAATAAGCAGAAGAGCAAGCAGCTTTCAACTTCTATTTAACTTTTTTTTTTTTTTTTAAGAAATTGTATTCACTTCACTATGGCATGAGAAGAAATGGAGAGGTAGGTAGAACTTCAAGATCTAGAGAGTTCTGGAAAGCTTAAGTATTTCTATCTGTGTAGACCGTAGTGGTGTGCAGGATATTCAGCATCACAGTTTTGTGTGTTTGGGGTCCCAAATTTTGACTAAGTGACGTTTTAGTTCTTAGGTGCTATGATTTGGGATTCTGAAGTTAGACAATGTTTCTGGGACATTTCTGAATATGGTATTTATGCCATTAATCACTTGAGTTTTTCTTTGACTGTTTTTTCATATTTATGTCCGATTCCAACCTAGCAATTCACATAGTGTCTAGCTTTAAAACACATCCTTAGTTTTCAGTGAATGAAAAGTCCACAAGGAAATCAGTTGTGCTTAAACCTAAGCACTTAGTACTAAGAGCCCCAGCTTTGGTTTTAGTAGATTATTTCATTGCATGGAAAACATGTTGCTCATAGATTCAACCAAAGATTCCATATCCACTTGTGCTTGTATCCAACTTCACATAATCCTGTAGAGGGGGAAGTAGAATGGAAGAACAGTGGTGACAGATTGCTTATTTTGAGGATCACCCAGACAGACACTGCTTTAGCTGTCATCTCATGGTACAATTAAGAAAGTTTTATTTTCTTGAACCTGAGTTGCTGTGCAACCAGAAATGTGAGGGTAACATGTCCAAGAGGAAAGCAAATAGGAAAGTATTCTGAAGTTACAACAGCCTGCAGAGAGGGCACATCTGGTACCATAGTAGTGCCTGTGGCTCTCCATGAGGTGTATCCACCAGGCTAAGGCGATTGCCAGGCTCTGCCAGCACTGCCTGGTTCTCTGGGAGGGATGGGAAGACCTGTTCACCTGAACGAAGCAAACTGTTGTAACTATCTCTCTGTCTCCCTCTATTAACGACAGGAAAATCAATGTTGGAGGCAAAAGGAAAACGAGAGAAAATGTGGGCCCGCTATTGAATGAGACAGGGGCCATGGTGACAGATGATGCAGAGAAGGCGGAATTACTGATTGCTGCCTTTGCTTCAGTCTTTACTGCTTAGGCCAGCCCTCAGGAGTCCCACACTTTGCAGGTAACAGAGAAAGTCTGGAGGAAGGAAGATTTTTCCTTGATTGAGAAGGATCAAGTTAGAGATCAGTTAAGTAAACTGGACATCCACAAGTCCATGGGTCCTGATGGGATGCACCCATGAGTGCTGGGGAAACTGGCAGAAGTCGTTGCTGGGCCGCTCTCCATCATCTTTGAAAGGTCCTGGAGAACAGGCGAGGTGCCTGAAGACTGGAGGAAAGCCAATGTCACTCCAGTCTTCAAAAAGGGCAAGAAGGAAGACCCAGGAAACTACAGGCCAATCAGCCTCATCTTCATCCTTGGAAAAAAGATGGAACAGCTCATTCTGGGCGTCATCTCAAAGCATCTGGAAGAAAAGAAGGTTATCAGAAGTTGTCAACATGGATTCACCAAGGGGAAGTCACGTCTGACTCATCTCATAGTTTCTATGATGACATGACTGAATGGATGGATGAGGGGAGGGCAGTGGCTGTTGTCTACCTTGACTTCAGCAAGGCTTTTGACACCATCTCCCACAACATCCTCATAGGCAAGCTTAGGAAGTGTGGGCTGGATGAATGGATGGTGGGGTGGATTGAAAACTGGCTGGCAGATAGAGCTCAGAGGGTTGTGATTAGTGGCACAGAGTCTAGTTGGAGGTCTGTGACAAGTAGTGCTCCCCAGGGGTCAGTCCTGGGTCCAGTCCTGTTCAACATATTCATCAATGACCTGGATGAAGGGATAGAGTGTACCATCAGCAAGTTTGCTGATGACACAAAACTGGGAGGGGTGGCTGACACACTGGAAGGCTGTGCTGCCATTCAGCATGACCTGGACAGGCTGGAGAGTTGGGCAGAGAGAAACCTCATGAAGTTCAACAAGGGCAAGGGTAGAGTACTGCACTTGGGGAGGAATAACCCCATGCACCAGTACAGGGTAGGGGCTGACCTGCTGGAAAGCAGCTCTGTGGAAAGGGACCTGGGAGTCCTGGTGGACAACAGGATGACCAGGAGCCAGCAATGTGCCCTTGTGGCCAAGAAGGCCAATGGCATCCTGGGGTGCATCAAGAGGTGTGTGGCAAGCAGGTCACGGGAGGTCATCTGCACCTGGAGTACTGTGTCCAGTTCTGGGCTCCCCAGTTCAAGAAGGACAGGGAACTGCTGGAGAAGGTACAGCAGAGGGCTACAAAGATGATTAGGGGGCTGGAACATCTTTCTTGTGAGGAAAGGCTGAGGGACTTGGGTCCTTTTAGTCTAGAGAAGAGAAGGCTGAGGGGGGATCTCATCAATGCCTAGAAATACTTAAAGGGAGGGTGCTGGGAG
>VFFE01009136.1:619437-631362 GCA_008921705.1 Burhinus oedicnemus
CTTTCTGGTTGTGCAAATTCAAGAAACGTTTGTTCTGAAAATAGAAACGGTATTTATGGAAAAGCTTTCTAAGGTTTCTAGTAGTACCATCTGGTTGCTTCACCAAACAATTGTTGCAGTCAGTTGTCTGAAAACCATAGAACCGAAGCACTTGTTTTAAATTTAGCACTTGTTTCACTATAGTGCTGGGGGGAACATTGCACATGCATAAAGCCAAGTATGTGTTTAAATACTCTCACTGATTAAAAGTATTTAACAGCTAATGCATTGATGTCTCCAGTGGCAGTTCTGTTATGCTCTTTTTCAAAGCTATTTTTTGCTTGAAGTATCACTGCTAATTTCATCTTATACTATTTTGGGGTTGCGTATATTCATGTTTTTAAGAAAAAAAGATAAAAAGTACTCTTTTTAAGAATGATACCTTAAATTCTCACAATGAGCTATTGTAATTTTCATCATGCAAAGAAAGGCAGAAAAAGGAAAAAGTGTGTTGTCTATGAGAATTTTTGAAGTTATTGCAACAAATGGCAAAGTTATCAATAAACTCCTATTTGAATCACTTCGGCATCTCAGGACTTATGTGACACTTAGTGACACATCAAACCTTGACGGGGAAATGAAATAACTTCTAAAAGTGTGATGACATGTTGTGAGCTTTGTTCTTTGTAAGATTTCCATATCTGTATTGCAAAGATTGTAAAGAAAATACTCCCGCCATATCCCTGCCTCTTTAAAAAGCAAATTATTTGTCTCTAACACCTTTGAGAAAATAAATATATTTCAGTTTGTATGAAGTACAAGGGTCCAACGTAATCCACAAACGAAGGCTGATAAACAATTTTTGAAATTAGAGTGTAGTATATGGAAAGCTGATGATGTATCTGACAACTCCACTGTGAAGCCAGGCTCTTTCCAAAGAGATCAGTCATGTTTGTGAATTGTTGGCTAAAGACTATGAAATAACTCTTCCAGTTTGTTTGTTTGTTTTTAGAAAAGACACTGTTATACACCTGTACTTCTTAACATTTCAGATACGATAAAGCCTGTGAAGTTAATCCACAGGTAAAGATCTGTCTCACTCTGCATGAGCCCATTGATGGCTTCTGGGTGTGCACACCCAGCCTGCTTGCCCAACGCGTTGTACTGCTGGTCCCACTCCTCGGCCTTCACTCCTCAGCCGTGGCCATAGGCATTGAACAAGCAGCATATGGGACACCTGGGCTTCATGGCATATTGCATCCACACTGACAACTCATAACTGGTTTCCAGTTCTACAAAAGTGGTTGAAGTCTTTTCTTAAGCTTATCTCACTGCTGCATGAGTTGATCTCTAGTTTATTTATATTTTGGGGGAGAGGAAAGAAGTCAGTATTTCCATTAGATAACATCATGTTCAGTATTAAGAGTTCACCTCCCCAAAAACCAGTAAGCAGTACTCCTGGGGAGAAGGCAAACTGATCTCTCAGATCCCCAAGTTTTTTATCTAATTGTCCGGAACCCCAAAATAAAAGCTCAGGTTTTATTTTTACACATATGCAAAGAAGGTAAATACCCCAGAAATCAAACAGTCCATAAAGCTTCGGACACATTCAGGTGGTGAGAAAGAATAACCAGAATGACCTCTAGTCTCTCAGCTGTCTTGGGAGCTGGGGAGAAGTTTGAAAGGACACATGTGCAGTATGTTGTTTAAGAGAATCAGCCGATCTTGTTGGTGTTGCTAACTGATCACGGTATTAGAGAGTTATTCCATGTCATGCCCTAGAATGTGGGTCTGATGCCCACCTCAATCCCAGAGAAGATAATTTTACTTCTGAAATGTAAACTTTTGTGTTCATAAATAAGCAATTTATGGTGTTAAATCTCTGTTTTACAGAATCACTGCAGACTGATACTGGGCACAATTGTTTTAATGATGGTTAATCAGCTGAAAAAAACCCATACATTAAACTTGAAAACATGTTTATTGTCTATGCAAATTGGCAGGCCCAGTTATCTAGGCTAAATTCGTTCCCACGCTGAGTGGTAGTTGCAGTACTTTAATCCAATAAAAGCAAAATTTTTAAAATAAAAATATCATCAGGTAAGTTTGAGATTCTCTTTTGTTCAGTAACTTTGTTTCTTAGTTTTTAAAGTCCAATTTCTTCCCCTTTTTCTACAAAGAAATGTTTTTTTTAAAAAAAGAAAGCTGAGCTTCTCAGATGCCAGGTGCAGGTTTTTAAAACTGAGGAATATTGAGAGACCCCTGATTGAAAAAGACAAAAACTAACAAAGTTGCTTCAGGGAGGGGGGGAAGCTTTTTTCTTTTTTTCTTTTTTTCTTCTTTTTTCTGTCCTTCATGCACCTGCACATTTTACACTGTTTTTTAAACGGCTGTGTTTGGTAGTGTAAGTGTTGCTTGTCACAAAAACATATGCCCCAGGAATCACAAGAAACTGTAAGCTGTTCGGTGACTCATGAAATTTCTCAGAACACTTTTCTAGCAAATAAATTAATATATTTCATAACCACAGAGCAGCATTTACCATCAGTGCTAGAAAGATGAATGTGGGGTAATGTAAGACATATGTGCCTTTCTTTTTGTATCGGTGACTTTTTTTTTACTGAGACTTATGAAAATGGATTAAAGATAGATTTTTCTTCCTCTAGTCCATGCTGAAACTCAATACCCATCTTGCCCTCTATATGAAATCATAGGCATAAAATGAACAGAGGTTTTATTTAAAGTGAAAGGAAGATACACATATGAGATAGAAAAAACAATGTCATAACAATATATAAATAAATAATGAATATATGAGATCAGTATCCTGCAAACTTAGGGCACATGAGCATCTCGTGTGAGCTGTCTTGTTGACTTCAGTGGAAAGCCTGTGTGATTTGTTAAATTATCTAAACAAGAATTCTTTCATTTGACACAGGAATAGCATTACGGTACATTATTTGCTTCTTTCTCTTTCAGGAATGCATGTTCTTGCATAAGAGAAATTGAGGTTGGATATAAGGTCAGGGCATTCCCCTTCTTAAAAGTTTATGCACTGACATAATAATAATAATAATCATAATGATGATGATGATAATAATAATAATGAAACTCTTATTTCTTTTTTAGACTTCTGAGATCACTGCTCTAAGTTCAGCTACCTGAATTTCATCATTCCTTTTGTAGCTATTCCTTTGCATTTCCTTGTAAATGCCAGAGCTAGGTAAAATGTGGCATCAAGTATCACATTAGTTTGGAGATGCAGTGTTTTAAACATCAGTTTGCTGATGATTCTGCTTATGGTGAAACAGCAGAGTAAAAATGTTCATACTCAACATGGGAACTTCAGTGTGTCTCCTCTTTTCTTGCAGAAGATCATCCAAAGATCAGGATAAACTTTGCTTCTCACTGTCTCCACTGCACACTAGAGAAGAACGGCCATTCTCTGTGAAAAACAAAAATATCCAGGCCCCCCAAAAACAAAACAAAAAACCCAACAAGATACGTTCTTTAAGCTAGAAAGGACTGCGGCAACAGAGTTATGAGTCTATAATAACTCCCCTGGGCACCGTTTCAGAAGGACAGTTAGTGCAAGCCTGTTAGATGATGGTCCTGGTAGAAGCAACCTACTTCTTGTGGGATTTGTTGATACCTTTACCTCCCTTGTTGTCTTCCCAGGCCAGGCTGTGACATCTGCTTTTCTTGCTTAAGACCTTATTCCCATTAGATTACTTAGGGAAGTGTTGTGTAGGGTGGACCTTCACTTTCCCTTCCAGTCCTGTCCTGAGAATTTCTCCTGTTGACAGAGGAAAAAAGCACACATGTGTAACAAAAAGTGTTTATTATCCTTGCACTAGCTTAGTGCTTTTGAATGCTTTTTTCAACATACTACTAATTGTTTAATCCAACCTGTGCAAAATTCAAATGTTATGTTTTCTCTTCAATTTTGGATGAGGTTTTTATCTCCTTCCTGTTTTATATCTATGCTGACAGGTTTATGACATTGCTACTATGTTTTCCAAACTATAACAGTATAGCCAACTGCTCCTAGCAGTGGAAAAGTACTGGTGTAGGACTTACAAATGATGGCGGTGAGATTTGTGAATAGCTGAGCTCTCGTGAGCCATTACCACCACCAACAAGTTGATGTTTGTTAGGTGCTGCTCATGTCCATAACATTAATAAATTCTGCAGTCTCATAAAAACAGCCTTTGTAATTACATTTTTGACTGGAGTGGTTGCTGTAAGGTATATCAGAAGAGGACTGCTTTATGCAGAGTACAAAGGGTGAAAATTCTCCTACCTGAGGTCCACATCCCATCAGTAACAAAACTGCCATCTGTGTAGGGCAGCAGAGGAGGTCTCAGTCACTTCAGCATTCTCCTAATACAACCCAAATCACCACAGGGCTGCAGTAGGTCAGAAGCAGTTAGTCTGGGGCTCACAACCACAAACATTTTGCTCTTTTAATTGTGGTTAATGGGAAGTAGAAATTCAATGGCGAGACTAGTTCAGGCAAAAAGCTTACACAGTAAAACAAATAATAAAAAAATTGTTGTCCTAGATTAGAGACAAATTTCCCCAAGCCATTAGCTATGGCTCACCACAAGCTACAGCCTTGGCTAAAGATACACCTCCACAGCGGGACTGCATAGGTAAAGCTGCTTTGCTGGACATGTAGCACCAGCCAAATTCCTAATGTGGCACAATTCTCCAGTTATTTTGTGAAGTTAAAATGAATTAAAAAATGAGGCTGGTGGATGGACCCAGCTGCAAATGCTAATTGCAAAGCCCCTTGGATGTGGGGTACATTAGATGTAGCTCTGTGTTACACAGCCTTGATCCCGTCTCTAATTACAATCAGCCTAAGGGAAAAAAACCAGAGGAATCTTGTCAAAAATGGGCCAAAACTCAGCCATGTGAATATACATGACCATGCATGCAGATGACTGGCCCAAAAAGATTATAATACAGTCTCTGGCTTTAAAATATACGGGTCACACTCTTAGTTCATATTCACAACTCATCTGGGAAATGCTCTCTGAGAATTTGTTGGCATTTCCACATGGTTACTTATTCCTTTTTTATTTTTTCACATTTTGCATATGAGTGTAGCTTCTCTCCAGCTTCGAACTCAGTGCTGAGACAATGAACTCCCTGCCCACAGGGCTTGCCTCCTTCCATCTAACTGACGGGAGGCACAGTGCCTCGTACTTTATCTTTGTGCTGACAATATGTACAGCAATTGTGAACTACACTCGCAGAAATCTATCTAACAGCACTGTTTGGGCCTGAGGCTGAACTTAGAGTCCGCCTAAAAGACTTAACAAGAGGAGCTGGCAGATGATACTAAAACGTTGTGGCACGGACTAAGTCCATTCACCTCCCCCAGGTATTACGAACAGGAAAGGTTAAGCAGGCAGGTCGGATAAGTCACTTCAGATTTGTATGGTAGGAATAAATACTTGTGGTGTGACATCCATAATGATGTGTTGTTGGCTTCAAGCAAAATGTAGTGTGAGTTTATGAGAGCTGTGTATGTAGAACTGTATTAAGTATTTTCTTTAATATAAATGGACAAGGCCATACACCTGACCTACAAATTGGTACACTTATAAGTCTGTGGCTATGAGTGTTATTTTCATTAGTTAAGAATCCTGATTAGAAGCTACTCAGCCTCCACACCTTCAGCCAAAGCAGTTTGCCCTGGAAAGTGCAGCAGCAGATAAAATGGATGAGAAGCGTTCACACTCATTCTGCAGCCCAGAGGTGGGACAACTATCCTGCTTGCAGGCAGGAGCTGTACAAACGTGGCTTCTCCTGCCCACAGGAGCTTGGTCAGGTAGAGAGGTCCAGGAAAAGCTTTCACATTTGTGTGAGCAGTGAAAGCAGGAGCACACTGAGAGCAAGGCTGTGGTGAGCCTGGTACAGGCTAGGACGCTGCACGAGCAGACCAGCCACATCCCAGAGGGATGGTGGGTGCAGCCTCACAACCAAGTAACTGGCGTGGGTTGCCACAAGGCACGATTTGCAAACTAGGGTCTCAGCGACTTAGCTGCTGCAGGCAGCACTTCTGGAAGTGAATGCAGGTCACAAAATTGTGAGTGGCATCTCATTTGCTCTAAGTACTTCGCTGTTGATGTAAAAGCCAAAAAGCTGTTAATAAGTTAAATCCGTCCTAACAGTTTCTGCTTTAATCCTCCAGCAGTGTCAGCATGGTACCTGGATCAAGAGAGTCAGAGCCAGTCCTTAAAAGCGGAAACCATCCCTCCCAGTAAAACAGTGCCCTGGCAACTCTGAGGATTGGGAGATTATGCCAAAGAGTATAAAAGGAAAGAAGCGTGCATGTATAGGCAAAGAAAAAAAAGGGGGTTGACAGCTGATTTGACAATGATCCAGTTTAACAGGAAGACAGCCCCTCTTGGTATAAATCTTTATAGCTTTTTTGAAGTCCATGGTTAGCTGCATCAGGATTTACGACTCTTATTCATCAATTTGATTTTGAAGTAACAATTCAGCAGTCTTTTGGCTTTCTCATTTCAGATAACCAGCTGTAAAACCATTGAAACTTCCTATAAGGTCTGGAAAAAAATTTCATTTTTTAGTGCTAGGTAATTTGTTTTCCTATATGTGTAGATTTCTGACTGAGAAAAAAAAAGCTAAAAGGTAATTTGATTGCTCTGCTGCATATTTTGAATTCAAATCAACTGTGGGTTTTTAAAATGTGAATTTAATAAACTAGTGCTTAGATAGACACATTCTAGTTTACAGCAACTTCTAATGTTAACTGTTTATCCCGTAAATAGTATTAAACTGAGAAAGGCAAGCTGGGTGATGTTCAGACATGATATATGGACTGACTTTTGGCTTCTGTCGCCTTGGAAAAATATCTTTAGTTAAATATACTTAGGTATCTACATCTCTGGTAAAATTAAGGCACATAATAGAAACTTAGCCAAAGTTTTCTGAAAGTTAGAAAGGCTGAGTATTTGGTTTGATTTGAGTTGTGAGTAAAGTTTAGCTCTGAATCTTGTTTCTCTGCCAGGAACCATGCAAGTTGCTATTGAATTTTTTAATTAATTTTTTTTAAGAAAAAAATTTGCTCTAGAGTCTCTTCCAATATTGAATACCCATTGGAAAAAGTGCTTTTTCATATTTATTCTTCAAACTAATTACTTAATTAGAAGCTAAGTAAAGGAAAACCTTCAGAATCCAGAATATTCAGTCATTAGGACTCCACATGTAGCTACGCTGCTCGCATGGCTGGAAGTTGCCTACAGCTGCATTTTTGCTCAAAGGTCCATATTCCATAGTCATATACACAGGCCACAGCTGATCTGAGAAGAGGACTGCAGGTTTTCTTATGTGCCTGTAAAAGAAGATAACATAAAGCACTGAGAATCTTGTTACATTGGGACATTCATGCTTTTCAAATAATATATTGTATGAAGACAAGAGTTTGTTTTAGAAAAAAACCACAGAAACAAAACAAAACAGAAAAAAAGAAAAAAAGCCACCATTACCTTTTCCTTGATGATTCCCTGCTCCTCTAAATACATAGGGAAAACATCAGCTTTTAAGAATATATGCACCAGTTCCATTGATCAGTTTCTGGGTGATATCATTCCTTTGAAACAATAAAACTGTGGCAATCCTGTAGCAGAGTCTCTTTGAAGCAAGAGACTGGAAAGGACAGGTATACATGGCAGGGAACAAGATCAGGGATTCCCTCAGGATCAGAGTAACTCATGTGCAGAATGCTGGATCACTTTCTCATAGGACCAATTGCCATCCCCTTTTCTGAATTTGAATTCATATCCTCTATTAATACAAGCATCCCTGAAGTAAAGCACTACTCAGTGTCAGGCTGGAGTGTCACAGGAGTCCTGTGAGACGTTCTGAGCCTTCTTGCCAACAACCTGACAACACCTATGTCACAACAATTCTACACAGCAAGAGGCACCAGTTGTGTGTGAAGTGCTTGGGGATTTACCTCCTTTTCTATTCCTATCAGCTGCTATCATAACCTATTCCTTCATGTTTGAAAAAAGAAAATGAAGATGTTACAGGTAATAATACTCCTGCTCTGTGAAATCAGCCATAAAGGGATGTTTTGGAATGTCACAACTTGTGTAATATAATGCTTTAATTAGATGCCATGTCTTCAACAGCCTGCAGTCCAAAGACGTCAACTTTACCTAAAGCTTCTGAGACACAGAAGAAAAGAGACGGAAAATAGCAAAAATAAATACCAGCTTTACAAGGCAGAATGAGGTTGTGTTGTTAGCAGGGAACTGTGGAGCCAGGGAGGGTTGAGTAATGGAGATGACAGGTACTTGGTAGGATCTGAGTCTTTTTTTTCCTTGAAGAGATTTGTTGTTAGAAGGAGACATTTTACTGCTGCAGAGTTTTTATGCAAGAGATCTCCGAATGCCTGCAAAATATTTGGATCATGAATGAAGACTGATGCTGTTATAAATATGACACTTACTTTCCAAGAAAAGTGCAAGGAAATGGCATCTGAAAGAGCCTCAGCCTTGTGTAGAGGACTGAGGCATTGACGTTGTAGGGGTCTCTTTCTAACCTTCACGATATTCCAAGAAAAGAATGGTCCTTGCTAATTTTACACAAAAAAGAAGAGATGCCTACTTTCTGGAAAAGGTCCCAATACCATATAGCTGTTTTGACTCCTTTCTGAGGTGTGTAATTTTGCCTTTTCACTGCTCAGTCACAGTTCTGGATCTCATTCAAATAGTTTGCTGTCTACAAAGAAATTAGAGTAGCACCCATATTTTTTTCTTTTCTTGGCTTTTTTTTTTCCTTTTCTTTGCCTCTCATCTTTAAAATGGGAATAACATTTTTTTCTTTCAAAGAAGTGCCAAAGAAAAGCTGAGCAGTCTTATAATGCAAAAGCACGAGGTGAGATCCATCTCACCTAACTTTGTGTGTCTGTATTCTAAGGTCTGCTGTTGAGCTCAATACTTGGCTTTCTGTCTATGATGGATCAAAGAGGTGGGTTTAGATACTTTCTACCTTATGTTCAGTTTTTTCCTTTTAGGATGAGATGACATTCACCCTACCAATGCCTACTTCAGTCTACTGACTACAAGAGGTGGGTATACACTTTCACATTGTAGACTTCACCGGGTGGTCAGACTAATCCCAAGCAGTATACCTGGTTTAGCCACAGATATCCTGTGGGATCTTTGGCAAAACACCTCATCATTTCACGTCCATTCCCCACATGTAAACCATTCATTCATCACACAGTTGTAGTCCTACCCTCTGCCTGACCCCTCTATTAGACTGGAGGTTGGCCAGGGCAGATGATTGTCTTCTATTAAGTGGAATCACAATACTATTTGGAGCTATGAAGAGTTGCACTGATTACAGTAATTTGTAATGCCATACTATGGGTTCATTAATATTTTTTAAAACACCTTGAAGAAGTGAAGTGCTGAGAACGACAGAGTTTAAATAATGAGAAAAAGCAAAGGCATGTACAGAAGAGGGTAAGGGAACAGCTATTGGGGAAGTGTACGTCAGCACTTGTTGTGCAGTTTTGTAATCAAAGAAGCTGTGTAACCTTTAGTGCAGCTTTATGTTAAATAGCCTTAGATCTACCTAGTGTCTGTCCTTTAAGGAACTTTATCCTTCCTCAAAAGAAATGAGTGGGTGCTTAGAAATATGAATTATTGAATTCTATAAAGGTAATCCAGGCAGGAAAGCTAAAACAGATTAAAAAAAAATTAAAAAAATAAATAAAAGAGCACAGCCCTCTGTGGTTCTGGTGTTTCCAAAGGTTTGGAATTTGTTAAGATAACAAGGCCAATCTTTCTGTTTTCCAGAAAGGAACAAATCTTCTCCCAACCAACAATAAATTAATTTTCCTAATTTTTGTGCATGGACATACAATTTCTCTTTTCCTTCTTTAAAATACAGCATTCAAAACCCAATTGGTTTGTCAAAGATTTATTTATTTTTGGATGCGCATGAAGCACTGTCTTGCCAGGACCTGAATAATTTAGAACAGGACAAAAACACATGTGGGATTTCTCCTTTAATCAATGTCAGTTCCATATACTCTGCGAAGGGATTTTCCAAGGGTTAATATATATTATGCATTGTCATTATTAATTTCTCCTCTATATAAATAAGACAACATTTCTACTGAAGTAAGGTCCAGATGGCACTCCAAGCTTATAACTCTCTAATGTTATTTTCCCAAGTTTTTCTAGTGCTTTTAATAAGAGACTATGAAGTATAGGCTGCAGAGTTTCCAAAAGCAACTAAAAACTTCCAAACAATACAAATGAACACTGAACTTTCCCTTTACCATTTTCTATCAATCCAGTTATAAAGAATACCACTAACGGAGCTGCTGGCAAATGCCTTATATTTTATGAATCTTTCTGTTCTATGTGAGGGGGACCTCAGGGAAAAAGCATATACAGAGCGTAGGGAAGTTCACACTGCGTGATGGAGCATGACACAGAGACACTCAAATCTTGACAAGCTAAAATTGTTTAGTAACAAAACCCTACACTCCATTTCTTTAATACCTTTTGCAATCAGTTTTATACTAAGGTGGTTTCTCTTATGTATAGAGCTTGAATTTGTGGTGTATTAACAACCCCATGCAGTGCTACAGGCTTGAGGAAGAGTGGCTGGAAAGCTGTCCCTTGGAAAAGGACCTGGGGGTGTTGGTCAACAGCCAGCTGAATATGAGCCAGCAGTGTGCCCAGGTGGCCAAGAAGGCCAACAGCATCCTGGCTTGTATCAGGAATAGTGTGGCCAGCAGGGCTAGGGAAGTGATTGTCCCCCCTGGACTCAGCACTGGTGAGGCTGCATCTTGAATATTGTGTTCAGTTTTGGGCCCTTCACTGCAAGAAGGACATTGAGGTGCAGGAGCGTGTCCAGAGAAGGGCAACAAAGCTGGTGAAGGGTTTAGAGTACAAGTCTTATGACAAGCGGCTGAGGGAACTGGGGTTGTTTAGCCTGGAGAAAAGGAGGCTCAGGGGAGACCTTATCGCTCTCTACAACTACCTAAAAGGAGGTTGTGGTGAGGTGGGGGTCGGTCTCTTCTCCCAAGTAACAAGCGATAGAATGAGAAAATTGCCTCAAGTTGCACCAGGGGAGATTTAGGATGGATGTTAGAAAGAATTTCTTCACGGAAAGTGTTGTCAAGCATTGGAACAGGCTGCCCAGGGAAGTGGTTGAATCACCATCCATGGAGGTATTTAAAAGGCAGGTAGATGTGGTGCTTAGAGACATGGTTTACTGGTGGTTTTGGCTGTGTTAGGTTGATGGTTGGACTCAACGATCTTAAAGGTTCCTTCCAACTCAGAGGATTCTATGTTAAACTGCTTTGTGCCTATGCATGGAATGGTATAAGTGTAGTCTCTGTGCCTCCATCAAGTATTAGTCTGTCACTGAGTGGTTCAGGCACTGAACATAACAAGGATGTGGTGCAAGGTGTTCAGGATACTTTGGAATTAAGCTGGGTCCTCAAGCACTTCAAGATTTTCAGTTCCTCCAGGATTAATCATAGTAAGTAATCAGCAGTGGATAGTGGGTTTGGATTTAGAGTTTGGACTGAGATATTCAGTAACAATGAATTGATGCTCTTAGCAAATCATAGCAATATGTAGGCCTGTCACAATCCTCAAGCTATCAGTCCTATCAATATCTGTTTGAGTTCAGGAATCTCTACTTCTCCACTTTCCTTCCAGAAGCAAAACTGAAGCAAAGAGAAGCTAATTGTCTCCAGGGCAAGAAAGAGATAGAAAATCTCTCAAATCCTGTGCTAACAGAGATTTGCTGAGCCAGCTTTCACTTTTCTGAATGGCCACCACTGCAGCCTTGGCTTAAATCGATAATGGAGAGATATTTGGGAACTGGTCTCAAAAAGCATTTCTAAAGCGGGGGTGGGGGGTGGGAAGGAAA
>VFFE01009136.1:631382-698460 GCA_008921705.1 Burhinus oedicnemus
ACAAAAAAAGAAAAAAAAAAAAAGATAGTAAAGGATAGGTCCACGAACATATCTTCTTGAAACAGCTATTTTCAAAGCAAAACATTTTTTGGTGGAATATTTGTAGTAGCTGTACTAATTATATTTAGAGCATTTCCTCTAGATAGGTAATTGTTTCAAGAGTAAAGTCTTTTCTTAACAGACATTTAGTTCATTTCTCTGATAGTCCCTTGTGAAGTCACTGAAGAAAGAAAACAGAGGACATCAAGGCACCCAAAGCCAACAGATTCATCATCTTCCAGGATAAACTTTTTGCAAAAGTCAAGCCTACTGTGGAAAAGGAACACCTCAGCAGGAGGGTGTAAATTCATTCACTCTTGTTTTGTTTCCATCCATATAAATCTTCATAACTGGTATAATGAATATAAGAAAAATGAACTAAGGACACAGTTTTTTCATCAGCATCGTCAAATCTAAGAACAGATAATCTACCCTATAAGGTTTCAAGACAGGAATAGAAGAAAGGACTAAACAAGTCTGTTTTGAAAAACCAACGGTTGTGAGGTGTCAGTGCCACTTACACCTTAAAATAACTTGATGGCAATATTTTTTCAGTATCACTTGGTTTTAAGACGGCAGACATGCAGTTAGGCCAATTTGATCCCATTCAGATTTAGTCACTGAATAAGTGGTGGCTTTCTTTATATCAGTTTTGGACTTTGTCTATCACTTTAATTCAAAATTTGCCTTGCAAGTCTAGAAGATCAGACTGATACATTTCAGTAAGACTTTGTGGACCTGATCTTGAGCCCTTGACTGAATTGATCAGAGCTCCTTCTGTCGTGGCAACTTTCTATGCCAACTAAATACTCCTTTAAAATCTGTGAAAAAGGACAACTCATCTGAATAAGTGACAGCAAAACAGCATTGCCTCAGCTCTCAAGGCAAAGAGGGAGTTTTGTCAGAGAACAATATTTCTGGACTGGATCACTTCATTTCAGGTTTGAAGTTTTGGAGTTCTTTTTTGGTTTGTTGGGGTTTTTTTTTTATTATTTTTTCTTACCCTACAGATCAGACCCAAACACCTAAAACATGTAAAGTAAAATGAGAAATCACTAAGATTTCATTCATTTTATCTCAGTATATCTTCATTCATACTTCTTCTCACTATATTGATTAAAAAGGATTATTCGAACCTATTTAATCTAATTTAATCTAATACACTTTGTACCCTCAGAACAACACTTTTATCTCTACCTTTTTTTTTCCTTTCCTTTTTTTTTTGCCATGCATTTCCGTAAGTCAACACATCTCAGAGCTGGAAAGTTGCAGTTGTTTAGCCATAAGTAATTGCATTTACAGCCAAAGTACAGCTATCTCATTATTCAGGTCAAAGGCCAATTTATTTATAATACAAAACATTTGAAAACTGACATCTGTTCTTGAGATACACAAAACTTCTGAATTGACGTCAATGATGTAACCACACACAAAAATGTTCCCGGTGAATTTCCTTAGCGTTTTTATCTGAATGATAACTCAGCCCAATATAGTGTAATTTGCTTTCTTTTTTTCATGCTACACAATGGTGCTAAAGGGCAAATATTAAGAATGCCCAATAGTTATAATACGAGCCAAATCCAAACTAGCTAAGCTTAATTATCCTTATATCATGAGGGTCTTTTTTGGAACCAGATGCAGGTCTGGTAGGCCCAGCTGGGAAAATGCCCCTTAGTGTAGACGGTGAAACTTTGAAATCTGAGATCACTTGAAAGCTGGGGAGTGAATAGGTGGAGTTATGCTTTCAAATGTTTCTATATGTTTCAAAAGGTAAACTGGCAGCAGTAGCTATTTGACTTCTCTAAGCAAGTAATATTTTCCTAAAAGATTTTTGGCAGTGATTTAAATCTTCAGTTTTCAGTCTTAATCATAGTATGACACGTATCTTGAGAGAATAACTTATAGCAGCTACTGCCACTGTCATTAAAGTGCAGATTTGCCCTCTTTTGATTCCATATTTGCAAAACATCCCTCCAGGATTTCTTATTTGAAAATGAATTATGATGAAATAGGGTTACTTTTCCTTAGCTATTTACAGAGTGTTAGTCTCTAAGAAGGCCGTAAGGAAGCAAGTCTTCTGGGACCATCAATGATAGTTCAATGTCTACATATAAAGGATCTTTCATCTAATTATATAATAATGACTCTGAAAACACTTGAAAGTGGAAACTCGAGCTTAATTTTGAAGTGTGAAAAATTCTGGAGGTAATTTGGTTCCTTGGCTGCTATTTATAACCTGAAGAATGTATGATGCTAAGTAATTCAAATTTAGGAATGTCCTGAAACCTTGGGACATTTGTTTTGTCCTCTGTAGATATCACCAGTGGCTAACCCAGCTTGGTATAGTTGCCTTATTATAATCCTATTACTTAAGGCTGGGAAATACCATTAGATCACCTAATCCACCTAGTCATTTAGTCTTGTTCATGGGTAGGAGTAATTAATATATTTCAGACCTCATAGCAGAATTCTCTTGTTGCTCCATAAGCAGTAGAAGGCTGATCCCCTATGTATTTACATCCTACCCCAAAATAGGGATGATTCCATTCATATGGAATATAAGCCCCTCAATCAGTCAAGAGTCCACACCTTAACATAAACTCTTCTAGACTTACATACATGGAGGGTTTAGTCCTGACCTAGAGACAGGTATGTTTGATCAGCCCAGCTAGATGATACTCTGCATGACTGGGCATACGGCTACTTCCAAAGGGGTTGAGTAACAGCTAACTTCTGTCTTTCCTTCATGGGGAGTCTCTCCTTCTCTTTTGTAATGTGCTCCACATTTTCACAAAACTTCCACAAATGTAACTATTTTTTAATCTTTCTACCCTTTTTCAAGACTGAAATTAGGCAATGTAGTTGGAATTGGATGGTGTTCAGTACTTACAAGACAGACAATTTAATAGATTACATGGTTGCAAAAGCCTCATTTCTTAAGGTAATCAGAATTACTAAATAAATAATTTTATGGCAATCATAATGGTATGATAAATTCGTAACTTCACGTGTTTTCCAAAAGCTATACAAACTGTGCCATATAATTCCGAATTTCTCCAGCTTCTCTTCTCCCTCTTGCATGCTCACATAAAGTATGAAGTATTTCATGATGTATGGTCACAAATGTGACCTGAGTGATTATGACTTGAGTGAAAATAGTGTTTTCAAGAATCAAATTTTCTTTTTCTCTTTAGGAATACAAAACTAGACCTCATAATCACCCCAAACAACGACACAGAGGTTGCCTAATGTGCAGAATCACTAGAAATATAGGTGATGGCTGAAGAAGAGCTTTGCTTTTTATTACCTGAGGACACTGCTGTTAGGGAGGAGAGCAAATTGGCTTTTGATTAAAACAATGAAGATAGTTTTTTTGAAAGGTTTCACTCACACTCTCTTTTTTCCTGGAAAATGTCTGAAGCTCTCAGCTGCCAGTCACAGTGTTTCCAACCAAGGATTCATCCCCCTAAAACTAGTATTTTGAATTCAATTTTTAAAAATTTGTCTAAAATTTGTCTAAACATGTCTAAATAGATGTTCTTATTTAAGCATATCAGGAAAGCAGGAACATGTTGTAAAGAGAGATGGACAGAACACAGAATAGGTGAATATGAAATGGTTAGGCCAGACACCAAAAGAAAGTTTTCAACTGCTAGCACAGTGAGATTTTAGAATAACTTTAATAAGGTTGTGGTGGCATGAAACGTGCCTATTTTTAATATGTTGATGGAAAGAACTGTATGATATTGTTGTCTGTAACAAAAAAGCTCTGGGTTTGATGATCAAGGAAGTAAGTGCCTTGCGGCTCTATGCCCCATGGTTTGGACACGCCACTCCTATTCATTTTAATGGAAATTACATGCCCAATTACAAAGATAATTTTGAAAACATGTTTTGCTGTTTGAAAACTGTACAGGAAGTTCAGAGAATGTGTGCTGTGTTGACAAATAAATCTCCCTCTGAGTTAGACACCAATCAACAAGTGTGAAACTTTTGAACCAACATTTTCAAAACCAGATGGCTAGAACTAGATTCCTAGATTCATATTTAGGGACTTATTTGAGCTACTTTTCAGAAGCACAAGCTTTTAAAATGATGGTTTCAGTAACGTGGGAAAAGTTGGTAAACAGATGTTAAAAAGAACAGTCAGAAGTATCTATGCCTCTGAAATCTGAATAGCAAGGGCCTTAGAATCATAGGCAGAATTCCTTAATATTAATGTAAAACCTTCACTTTCATGTTACATGATATTTCTCATTAGTTTTCACTCAAAACCCTCTTCTGTCTTCCATTGCATCGATGGAATTGATTAGCTTTCTTACACTTATTTCATTAAGTGAGGGACTCATTTGTGAAGCTGGTTGCTCCTGGTACAGATACACCAGAAGTTAAAGGTCTCTATCTCTCTCTCCCTTCCTAACTGCTAATTCATCTTCACTAAAATAAAGCAGATTAATTTTTTTTATTCATATTTGCAATTACTTTAACTATCTTGGGAGGAAGGATCCAAACGAGCACATACCAATGAAACTGAGACAATGGAATGAAACATGAACATATAAGAGATAGAGTTGCAAATACTTCAAGTTTAGAGTAAATAAAACAGGAAATAAATTAAAAATATTGAACAAAAGGTTTCTTTAGAAGGAAGTTTCTCAGCAAAATTCAGACATTTATTTTTTTAGCACAAGCATCAGATTGGGTGTGTTGTAATGCACTATTATGTATTTAAGATTCACATTCGCCTTTCACCTCTTCTTCCTGTAGCTGGATAATGCTCAGTATCTTCCTTTAACCAGAGGAGGCAAACTAGGCTCCTACTTTTACAATTGAACCTCCTATTTTTATTTTTTTTTTGGCCAGCTGGCATGGCAGGGGCAGTCTGTCTCCATCTGTTCCCCTTTTCAGGAAGGCATCATTAACCCCACTACTCTGGTAAGCTGAATGAAATAAAACATGGTAAAGAGGAAGTTCCTTCCAAATTCTTTTAAAAATCCCCTACGTCTGTGGAACAGACACACTTTACTGTACAAGTTTCAGAGCAGTACCATGATATACTGCATCTTCAACTCAAACTAAGTCTACATTAAATCACCAATATAAGTGATGTCAAGATGAATGTAGAGATGGAAAGAAAATCAGAACATATAGATAGTTTAGGGATTTAAAGCTAAGTGATTTAAGCATGTGCAATGGCAAATCACCTTTAGAAATTTTTTTTGGTAGTTTCCAGTTTTTGGAGTCTGCAATAGGTGAACTTTCCATGGTCATAGATGAGAAAGTCTGCCTTATCCTCCAGTCAGTACTGGCCTTCTAAACAGCCTGGACATCATTCCAGTAAGACCTACCACAAGAACGTGTTCTGTCTTCTTCTACAAGCAATTTTTTTTTTCAGTCTCTGAGCTAACCTGGGTTTTGGGTGAAGATATAGAGTGGAACTCATCAGCAAATGACAGTATCACTTATGATTCATACTTACATGGTTGCTGGGAATTAATCTTTGACAATTACTTACAGATGAGAGAGGAGAAAGAAAAGTCCTGGATAGCATGTATTTCTGAGATCGGAGTCAGTAGTGATACCAGGTTGCGAAGCAGAAAGGCAGTTTTTGGCAAAGAAAAGGAAAACAAGAACATCTAGCTCTAACTCTGTCCTCTCATTCAATAAGGAGTTGTCCTATGGCTGCTTTTTAGTTGCTTTTGGACAGTCCTGCACAATTTGATTACATTTTCTGTCACAATTACTAAGTGAATTTGAGGCAAAAGAAGATAAACCATGGCTGGCCTTCTTTCACTTGATAAGTCATTTGGGTTTCTTGAAAGGCCTTTAGTCAGAAAATAAGGTCTTGGAGGAAGTGACAGTTATCTATATTTGTATAGCTGCTGCTAGTGAACAGTTAAGCTCATAATGCCAATAAAGGGTTAAATTATAAAGATAAGATATTTCCTAGTAAATGTTAGTGTAGCTATCTACGTCAGAAATAATCACTCCATGCTTCTTTTATAAATACAGGAAAAAGGGCACATTTCTCTGATCTGTTTTAGATATCTGACTTACGATGAAATGAATAGTGACTCTGACATGACTGCTTCTTTCCACTGACTGTAACAGGGGCCTTGATGCAGTCATCAATATTTAGTCAAAGCAATCACATCTAGATTTCTTAACACCTTGCATTCTACTTGGTAATAAAGCAGACTGTAATTTATGCACTCCATAAATAAAAGAGGAGACCAACAAAATAAGTGGATGCATGTAAAACAATGGCACTTTAAACAGTCTAGATAGCAGAAATTTCTTATTTTATCAGAGATATTTACTCTTCATGCTTGAAAAGCAATATTTGCTAACATTGCAGTTGGATCTGTTAGACACAGAGAATAAACACACACTACGATTATCTAACCAAAAGAAAAAGAACAGGAACTAAACTCCTCAGAGAACAATAGTTGTAGTTTCTGAAGGTGATGTTGAGTCATCAGCAGCATTCTGCCCCTGGAAGAATGTTTAGGAAGTGAAAGTGCAGTCTTGGGTATTGCAGCCATCCAGAATAACAACCAGACAAGATCAAGTGATATGATCTGACTATGTCTGTGTCTTTTCAAAAGAGAGTGAGTTTTCTTCTTTTTTTTTTTTTCTCCTCTTCTCCTTATAGTGATTGTCCTTAAGAATTTATGACTGTTTAAGATGGATCTGTGAAGGGATCTCCACTACATAGCAGAGGTGCAACCTCAGCCAACAATTCTACCAATTTATTCAGAACTTTCACTTGAATCTCAAGAAAGAATTTTGTCTTTTAATGATAAAAAAAAACAAACAAAAAATGCCTTTATTACTGTTATCTGTTACGTGGCCAAGAATTTGCTAGGATTGTCACAAAAAATTATTCAAAGAATATGTCATTTACATTCAGTGTGTCACAAGCCAGAAATTCACAAGGGAAGAGGAAAGCATGACAATGAGATCATACAGTTATCCAGCAGAAGAACTTAATAAAATGGTCCTGGATTTTTCTAATTTTTTTTCACAGTTTCTTGCCTTCTTTCTTCTTTCATTGTTTTTTGGTTTGCTTTTTTCTTTTTTTTTCTTTGGAGGTGAGAATTTTAAAAGTGAAATCAGGTGGTTAGTCTGGTTTGGCAATAATATGTCTATGAACTCAAGGAACAAACATGGGGACAGTGAATAGGGGTGAAAAAATATAAAGACTGATAAGAAATCAACAAGGAACATACACTTTGAAAGAGAGGCTGTCAACAGCTATGTGATGTATGGACTGGAAAGTAGGAAGAGATGCTGGAATGATATGATGGATGCAGCAGCAGAGGAAATGGTTACTGTAGAAACTTTGGGGGGCTTATTATAACCTAAAAGATGTGCATTAAAAGTGCATATAGATGATAGGAAGAGAATGGGTTAGAGTTGGAGTGCTGTGAAGAAAGGAAGGGCTGAATTTGCTCTAGCTTGGATGATGGTGGATTTAGAAAAAGGTCTTAAATTATTTTCAGCTACAGTTATATGGGGGTCAAGCAATACAAGAGCATGGTTAGTTGTGATTATTAAAGGAAGTAGTGTAGACAACTTCCCTTAATTATGTTCAACTTAACAGTCAAGTTACTCTAGATGAGATGTTCTGGATGAGAACGGTATGAGTGAGATCACAACTCTAAAAGCTCTGAAGCATGGAAGTGTAAATTCTAAGTAGTTAGTGTAGGTATGGCAGACAAAAATTCATATAAATAAATAAGGAAGTAAACATGGAAAAGGGGGAGTCTTGATGTAATGGCTGATAATGAGGAAACAGAGCTGCCAGTGGGGCTGCTGACAGAGCAGTTAGAGAAATGAGCAGTGAAGAACAGTCATGGGGGTCAGGGAGAAACTTGCTGCCAAGAAGAAGGGAAATGACTAAATGCATTAAGGACAACAGGAAGATCAAATAGGCTTTGAGCCAGGCCAGAAAAAGAAAGTCAGAGGGAAGCTACCATTGCTCATGTGCTGGATTGAATGGTTATTCTTCAGTAAAAGCAACAACTGAGATGTTAAAGCACTCTAAGATTTAGAAGAAAGGACAGAGATAAGACAGATCCCATAAAACTTCTCATGCAGGAGAATAGCCCTTCATCAAATTTCAGTGACTTTTCATCACTATCTTTGATATTTGTTTGCAAATTTTCTTCTCCTGACCTGTGCACTACTGATTTGGTGTACAGGGATCCTCAGTTCCAGCAGTTTCTCATCACAATGTGAAAGGTTCATCTCATTCCGTGATGGTAGCTTTTTGTGCTTGTAGCAATTCTCTCGGGTTCCTAATGGATCATTTACACATCTGAGAATGTTGTTAAGAAGCTCCTGAGGTGGAATGGGATTCCAGCTGTAGCAGCTACCTACTGCTCTTATTTCTGATGGCAGACTCCTGAGAGTTGCATGACTGGCTATTAGCAAGTTGATGATGGATGGAACAGCTGTAAATTTACAAATAATGATAAGCTTGAGACTCCTAAATTAGTTAGACAACAGCAATTTGCAAATTTTAAAACAGACCTTGAACCAGGATCTTTTTACAGGATAATGCCACCAGCAAGACAACTGGTCAGTGATTGAAAACTATAAGCATTCCTCTGTCCTTTCTTATGGTTCTCCATCTTTGTTGAAAATAGATAATCTAAATCTCAGGCCAATTTACCACACTGGTTCAAGTATGGGCTTTAATATTTCTATTGATCTGCTGAATGGTCTTCAGGAAGTTATATGTTCCTTTTCAATTCACTGGAATATGTAGCTATTTTCTTCTGCAAACTCACCTAAATTTATTTGGTCTGGAAAGTAAGTGAAAAGTAAAAGCAATTAATATAGTAAGGAGGCAAAACAAGAATAGTCTGTCAGGGATAATGACAAAGAAGAAAAAACGGAATGAGGAGGAAGGAAGAATAAGGCAGCTGGTTCAGCAGATGGAAAAGAGAAAGCATCATACCCATGGCGATTCTGTGAAGCTCTTCAAGACACACGAAAGCGAAGAGAACACTCTGGGAAAGGGAAAATGAGAGAATGAAAAAGGTGCAAACTTGATGCATAGGAAGTGAAACCTTTGTTTTCCTTGTCATCTTTGATAGAAAGCCAGGAATATACCTGAAATGTCAGAGAGATGGCTACAGAGGAAGAAATGAATAACTTTCCTGGAAAGAGAAAACAGTATTGTTCCAATCATCTTTAAAGAGTGAAAGGAGCACAATGAAAAGTGAGCTTTTTTCTCTGCTGTTTCATCTGCTGTACTAATAAGTGGCCTTGATCTCACCTAACTTTAGAAGTATTTGAGTTAATTTTTAGTTTCTGGCACTCATTCACTATCAGGTAAGTAATCTGCATCCATAATGTTAGGCCCCTAGGCACAAAGGGTACAAAAAACCCTGCATCCACACTAATTGAGTTTCAGTGTCAGTTTTGATGTATCTCTGGACCTGGTCTACATTTAATAATGAATCATGTGGAAGGTCTCTCTTAGGTCTAACAGATTTCAAATAGTTTTTACTTTTGGATTTGAAAATCCTTGAAAGGATTTCTTGTAATGGTGACTCAGTCTAAAAATACTGATGCCCTATGTGCTCCATGCAGAAACAGAAGGACAAAACTGAACTTTAAAATACACACAGTGAAAGAACCCAGAGGAGAGCAATATAAATTTAGTAGTCCTATTTTCATCTTCCACAAGCATCAGTACTGATTGTTAATTGCACTGAACAGGCAGATGATTAGTGAAGCAGTACACAGAGTACTTGTTTCACTTAATACTCAGGTTATTCCTTTTTATAAAACCAAAGTTTATATGAAAATGTGGAACATGGCATAAAGGCTAAACGGTATTAGTAGGCACTTTTGATTAATGTCCAGAGTCTTATATTTGAGTTCAATGGTATTATACGTGAAAATAAGCTTGCAGTCTCCAGACTGTAGCAGCTTAACAAGAGCAAAGCAAGACGGTTAAAATGGCATTAACCTGGTGCTCACAAAGGCAATTTCTATTCTTGGTGTATTATTGTTACTACCAGCTGTGCAATCTCTGCCTCCTTTCTTTCAAGAATATACGGAGTGCAAACCTTACAAAACAGGTACTGTCACTCACTCTGTATTTGTACTGTCTCTAGTCTCAGACTTGGTGTGAGGTCTGTGTAGGACATTGTAATACCGACAAGTGTGCTCCCATCACACAGTGATGGAAGTTCAGCCCATCTATCCCTGAGACTTCAGTGCTTGACTTCTCTATCCCAGTTATTCACATTATTCAAAAAGGTATCTGAGAAAATTTTCATGGAACTGCTCACATGCTTAAACATTAGGCAAATATTTTAATAATATCCGAGTTAGACCTCTGTTTCATTGCTTTTCTCTTTTGTTCACCAATTCTGCATAAAACATTTCTAATACAATTCAATTACAAGAATAATCAACTCATAGTGTGTATGAAAAAGGAGAGAAAAATGCCACCAAGGGAAATTAGAACTCCGAGGCACTCCTTTTCCTTCGGTATTTTTTTGCTGTGAAGCCTGTACTTGGATTGATGGCTTGTTGTACCCCTTTATTGCTTTGTTTGGATCAGCTCAGCAGTACTTTCCAAATTTAAAAATGAAATGAGTGACCCTTTTTTTTGTTGCCCCCTCTTAAAAAAAAGTGACTGAATGTTCTCATCTGACATCAGCAGTGTCCCTTAGAGAAATGATTCATGAGATACCGTGTCATGGGGAAAATTAAAGGGTAAAAGGGCACCCTGACTCCTATTACTTTTATTTGTCTGTTGATCTGGGTGTTTTTGAAATGGGTGGCCTTTTACTAGTTCTCTATCTGTTTTTACGATTTCTGCTAGTCTTTGTGTTCTTACAATAAAGTAGTGGCACAATCACTGAAAAGGGAAAAATAATCAGAACAGCTAAAATACTGCTTCAGTTTCACTCAGAAATATCACAACCATGGCTTTCCTGGAAGAGTGAAGAATGATGCCAAACCCAAGCAATATCGCCTATGAACAAAGCACAAACCAGCTAGTGTGCCACGTTCTCACAGCTATTGTAACACATTACTGTGGCTACTTTTAGATCAAGTCACAGAATATACAGATGTGTTTAAGTAAATATCTTGCCTAAGAAAACTTTTTGGGTTGTGAAACAAAGCCTAGAATGGAAATTTACTGACAGGCTAGAATACAATGTTTAATTAGAACAGTTGGCTTTCAAAGCAAATATACATTCCTGTGCTGTTCAGAATGTCTGTCCAATAACTCTACTAATTAATATTATTTAATTATAGACTACTTTTTGACCCCACTACACAAAAAAGGACCTGTTTTCTTAAATGTGGTGAAATTGTGCTCTTAAAAATAGGTGGGACACCACTATTCCTACATAACTTTAACTGTGAACACAGTCCTAACATTTTGATTAACAAACATAAATAGATTTACGTAGCATGCCCACAGTAAGAATGTCTCTTTTTAGTGCCATTTTAATCTTGGTTTAAGTATTGTTTACTGTACTGATCAATAGGTTTTGGTAGTGCTATCTGAATCTATGAGAACAGGAATTTAAATCCTGATGTTGAAAAGGGAGATCAAAGAAAAAAATGCAACCTTCACATTCAGTCATTCTTGACATGGTGAATCATTTTATATTATTTTTATTAATGTAATTACAAATTTGATTAATGACATATGCAGTGACCTTGGGAGAATATCCGCCTACCTATGTTTTTATAAATATGAGAACCAGATATCAGTTAAACGCTGTCCACAGTCTACCTCCAAGACGACTCATTTTCCAGCTCCAGCCAATTCCATCTATTAATTGTGATTTCCTCCACTCTTGCACAATGTTGATACAAATCTTAGTGTCACTTTGTTTATCCATTTGGGAATATTATTCTTCCTCAAAATCATCATAGTTGGCCTTAAGATTCAACATGTGTGTATATATATTTAACAAAGCAGTAATTTTTGTATGGTCTATGATCTGCTTGAGAATGCCTTATTGAATGAACTATTTTCCTTGATTAAATATTCCACAGTATAACAGACACCAGAATTTGGTCCAGTTGTTCAGATTTTGGGATGAAGCCGTTAAAAAAATTCAGCCCTAACGACATGTGTCTTTCGGGACATGAACTGCTGACACACTTTTTTGTTTGGTGAATCAGTGTGACAACTGAGTTGGAAGAACACTTTCTGTTAACGTGAAATTAGTCACAAATATGTCATCTTCTCATACCTTTATGGAAAACGGGTACAACTTAGCATTCCTGTCTGTCTTCAACAAGACTAATTAGCAGGCTAACGAGGGTAGCAGACTGCACATTTTCCTTTGGGTTTTCAAAGGATTCAAAGGGAAAGTCAGTGTGATTTGAATATTACTACCTATTTCCTTTTTGCTCTTTTGAAAATTCCATAATAAAATGTAGAGATGCAAACATACATGTACAAGAATTAGAATATAGAACATATGCAATTAAATGGAAGCTTTTCTTTGATAGCCTTGCAAGTCTTTTTGAGCCTTGCAAGCTCGTATTTTTATTTGTTATTAAAAATTCTGCAACTATTACAGAACATTTTTGTCTTTAATGCTGCCTGTATATAGGTATAGTATTGTTACTTGTGTATTTTTGTATTCTTACTCTAATTTAATTTTCGTCATTGATTTCCATTAATACAGAGGATTTATTGTAGAAGTTTTGGTCTTTCTGACATCAATATATCAGTGTGTGTAATGTGGTTAGGTCCAATTTGGTTGAGTTTCCATTTGCAGACATTTTTAATGACCTTACATAGCATTTCTCTTAAGCATAAGATCATGTACTATCTGCATGTATTTGACCGTACAGATTATGGTCTTTACGGATATTCAGATTATATACAAGGACAGCATCTTCTTGTATTGCACACTGGAAAACATTTTTCTACATTCATTATTGCTAGTTCTTGTTGGAATGTTCTTCCTCTAAAATAATATTATCTTTTAAAAAAAGTGTATATATTTTCAGGGGGAAATAAGTTAGAATGTACTTTTAGAAACTGCAGTTGCACACAACAGATATGAAAGATTTTTAAGATAAGGAAATTTCAAACTGTTTTTACTCATTATATTGTGTAAAAATGGCCATTACCCAATAAAACCTTTTAACAGTAAGTATGTTCATAGTTTATATATTACTCAAATATAAGTCTTAGTGATGAATTAATTTAGACTTAATATTACAATTTGGTTCCTTTGCTTACAAAGTTTGCTGAAAACACAGTGGTTTGTATCTCCGAATTTGATTTCATTCTGCACAAGTATATCTAAGACTATGTAAAATGAACTGGAAACAGAATAAAGTCCTAAACAAGTTAATAAAAAATAGAGAACCTCAGTCCTAAGAGTGCTCATCAGGCAATTTTCAAATCATGTATCTGGTTTTGTCTGGAACAGGACTGTACATTGCAGTACAGTGTCAACTCTTTCCATGTCATGTTGAAACATTTAAACCTCAGCTATTTCTTGGGCTGACCTTTTTAAAAAAAGGCACAAGATGTGGAAATTTTTTAATACAGGGGAAAAACTGTATGTATATGGATTTTCATTCTAATCAAGACCTCACTTGTACTGACCATAAAATCTTGCCTTTTGGAGCTCAGAACAATTATAGTGTAAGAGGGGGGAAATTATATCCAAGAGGAGGATATTCCATTAAGCTAAGATGATCTGAACAGTAAACATCATAACTGACATAATTTTGAAACTAATTACTTATTACAGTGTGTTTAAGAAAAGAAAGGAGACATAGCTTGGGGGTATTTTTTTTTTTCGCCAGAACAATAGTTCTGATCTACTTAGCTAATGCATTAGCAGAAGAATCACCCATCGAGTCAGGCTGTCCTCAACATGTATATTGGCTCCTATAAGTGTTCTGTCTCTGACATGCCATCAAATAATTTCATTTTGTTTGCCAGAATCACTCTTTCTTTGCATTTGAGGTGTAGAATAGGCATTGGGGTAAAGGTCTGGTGGCAGAGTTAGCAGTTCCATCTGCTAAGGTGCTGAAGATATGAGTTTAAGCTTTGCTCTAGACTTGCACTTACACCTCGGCTGTATAAGGTTATTGGGAAGGAGTCAAAGGTGATGATAACCACATCAGTCTTTGTCTTCTGATGGATGTAGGTTCTGGTGCCCTGCAACTATCCTGGCCTGGCAGGTGACCTATCCCAGTATGGTCTTTGCCTTCTTTTTGTTGTAGCAAAAAGAAAGGAGTTGGGTTTTGGATAAATTGTGCAATATTGTCACGGGTGTTTCAGATTTCTTTGTAGGCATTTGATACAGTGCAATATAACAAGGAACCACATTGGCTACTTCTTTTTTCCCAAATACTCCACACTTCCAGAGGAAGAAAAATACTCTAACAGCCCTGGACCTCTTCTGATTCCATCAATATGCTAAATTTCTTCTTTTAAACCAATCCCGGTAAGAAGTCAGTTGTACTGTAAAATTTCTCTTTTTTTCCTTCTTAGAAATTTCTCCCCTTTTCTCCTCTGCTATGCCCTGTGGTTGCAACAAAAGAGGAAGAATGAGAAAAAACTCATAACACCTGCTGGAGACAGCAAAGCAGCGATAATTTTGTACCTTTTGTGTACAATTAAAGAATTCAACACATACTGTCTAAGGATTTTTTATTTCCAGTTGCATAGAATTCTTCTTATAGGTTTCTGTTGCTAATGATAGATAGTAACAGGGTAAGCACATGAATTCAGGAAGAAAAAACTACAGTTTGTGATTAGGAAATTGTTTAAACAGTATGAAACTGCCAATCTAAATTTAAATGTGCCCTTTAAACAAATCCATTCTTTCTACCTTTCCTTTGCAAGTGCTGTAAATGCGTCACTTCTGTATTCTGTAGTTTCAGACTCTTCTTATCTCTTAATAGAGTCTGATGGAAGTATCCTGCTAGCTCTTTGCCCCTTTTCAACATGTCCAATGAAGTAGGGTTACAAGAAACAGGGCAACACCGAAAAACTACTATTTTCATGATCATATGCCTTGCCAATTTTCACTTCTGCTCTTAATTTATTCCACACAGCTTATTTTAATGACAATAACAAAGTTTTTGATATGCACAGTACATTTTTTTTCAAACCCTTTTTAAAGAAGTAGGCTAAAAATGTCCAAAGACAGCTTTTAATTCCTGGTGCAGTGATGATTTAAGCATCCAAATTAAGACAAGTGAGAGCCTATTTTAGAGGTGCTGAGCATCAGCAACTCTGAGTTCTAGAGCTTTAAAGCTCAGCACAGTCAAAGGATCAAGCAGGCACATACAAGCAACTCCAAATCAGAGACTGCTTTTGGAAAATTTAGCCTTGTTTCTTAAGGGTGAAATCTCGGCCCTTCAAAGTCAATTACAAATCTCCCAATGACTTCAATAGGCTAGGATTTCACCCTTTATATTTTATAGGAAAAAACAAGCAACATCATACAGAAGTTTCTCTTTTATGATTTTCTTGATGTTTGCTCAACTCTGGCTTCCCTTTAGGTAGGAAAAATCATGGTTTTAATTTAAACTCCATAAAAACAAATAAACAGTAGCTTAATTACAAGGGTGGATGGGATGTTTCACAATGCTTAAGCTAATGTAGTAAAACACCAAGTGTTTGAAAAAACATTTTTAAAGCTCAGAAAACTTCAAACCGTAGTGTGTTTTCTCCTCCCTGTTCCCAACAATGCTGGAGTTGCTAATTTTACAGCATAAATGAGAAACTGATGACAATTTCTAGTAAAGTAGGTTCCATTTGTTTTGGCAGATGCCAACAGCAGCACTATAGGATGACACTTTTAACTGCTTTATCTGTAGTACTTTTTAGGTGCTTCAGTGTATGCCTGTAAGATACACTGTGTCTCTGCTCCAAACTGTATGGTATTGATATTTTCATAATCACTTAGGTATGATCATCTCTTGTTCATATATGTCTTATGTTTCTATAAAACACATTTTTGTGCTTATAATTGACCACACTATGACAATAATTTATAAAATACTTTTACTGGTTGTCATCCTTAAAGATTACAACCTTACTGATGATTCAGAGATGGAAAGTACTGTAATATAAAAACTGAAACACAAACACTGTATAATTTTTTAATTCATAGACAGTCTGCTGGTCCTTGAGTCACTCTGGTCAGATGAAAACAGACAATGTGCTAAATAAACCTTAGATCTTATGAAATGCCCAGCAAGATTTAAATATTATTCTGTTCTACAGCTATGACATATTCAAAAATTTTACCGTTCTGTCAGTTCAAAGACTGAATGTATGGTTTAGCTATTCTAGTCTTTCCAATAGACCATTTCTTCAGGTGTTTGCAAAACAAGAATTGGCCATGATAGGGTTTATTAACATACAAAATATGGCTCTTTATTTTGATTATGTACATGTTCCATCTATGTTAACTTATTTTCCATAATAAGATTAGATACAGAAAGGATTTATGTGATGACTCTCTGACCAATCCCTTTAGGGACTAGAGCAGAACCAAGAACATTGTTGGTCCATATATGGAGAGTCCTTGCATGGAAGAAGGCCTCGAGAAAAATTGTGGTATTGTGGTTCAACAGCTGTTCTTTGCAGGAGTAGGATAAGGATCACCCTTTTCTTTGAAAATTATGCTACTCATCTTCTACAGCTAGCAAAGGTAAAATATCAAGAATACGGAAAAGACTTCTTCCTTGCTGTGTGCCTAGAGATCATGTTTTCAGCTGAGCTCTCTAGTCTCAAATTATTCTTTTGTAAGGTACACTTATTGCCATTCAATATCAATGCTAAATTTGAGTCATCCTGTTAAACTAATTTTTTACTGGATTTTTAACCAACCAAAATTCTACCAGATGTTTCTATAAATAAAGGACAGTGCTGGCCTAGTGTATTTTAGCTAGATCTGCTTTTGGACACTGTAAACTTGTTTCCAGGATTTTAAAAGTCTCAATAGACAAAGTGCATCCTTACCTACCCAGCTATCAATTCTGTATATAATGTGCTTAGAAAACATGCTGCACTAGTCCACTTTACCTTTTGCCTGGCAATACTCCTGAGGCATCTGTTCTCAGATCAAGGGAACATTGAAAGGCTTTAAATCTGATCTCTCAGACAGCTGCGCTAATTTAACTAAAGGGGCTACAAGAGGGGATGGAGAGAAATCTATAAAATATTTGGCTGACATTTGAAAAAAGAGATAGGATGTTTTCTTGTTAACCTTTAGAGCAGCCCATTACATAAATTGTGACAATGTTCTCAGATTAAATGAGACTGTATTCTGGCTTAGCTTTAGATTTATCACTCCAGCAAATGAATTCTACTGTAAAGTCTGGCAATATATCTTTTAAAGAATGCTGTTTATCTCACTGGGGAAGCAGAGTGCTGATAAATAAGGAGCACAGCCTTTTGGATGGAACATGGTAAAGATGGATTGGAAAGAAGATTCAAATGCATTGCTTTCCTTCTTCTGTGTAGGAATGCTCCATGGTATATATCTGATTAAAATTAGAGATTTCTCATAGAACTTTGGTAAGTTTTAACATGATAAACAAAAGTATCTAAGAAATGTTGCCTTCTTATAATATATGATTATGTGGATTCTAATTACATATGAAAAGCATTTGCATTTGTTTGTTCAGTAGTAGCTTCAATTCCTTGTTATGTTTCGGTTCACTCTGAATAAATAAATTTCACCAATTTATGTCTACTAGAGAAGGTTGAGCACTGACATTTTAAATAATTTTATTTTAAAATCTCCTAAAATTAAAACAACTTCAATGAAAATTTTGGATTTCTCAGATACTAAAACTAAATCCTGCACTAGTTTCTAAGTGGTGAAAATTTATTTGTACCTATTCAAACTCTAAGTAATATCAGAAGCTGAAACATAGAGCTCTTACAAAAATCTAAAAGGCCTATTTGCATCTTTAGGAAGACAGTAGAAAAAAGTTTGAAAAATTATTTTAGATTAACAGATGAAAATACTATGTAACAGTATGAAATATTATCAGAGGCAGTCAGTTTATAAAAATTGCTTTCTGGAAATTAATTATTCAATTTCTGTAAAAATCTATATTAAAACATCAAGAAATTAGCTATTAGTAAGCCAAGGGTAATGAACATGAAACTTGATTCCAATAGGATGAATGTTTGAAACCTAAAAAAAATTTTCAATGTCAGTTCCTAAACTGTGCTAGGGAAGCTGTTGTGGGTTGCTTAAACTTTCAGAGGCAAGAGGTTACACACATTGTTCATAAAGAAAGACCCTGATTATTCAATGTGTATAATATCAGATTTGTTATAAAGACTGTAAGTTTGAAAATGTAATTGTGTTACTCATTAAAGTAAAGCCTACTTGCCTGAATAAAGCAAAGGATGGTTCTTCCTTATAGGGTAAGATTTATTTTCAGTCACATTTTGTGTTCTGGGGGAATTGAACATAGCTGACCAAAAAGCAGAAGTATATAATCCTACCAGTCCCACACACTGATTTTGTTGAAGGTTGCAGTGTTTCTTTATTTTATCTTTATTTACTGTAGAAAGTTTGTTGGGTGATGGTGACTAATAGCTGAACATCTGGATGCAGTGACCTTTAAAAGCCTTTAGTCATTACTGTGCCCAATTAAACTCAATATCAACAGAAGTGCTTGCATTTTGACTGGACTAGTATAAATCACTTTGCAAATACATTGTGCAAACAGGGGGAAGTATTACCATCCTGGGCTCATTCCCCTCTAAATGACTTCAGCAGGATGGGTCAGGCGCTAAGGATTTGTTTTGTTTTTTGTTTCCAAAGCACAAACTTTGACAATTAAGAAAATTAATTAATGAAGTTAACTGGACTAAATAGCTCAAAAACTTCAATGAGGAAGAAGACTGGAAGTCAAATGTATAAAAATTATCTGGGACTTGCATCTTATCCAGAGAGAAAAAAAAAATTAAGAAAGCTTTTTAAAGGCCTAACTGGATAAACAACCATGTCACAAAAAGGGTACTAGAAGTAAACAAGAAGCCTATCTGGAACAGCAAAAGGACGAATCATTAAAGGAAGCTATACTTTAAAAGTTAAAAAGTACAAGCACAAAGTGACAATTTCGAAAAATCAAGCTGGGTTTACTTTTACAAAAGAAAATAAAACAAGTGAGCAAAAGGCACTTCTAATAATGTCTAAAACTTGGAAGTCTGACTCCTGTTCAGTGAAGGGTAGAGATAAAAGACAACCTAACGTGGCACGAAACCCCGGCATTCAACAGAGTAACTGTTGGAATGAGGAGATAGACAAATAGAAAAAAAAGTGCCACATCTACAATGGAGGTAAAGCCCAGATCCAAAACCGGTCAGGGCACTGTGTGGGCCAGGGTTGGTGGTTCCCTGGGCCTGGGCTGGGGGTGTCAGGGGCTCCCCGGGGTGGCCAGGCAAGGCCTGGCAGCCACGGCCTGCCCCACCCAGGCAGGGCAGGCAGGGGGGGAGCTGAGGCAGCCCCAGCCCTGGGCACCTCCCTGGGGAGAGGGACAGGGGAAGGCTGGGCCAGGCCTTTGGTCTGCAGGTTGGGTCAGGATCCAGGCCAATGAGGAGAACCAGGATCAGACCCAATCTGGGATGGCTGGACAGGGTCGTGGAGACAGGGATGGGTCAAGGCCAGGCTTGGACATCAGCCAGTGGGGCGGGCCCAGCTCAGCAGGGCCCATGGACAGGCAGGACAGGGCTGTGGCAGGGCTGGAGACGGTGTCCTCCAGCCCCTCTGGGACAGGCAGTGGTGGTCCCCGGTGCTGGAATGACATCCTGGGCAGGGCAGGGGGAGACCTGGGGCAGGCAGGGACATTAGGGCCTCTGAGCACACTCAGGGCCCTGGCAGAGTTTCCTCAGTGTTAAGCACTTAAGTAAAGCAACCAGAAACCTGCTTTTCCCACGATCCTCTAAAATCAATGGAAAAAAAGCTTCTACAAACAGCAATTCAAGCTCCCTATCATCTAAATTGGTGTCTGAAAATCCCTGTCTCTCCATTGACGAGTAGGAGGTCTTTGGGTGGTGCCTGTGTTTGTGTGTTGTGAAGTTATATGTGGAATTTGGGAGGGCTGGTAAGCATCATTTTAGACCTTTAAGAAAATTGACTCATGAAATGTAGCAAGAAATAATAAAACATTTGTCAAGTTGAAGATTGTCTTTTATAGCTAGAAGTTATAAAATGCAGAATTTGTATTTAAAAGAAGAAAAATGATATCTTGGGTGGCTGAGGAACAATTGTTTAACCTTTGTAATATGGAACACCTGGAGGAAAGAGTAATTGAAGATTTCATAATAAACAGAAAATGACATAATACACAATGAGTTTATCAAAGTTAATCATGTCATGCCAACAGGAACCTTTTGATAGCACTGTTTTCTAGACGGTGTATATATCCAAAGACCATTTGATATTATGTCACGTAGGAAACTATTAATTTTACTACAGTAAAATAAATTATGAATTTGTGAAGGCAAGATAACAATAGATCGTGATGAAGGTAACTATCAGGGTAGACACAGTGCAGTTCTTTGGAGTTAATGTTTAGTATTTCTAATTAGTGGTTACAGAATAAAAAGTAGACATGTTTCTGTAGAGCTTGTTAATGGTAGCATGTTAGGAGATGTTGGATGTATTTAGGCTAGGTGTCACATTATACTACATAGCTACCAGAAGTCCCAGTTCTTGAATTGTTTGCATTGATGACCCACCTGGAACATATCACAGTTCCCTCTGGTCCAGATATCTGAGTATCTTTCTTCTGTGAATTGAAGCTTGGCAGAGGGGCGCCTGCTGCGTGCCTGGATCTTTCCCTGAGGTAGAGTTAGGAGAAATCTTAACACCAAGCAGATTAAATATAAACATTGCCATCATAAGAATGATGAGTTAGAGGACTGAAGTACTAGGAATGCAAAGAAGTTCAACAGTACAATTTGCCCAGACTTCTACCTGGATCTCATAACAGAGAATTATCCTATAGTTCATCAGTCATAAACGCAGAAGCAGAAGAAGATCAGGTACCTAAATTTAGGCTCGGTGAACACTGCTTGAAAGAACTCAGTCCATTTGTCCTGGGAAAAGACAGAGAAATATTACGGTTCTCTGGTAATGAATCTCTATTAATAACAGGAAGGCAGAAAAATATTTTAAGATAAGCTGCATTTCAAGCACAAGAAATTGGCCATGAGCACCCTTAGCGTGAAAACAAAACACTAAAAATATAAAGATTTCTAAGCATCAGAGCAATAAAATTCTGGAAAGTCTTTACAATGGAACAATCATAAGATGAAGATTTATTTATTTATCAATATATTTCTTTATATATCTTTTATATTTTCATTTTTTCATCATTCTTATATTGAAAGATATTCAAACATGCCTTCTTCTTTAAGAACACAGAATTTCTGTAAGTTCCTATAGTGATGAAGTTCATAGAGTGATGCCCTTCCTTCAGCCACTTTTTCTCTACATTGAAATAGGTGCCCTCAGAATATGCTAAAGGAACTCTCTTATTTGTTCATTGTGCAGGTCACTTCTCTGAAGAGAATGATGTCCTTTGCATTGCATTCCTTACTATGCTTTTGATATGAAAAAATCCTGTAAGGTAGATTATCTGAAGATGAAAACTAGATTGTTTCACTCTTTAGGAGGAAGAAGAAACCCACAGCAGATATATATAGGTAGAGTGTTTAGTATTTATGCATGATAAATCTTGGTGAAATTCATGATTCTTTTAATCTGGCTACAGTATTAGGTAGCATTAATGGAAATGAAAATAATCATGCATTCAGTCTGCTGTCTTTGGCAGCAGTAAAATTATAACAGGGTGAAAGAATTCAAATGCAAAATGTTAAAAAGATTAAATTATTAAAGAAGAGAACAAGAATTAAAAATGTGCAAGCTGGCAAAATAAAAAGTGATCTGGAGTCCTTGATCCCAAGTTGGAAACTGTATAAGGGAGAATTATTTAGAAGGATGCAAAGAATTTACAATAAAAAGTCCTGTTATTCAAAACTAAAACCTGACTTTCTTACAAACCCAACTGGCAATGTGTGGCTGAGTAGCTCAACATCTGATTAGCTCTAATACTGATACTGTAAATTACCAGTAAAGATCTATGTTCTGCATTTTGATTTTACTTTCTACTTCCTGTTCTTCTGAGAAAGATGTATTAAACCTACCCATAGTAGGTGTACTGTCCTACCATGAGCTGGCACAGCTTTTCTGTGCTATGTGTTGGTAAGTGGCATTTATATCTCATTTCTTCTCTTCTTCCCTCCCCCTTCTCTTTACAGTATCGACAGGTTACAGTGAATGGTTATAGCAGTCTCACAGGTTGTGTCTAAACTGATCTGTGGGCATGAATGCAATGTGAGTCAAAATCTTGAATCCTGGTAATTCAGATTACAGAGCAGGGCTGGACAGTTGTTCTGGTCTGATCCAACTTCCTGAGTGTTACTGTCTGCAAACCAGAAGTGGAGGGAAGAAGGGAATATGGTTTGTACCTGTCATGGAATGAATGCTAATTAAACTGACGGAAGCAAGTGTTTCATTATTTGGGCAGCATCTAGTTTTATGAATTGCCTGTGAGTCATATTTTCCCTGCGAGTTTTCCCCTCCATTTCATTCAAAAATGCACGAAGAACATTGTGTTAGTTTCTAATTTCTAAAATATTCATATGGTATGTATTTGAAAAGTAAGAAAATTTTTAAAGAGTAATTTTTAAAGTCTTTTTAGAAAATACCATAATGTGTTAATTGTGTAACATGCAACAAACAGAACTTTTGCTAGCATTATTTATAATAAAATTTTGGTGTTTACAAAGAAACTGACTTCAAATTCAGATACCTAAATTTAGTTGTCTATTATATAGATGTTTGTGTATGAGCTGTATGCACAAGATCCCATTACCATCACTGGAGGTCTGCATTCACACCACTCAAATGCAAACACTAAATTTGGTTAGCTGACTAGTGTTTTTTTACTCTCTTGACTATACTGCCACAGGACTTGATTCAATTGCATATACATAGGTGGCTAGTGCAATCTGAGATACTGTGGAGTGTCCAAAACCATTGCATAGGATTAGGAGATATCACAAAAGATTTATGGGAGATCCATACTCTAATGTATCAGCAGTGGGAGGTCAGATATGTTACCCTGGGGAACCTGAACAAATGTTGATATCTACCTGTATTTAGAAACATTATGTAATTTGTCCCCTACCTTTGCAGAGATTATAATGAGTTTAGTTGCATGTGTATATTTACAAGTAGACACACAAATTCATATAACTAAATCTGGATTGGAATCCCATTCTTCTGGGTAAGAAAGTATGAAACATGGATTCTCCTCCTGAAGCGATGGAGAGAAACTGAAAAGGCTTTGGCCTCTTCAAGTATCTGCTTGGCAGAGTCCCATAGGATAAGGCTCTGGAGGGAAGAGGGGCCAAAGAAAGCTGGTTGTTATTCAAGGATCACCTCCTTCAAGCACAGGAAAGGTCAATCCCAACAAGCAGGAAGTCAGACAAAAGTGCCAGGAGGCCTGCATGGATGAACAAGGTGCTTCTGGCAAAGCTCAAACACAAAAAGGAGGTATAGAGAAGGTAGAAGCAGGGACAGGTAACCTGGAAAGAATACAGAGACATGGTCTAAGCATGCAGAGTTGCAGTTAGGAAAACAAAAGCCCACCTGGAATTGCATGTGGCAAGGAATGTCAAAGAAGGCTTCTCCAAGTACGTAGGTGACAAAAGGAAGACTAGGGAAAATGTGAGCCCACTAGTGAATGAAATAGGGCACCTCATGACACAGGAGATGGAAAAAGCTGAGGTCCTGAATGCCTTCTACACCTCAGTCTTTACTAGGAAGACTGGCCTTCAGGAATTCCAGGTCCCAGAGACCGGGAAAAGTCTGGAGAAAATGAATACTTACCTTTGATGGAAGAGGATCAGGTCAAAAAATACTTAAGCAAATTGGACATACACAAAAGTCCACGGGCCCTGATGGGAAGCACCCAGGAGCACTGAGGAAACTGGCTGATATCATTGCAAAGCCATCCTCAATTATCATTGAAAAGTCATGGCAACTGGGAGAGATGCTTGGGGAATGGAGGAAAGCTAACATCACTCCTGTCTTCAAGAAGGAATACCCAAGGAACTACAGGCTGCTCAGCCTCACCTCAGTCCTTGGGAAGGTGATGGAGCAACTAATCCTGGAATCCCTTTCCAGGCACATGAAGAACAAGGTGATCAGGAGTGGTAAGCACAGATTCCTCAAGAGAAAGTCATGCTTGACCAATGTGATTACCTTCTATGAAGAAATGACTGGCTTGGTAGATGAGAGATGAACAGTCTACCTAGACTTCAGTAAGGCTTTCTACACTGTTTCTCATTAGATCCTTATGGAGAAGCTGATGAAGTATGGGTTGGATGAGCAGACAGTGAGGTGGATTCAAAACTGGCTGAATGGCCAGGCCCAGAGGGTGCTGGTCAGTGGCATGGAGTTTAGTTGGAGGCCAGTAGCCTGTGGTGTACCCCAGGGGTCAGTACAAGGTCCAATCCTGTTTAACATTTTCATTAACGATCTGGATGACAGGGCAGAGTGTACTCTCAGCAAGTTTGCTGATAAAACTGGGAGCAGTGGCGGATACACCTGAGGGTTGTGCTGCCATCCAGAGGGACCTTAACAGACTGGAGAAATGGCCTGACAGGAACAAGGGAAGTGCAAAGTCCTGCACCTGGAGAGGAACAGCCCCAAGCACCAGTACAGGCTGGGGGCTGCCCAGCTGGAAAGCAGCCTTGCAAAAAAAGACATAGGGGTCCTGCTGGACGCCTACATGAACATGTGCCAGTGATGGGCCCTTGCAGCAAAAAAAATCAAATGGTATCCTGGGCTGCATTAGGAAGAGTGTTGCCAGCAGGTTGAGGGAGGTGACCCTTCCTCTCTACTCAGCACTGGTGAGTCCACGCCTGGAGTCCTGTGTCCAGTTCTGGGCTCCTCAGTACAAGAGAGACATGGACATACTGGAGAGAGTCCAACAAAGGGCCAAAAAGATGATTAAAGTACTGGAACATCTCTCATATGAGGAAAGGCTGAGAAAGTTGGGACTGTTTAGCCTGGAGAAGGGAAGGCTCAGGGAAGATCTTATCAACCTATATAAATATGAGAAAGAAGAAGACAGAGCCAGGCTTTTTTCAGTGGTGCCCGGTGACAGGAAAAGAGACAATAGGCACAAACTGAAGCACAGGAGGTTCTGTCTGAACTTAAGGAAAGACTTTTTAACTGTCAGCATCACTAAGCACTGACACAGGTTGCTCAGAGAGGTTATGGAGTCTCCATCCTTGGAGATACTCAAAAATCTTCTAGACATTTATTAATGCTTTGGGGTATATTTCAATACTCCTGAGAATATGGGTTTCAGTACTCCGTAATGCAGATGACTAATCTTCTTACTTAAGAACACTAATTGAGACTTTTAAAAATAAATACCTTCTAGAATTTACATTGAATAAACTATAAATAAGAATTAACCCCCCGCCCCCCCAAAAAAGAACAAAATGCCACTTTAAACATTTTCAAGCCATATGACTTCCATTCACAGTCAAGTACTATTTAAATAATAAATATATCAAAATTTTACCTGAAGTATTTCCTTTCTGAAGAAACAATTTTCAGGTAAGTCTCTGAGGCAGAGTATAAGAAGACAGGGATTACTTTCCTGAAAACAAGTCCTGAAGTTCAAAGTTAGGCTTTCTGGATTTCTTCAAGAACTATGATTCCACCTCAAGTAGCCAAATTTAGGGACTTTGATGCAGGAGATAAATGATATAGTGCCACAAATCAAGTAACCGTAAGGAACACATATATAAAGCAATCCCTCGATCATTAGTGAGTGGTTCCAATCAAGAAGAAAAGGCTAATAGAAAAAAAAAAAGTATTTAAGAAAGTAGTAATAAGAAAAAACATGGAGCAATATCCTCTCACAACAGATAAAAATTACAAGCACTTACAGAGTGTCAGATTTCCTTTTAAATTTAAGCCTCTGTAAAATGTTATGGTATATAAGGTTAAAAATTAGTCTTCAGCTTTAAATCTGGTTGAAGAGTGAAAGATAAAGGAATATATTCAAGCACTTAATTCATTAAGTTAGACCAGTAAGCAAAACTAAATAGGCATCTAACTTGACTTTTCAATATTCTTGGCCAATACTTACATTAAAATTAAATTTAATTAATTTTTTCCTCTTACATTGTCTTTATGATAAAAAATACCAGAAATAAAATGAACTGATTACTGACCTAGCAATGTAGGTATCCACATAGCAGCCATTTTTTTAGACTTTGTCTTGCCCAAACTAGAACTAGTAAGCCTTTTTCTCCACTGCCTTCCAACGGACCATCTGGACTCATTTTTCTTCCTTTTTTCTCTCTCCTTTAGTTTTTATGGTCTTATTCCAGAGACAATTTGGCAGTAAATTTCTTATTTCTTTTTCACCCAGTCTGTGGCTTCCCCACTTCAGATACTCCCAGAACACCTGTGAAAATAAAATGTGCCATTATTGAATTTGATACTGAAAGAGCTGAATCCCTTTAAGTGATCTTAAGTTGGTGAGAAAAATTGCACATCAAACTAATATTATCACAAGACAAAATATGAGAAAGACATAGATATCAGACCAGTTGCTGTTTTCAAACAATGTTGCTTCGTATGCTGCAGCGAAGTGACCAGGTTTATACCCTCCGGAATGGAATGGAATGGAATGGAATGGAATGAAGTGGAATAGAATAGAATAGAATAGAATAGAATAGAATAGAATAGAATAGAATAGAATAGAATAGAATAGAATAGAATAGAATAGAACAGAACAGAACAGAATATTTCAGTTGGAAGGGATCTACAGTGATTACCTAGTCCAACTGTCTGACCACTTCAGGGCTGACCAAAAGTTAACTGAGAAACTGTTTCTATGTGAATCCAATCTCTGCAAATGATATCTCTCTCTATATGCTTATATAAGTTACATAAGTAGGGCATAGCATAAATCTGTGTTGTTGCGGACACTCAAGAGCAGAGTCCTGAGACAAGACATGCAGCCCAGCGGTTTGAAGTCATGCTTTGAGATGTGGCTGGAAGGTGTCTCAGTGCAGAACTCAAAGCCTCCTGCCTCAGGAAGCCCCACAAATTGACATGTTGCTGGACATGTCCAGACAGGCCCTCCATGAGGCAGCTTGGTGGGTGGTAAGAAATACGACACGCCTTTCCCATGGAAAGGAAGCACTCTTTAAGAAAGATGCAAGCATTGCTATACATTCAGAAAGCAATTTAGGGTTTCGAATAAAAGAAAAAGCTGCAGACAGTGGACCTTACCCTCACATATATACTCTAAGTTGTTAAAGATGGGATTTTTAATACCCCTTGCAACCGTTTATAATAAACTCAATTGACAGGTTTTACCCTAGATACAATGATGTAGAAACAGGTTAGCACTGAGCGGCAGTGATAACATCATAAAACAAAAAGAAATCTTTCTGGATTGGCCCTCTGTACAAGCCCTGGCTTATCACACGTTCCTGAAAACGTCTGTGGTAGTTTGCTATGACTACGAGGAATTGTGTTCCCATTTACTGCATGTTTCAGCGACGGCGACCACTCAGATCTTGTATTTTGTGTATTTATCTCCTGCTTTGTAGGTTACTCTCAAAGGAAGAAACAGCATGTAATTAGAGACTATGCATTATCAACGGTGATGATAGCAAATAAAAAATGCGAGGTGCTATGATGTATTTACCTTTGACTGCAAGATCCTGTGTTTGGATTTAACAAATTGGCTTTTCAGAAATTTGCTCATCTGAACAGCAGCTGTTTGCCATATGGATCAAAACTGCATTTGGCAAATGGAATCATTTCCTCATGCCCATCTGATTTTCATGTACAGTCATATATCTGAATGTTAAGGGAGGAGTTTGCTGGTCTACTGAGGGTGGTTCAGCTGAGAAGTGTTTATTTTGAATCCTAGTTTTCTTTTGCTTTTTTTTTCTTTTTCCCAGAAGGTTCTTCTCCTGCAGAAAACTTAAAACAAAACAAAACAAAAAGCCCTAAACCCAAAACTTAATAAAGTAATCTGAGGAAAATGAAAGGCAGTGGAAAAGTGAGGGAGAAATATTTTTTATTCTTAACAAAATAAGCCAAATAAAATATTCTGGCTGAAATCTGGCTCCAAAGAAGTATGAAACACTATATTTCTTGTATCATCTAAATATTTGATTACTGTCAATAAAATCAATAATTTAATTAAAGAATAAATTAAGATGATAACTACCAGTTATAATATTAGTGCAAGAAACTTTAATAGTAGTAATACTTAAAAATGTTGACAAGGAAGTTCCAAATTTACCTAATCATGATTGAAGTCTATTAAACAAGATTATGTAAATAAGAAGAAGAGCATCCTTTCCCTGTATGGGTTATAATTCTATAAGCACATAATTTTTTTTCATTATAGACTTCTAGCACTGTTCATGCAAAGCTATCATGGCAGATTTCATACTTTTAATGAATGAACAGAGCCTCACAACACCTTCTGGATATTATGGGTAAGAATTGTTGCAACCAGTAACTAAAGCGAGTGAGATTAAGAAATTTATTCATGAACATAATGCATATCCAGATTTACATATTATGTTCACATGTTCCCATATGGATTTCTACACTAACAACACAAACCAAAGAACATCAGAGAGATAATAAATACATAAAAATTAGGCAATGTATAATTGTGGATTCATTTATAACTTTGGTGTGCTGTCCTCATGACCAGAACACTGGTTTCATTCACCTCTTGAGCTGTTGACTCGTGACTTATTTAATCAGAACCATAGCTACAAAGGAAATTACTTTTTATTATCATAAGAATTTTTTTTTTAGTTTTCTAAGTTTTTCCTGTATTTAACAAAATGTCAAAATCTGATGTTTTGGGGAATTAATATTAAAAATTTATTGAATTACGACAATTAAAATGGTTCATTGTATTTTAATTCCATTCTATTTTATAATTATTTCTGCTACACATTAATTCTGATTTTTGTTTAAAATATCTAGAAAACTCTTCAAACTAAAAAACATCTTTTTAAATTCTGATATCTGTCAAAAAGTTCAGATTGCTTTGTAATTTCAGAGCTCCTTATAAATCAAATAAAAAGACTTGTAGAATGCACCCTTTCTTCAGTTTTGGTTTTGATTTCATTCTGATTTTAAAATATCTGACCTGCAAGTTCCTAGTCAGTTTTAATTAATGTTCAGGATTCTGTAAGTAGTTTGATGTAACTTCTATATACACTGTGTATATTAGCAATAGAGATAATTTCTTTATTGATCATGTTCTGGAAGTTCAATGCATTCAAAATAACATTCTCAATTAATCATATAAATGTTTCAAAACTCCTAATAGATTTTATCATTCTCTTTTTGGAGCTCTGTTCACCTCTGCGGTCCTCAGTTCTGAAGAATTCAACAAAGAATGTGAAAGGCAAGGACTGTAGGTTTTTATAGAACTAAGAAACTAGTCCCCTAAAAGGAATCCATAACCCAGGGTTGGATGCCTGAGCTACTTAGACAAATCTAAAAAGTTGAATCATATTCCGAATTGCAAGTATTTCCTTAGCTACCTTTGATCATGTTATTACATTCACATAACAGCAGGGCAATCAGAGGTACTGCCTTTGCTCCTGAAGAAATACAGGCATGCTAGCATGGTGCTATGCCTAACAGCCTTAACTTGATCTCAGAAAGTGTAATTAGCTCAAATCCAACACAGGAATGCTATACCTCTCCTATTTCTAGTTCTAGAAACAGACAGGTGCAATCTTGGAGGTATCTTTGCATATGTCAGTAAAGATATATTGAACCTGGATGCTAAACCAAGAAGCGAACTGGAATAGTTTAAGTATGGGGGTTAATCCATGTTTTCCTCCAGAGTTAAATTCTTGATTCATGGTTTCTTTTCACTCTTAGGTGAAACAATAGGCATTTAAAACAAATATTGAAATACTGCAGCTAGGGTCCTTCTTTTCTTTTGTTGTGGTGTGCATAGAAGAACACTCAGGAAATGTGGGTTAAGAGTTCATTGTCCCCCAAAATTGTTATTGACAATTTAAGACTTAAGAAATCTTCATTTCAGCTCGCTGATTTGCTGGCTGGACTCAAGTTTGAGTGCTCTACTGAGCCATTGTGTTATCTGTCTTTCAAACCAAAATCTGAAGTCCATGATAAATTTTTTACAAATTCCTGAGGATTCTGTCTTACATCATAAACATACGAACATGGCAGTTTCATGTGAGTCCATGGGTTTCAGGATGATTTTGTAATTCATTAGAATACTTGTGGTGCACTAGAACAACATAATTTCTGCCCTTTACCTACCTTTTGCCTCATTGAATATATTTCCTTTATTCTTAGCATTTTTTTTCCTATTCTCTTCATCTGTTAATTTCATTATATTCTTGCAATAAGCAAATTTCAACTAAGAGGAGATATGTTGAAGACACTCAGAAAGATAGGCATCTGACTGAGAGGAAGTAAATAATTCCAGGATACTTAGAGGGCAACGTGAAAGTTGCCCTCAAAGTTTATTCTATCCAGTCAGATTAATTGTGCCCCAAAATGCCTATTTATTTCTAACAATGCTACCATGAAAGCTAAGTGAATACCTCAGACATAACTGCAAATAACAGATATCTAGCATTAGACGAAATGAATACCACCCAAAACTAATAGCTAAGTAGAAATGAGGCCAATGTAAACATTCCCATTGGGAAAAGAGCCTTTAGTGTGGAGTCATTATATGTTTTATTAAGTTTGTTTGTGATATCAATATGTGTATACCATGTTACATGGCAAAATGACATGAGTGCTTTTCAGAGTTCACCAGTGAACCCACTGCCTCCAGCCCAGCTGGTTGCTGTGGGATGTGGCAGGAGGCTGAAGGCAGCACAGGGACAAACAGATGTATTCTCAGGAGGAGGCATGAGCACCCAGAAAGCTGGGCTTCCTTTGGTAAGGCTGGAGGACTACAAGACAGAAATATGCAGGAAATACAGGGTATAACGTGGCAGAAATACAGTGTCACTGAAGAAGAAATCTATGTTTTCCCATCTATTTATGACAGGATCATGGGTGTCAATGATTTGCCTTCCTTCTTGTAATATTTTTACAGACTTCCTGGACTCTAGAATATATCTGAAAGTTTTCTTACGTTCCTTATTTTCACTTTTGGTTCCCTGGTGTGTACATAAAAAATGCGTTTTTACATGGATTTGTGAGTAGACAACCTTCCATTCCAAACACAGATGGTACATCTGCATTTATTATTTAGACATGTTAAGTGGAACACTTTTTAAAAGCCTATTTTAACTATACTTTGTTCTCTCTGACTTATTAAATTTGGAGACGATACAGTGACTCTTTTATTTAAAATAGAACATTTGTGCTCTATTACCTAGTAAAAAAAATGAATAAACAAACTGCTATATCCCTTCCCCATAGTTGCTGTTGTGCAGCCTTTGTGCCTGCAGAGATTTTACCTACAAAGAAAGCTGTGTCATTGCCTCGTTGTTCATCAAGTATGTGATCAGTCTTGGATTAAACAGTGTGATGCACCGCTGAAAAATGCTCTTCCTTCCTGTTGCTGTTATAACATGTTTGATTCATTTTGCCATGGTTGCTACTTCACTGGAATTTTTGCTGGCCAGATGACCTATGAATCTCAGTTTGAATGTGTATTTTTCTGACCTGACGTTTTTTTCTTTGAATTACATCACAAAAGCTAGCTGTTCATTCAGACTTGATTTTACAAGGCTAAGGGTTGTATTTAATCAACTGTGTTGTGTTTTGGCTCAAGGTAAAATTAAATGGGTTTTCCACTTCGCTCTGTGAGGTTTTGGTCAATAGTTTGTAAGTTATTTTGAAGTCAAAGTCCTTTGAAGTACCTTCTCCATTTTCATAAAAATAGTCCCATATGCCTAGACCCAAGAAAGTTCTTTTGAATACATGTCTAAAAACATGAGTAGTCCCATAGATATAATGGGAGATAACCAAGGATTTAAATTTGTGAGTATGTTTTATTACCCCTTTAAAGGTGTCACACAGGAAAACAACTAGTTTATATTACTGATGATGAAGAATGAAGTTTAGGGCAGACTTAAACTTCACTTGTCTCATAGCTTTTCTAAAACATAGTGGAATCACCATTTGTGAGAATTAGGATGTCAAGCAGACTTTTCCATGCTTTCCTGAAGCTAATCTTCTATGTAAAAGAGAGAAGGGCTATAAGAAAAATTTATAAAAATTTGGAGTTACAACAAATGTTACAATGATTTCTGCTTTTCGGCCCACAGAGTGCTACAAAGTTTATACCATATTGCAGACTTGGGGACATATTCCTGATGTGTGCCTATGTAATGCCTGCTGCCAACTGTAACACCTTCAGACGTGATCTTTTTGATCAGTATAAAAGCTGGTCTCCGCTGTTAACCTCCATCTTTTAACCTCCCTGTAACAGGAGACCCTTGGAAATAAAGATTTAATATGCTGCTGTTTATTGTGCCAGGACTTCATCGGATACACCGATGTGGTAGAACATTTCAAGCTGTTCTTATTCCTTTACCTCCTTGAAAAGTTTTTTTGAAAATCTATTGCACTTTGAAGAAGTATTTTTTCTGGTTCTATTGTAATTTCATATTTCAGCAGTCACTCTGGTGTCTGCAAAGTCAGGAAAGAAGACAGTTAACAGGATGGTAGTTAGTATATCTCAATATACCACCTAAAATGCCTACTAGCTGCAGTTGTAGTTGCTAAATTTTGCCCCTAAATTAATTATATTTTGTAAATTTTTCTTCTAGCATTTTTTTCACAGTCCAAAAATTGATTCATAAATCTTATCCCATATAAGTGTATTTTAAAAATGACAATAGACAGGAAGACTTCTGTAATTGTGCTGGGTTTTAATAAAACTTTTAGAAGACAGAGAGCGACAGGGAAAGAGAAGAAGAAGGATGAAAAGAAAAGCAGAAAGAGAGAAAGTTAAAGGGAGAGTCTGATAGAGGGATAGAAAGAGAAAAGGAGAAAAATGGAGAAATAAATAGAAAGAGAGTAAGAAAGAAGGAAAAATAAAAAGAGGAAGAGGAAGGGAGAAAAAGAGAAAGAATGAGAAAGAAAGAAAGTGAAAGGAAGAGAAAGAAAGAGAAAGAAAGAAAGAGAAAGAGAGAGAGAAAGGAAGAAAAGGAAAGAAAAGATTAAATTCTATATACACTGTCAGCTACTGGCAATGAGGCATATAAGTGGTTCACCAGAATAATTAGTGCTCAAAGTTTTTTTAAAATGTGGTATATACAACATTCAAAATTTTGGTTAATTATGCCTCTCATTAAAAATTGAAAGATTTTTTCCAGATAGAGTCAGCTTTCTAAACCAGTCCTTTCAATGGGGCTATGTCAGACATCCTTGTCATAAAATACAGATTAATTGTAGATAGTGTGCTTGCTATTTTAATCTTGGGGAAATGAATACCAGATTTTTTTTTTCTTGGAGAAACTATAAGAAAAGTAGTTTAAATGTTGTTCATCTCAAGCTGAGTGACATAGCTCTCTATTTCCTGTGGGTGCTCAATGCGTATTCTCAGTGGTTTATTTGAAGTGCTTCCATAACTGAAGGACATGTGCATAAAATAATCTCAGGCAAAAATACAGACAGTTTGTTGCCATTGTTCTTTAATATATGAATTGAAACCACATTGTTTTATCTACTGGGAATAAATGAAGAAATACAGTGGAACAGTAAAAAATAGTTAATCAGATATGTGGTGTATAAATCTACATATTTTCAGAGTTGATGGTTTTATTTTTTTTATTAAAAAATGTTTATTCAAACGTTTACATGAAAATCAAGTAAAGGACAGAGGGGTTCTTGGGTTTTTGTTTGTTTTATTGTTTTTTTTTTTCTTAAGGAAAAGAAATAAAATTGTAACATTCAACATTTATTGTTTCATATTATATGAAAAAGGTAATACTTTTCAGGATTTTTTATGTGGAACATTTTGTACCAGAAGTAAAAAGCAACTCACAAAATTGTATATTTGAAAGTTCCTTGTCCAGCTGATTTATCTCATATTTTTGTTTGAATGTTTACATCGAAACCTTGGTAGGCTGCATACAGAGAGAAAAAACGTCATAAATCACTGTGAAGATAATTAATTTCATAGCACTAAAAACTGGATGACCATCAAATGTTGGCAGGTTGGAAAACATTTTAAGGAAGTACCACTACAAACTTGTTCTGTTTTTATACTTTTCCCTAGACAACCTTCATTGATTACTGTCAGATAAAATTTCTAGTCTATGTGGACTTGTCCTTCAACCTAGTCTGTAGGTTCTTAAAAACCTATGTGACTAATCTGGGGAGTTAGATATACAATGAGTATTAATCTGTATATCGCTATTTTAAGACAGACTTCAAAAAAACTTGCAGTAATAATACAAACCCAGAAATAATGTGTTTCAGTTTGGGATAGACCACAACTGCTATTCAGCAGAAAAAAAAAACCACCTTTCCATAAAGTTTTTTCTGTGCCAGTATTGTAAATACATTCATTGCTTTATGTCTATTCATATTAATCTGAATTTATTGAGAAGATCATTTTATGTAATAACCTGATTAAAAATATTGAAATAGACCGTCACACCAGCTTGCTTAGCAGTAGTGTTCCAAATTCAAAAAATTATTAATTAATTGATAAGTTTCATTTTGGATGTGAAGAATGGGATCAAAACTTTGGCAAAGTTGAACAAAGCTGATGCACGTGAACAAGCAGACAGCTTTAGAATTGTAACGTCAGACAATAGACATCTAAATTGTGCTTCAGTATTTCTGCTACAGAAGTAGGTAGCAAAATCCTCAGCAAAAGAATATTCTAAGGCAAGATTATACTCTGTCACTGTTTAATGTGCAGCAAAGCCTAATCATCCATGCTCAAATATCATCTATAAGAAAAAAGCTTGGCAACAATTAATCTCTATGAAAAATGGGGACTGGGTACTTTGTAAAAATAGATACCATAGTGTTGAGGTATGGAATACTAAAAATAGCATAGAGAAAAAGCGTGTATGTTTTATTGGCATAGGAAATGTAGGGCAATCACACTGTTATCAGTGTCATTTCAGTACCAGCATTGCAATACCTGTGATAAGATCTTTAATGGACAAAACTATACTGAAAAAGGCTTCTCTTCAGTATATAAATAAATGGAAACAACAGAGAAATTTAACAGTTTGCCCTAGTCTTCCTTTGAGAGTTCCTGTCCTGATACTGCAGCCACGTCTCTTTTCCCTACTTGACTATTTTCCAGTAGCTGCATTGCAAAGCTCATATCCCAAACAAGGAGACTTTGATTCAAATAAAGTACCCAAAGCTTCTTCTTGAAAAGAATTCAAGCTGAGATTCCTCCTCTGATAACATATTTTCTGATGTCTTGGCAAGCTTTCTGTCTCCAGGGTTACAAACCTTAAACCAGGAAAGATCAGTGCTTTATGGCCATCAGTTGTGAGCTCTTTTTTGTTTGTGTTTTCTCCGAGCTGCTATTAATATGTCCTCATGTCTGAGAGATTGCTAGGAAACTGATGAATCCACATTTAGGTTTCTTTCTAAAATCTTTAACAGCACCCTAGGTAGAAATTCTCCTCTTTGATATGAAATCCTAGAGAATTTACTCTTGACAAGCAAGTTCTGGAAGTCTTCATTCTCTGGAATTCAAAGGGCTAACGCTTTTGTCTCTGGATTTTCAAATTGCTGAAGTTATTCTATAAAGTATAATTCACAGTCAAAGTCCAGCTTAATTTTATTCTTTGTTACTCTAAACATACTGAAAATACATTTTAAAATGTCTACCAGTCTGAGAGATATTAATACTATTTTTATAGCAATACCTGTTTTAAACCTCTGCACTTTAATTTCTTGTAGCTGATCTTTCAGCATCACTTTTGGTAGGGTCTTCTCAGCATCTCTGTCGATGATCGTTCTTTTACAGAAGTATCATATTGGAAGATAAGGACTCTTTGCTGTCTGCCAACCATTTTACCTCCTCAAAAGGTAGAATGTATACTGCAGAGAACCTGTTTTAAGCTTTTCCCAACTTAAAAGCATGCATTTAAATTTAACAAAACAATACATGGGCTTGCATTAACATCTCTGCACTGCTTTCATCAAAATTTTCCTGGAAATCCTTTTTGTTTGTTTATTTGGGGTTTTTTTGATTTTTTTTTGTACACTAATTGTTTTATAATTTATAAGTAAAAATAATGTCAATCCTTCAAAAGTTTATTTTATTTTTCAAATAAGAGCAATTACTGAAAATAAACAATGCTCTGGAAAACCCAAAAATTATTCTCCAGTTTGGGATTTAACACATAAAAAGATCTTAGAAAAACTACCCTCAGTTTGATGGTTTAACCAGTTAAATGAAAAAAATATTCAGGCAGGTACGTTCTGTGGCTCTACTTAAGTACACCCTTGGTTTTCACTGACTTGAAAAATGCGGAGGGAGGAGTGAATTATCTAAACATATAAAATTTTCAGACTAAAAATTACTGTATTGTCAAAATTGCATATATATATATACACCTAAGCTTAGGCACTATAGTCATTACACTACTTTAAAAAGTAGGTGATTTTAAAATCAATGTGATATGGAGGTTTCCTTAGTGATTGAATATTTTGGGCCGATATTTTCAAGATTTTCAACAATAAGAAAGACTAGAAATGTGCTTAAACATTATATATACGAATGTAGATTTCCTTGATCATGATTGAGCTTTGTAATTTACATAAATAAGCAAAGGAATGAAGACTTTCTGAATTAAAAAACAACACCTGGAAAAAAGCGAGATCTGAAGACTGAGCAATATCCACAGATGAATTTGAACAAACCTTTGACTTGGTATTCTAATAAGCATGAAAAACCTCTTTATTTGCTAAAAATTAAGCACTTACAGAAAAGCACAAATGCATGCATATCTGAATGGTTAAATAGTATAGAGAGTAACTATGCTCAGAGAAGTAATGCAGTAACTATGGCATGTAAATTAAGGGCTTTTGGGAATGTTGCTTCATATCAAATGTATTCAGCTTCTGTTTCTTTTTCCGATGGTCAGTACCACAACTTGATTTTAGGAGACTAAGGTCAAAAAGAGGTTCATTTTTTTCTTACATTCTCGCACCAAAAAAACCCCTCACAACCAAAAAAACTCCACCCTATTGTAAAGGTTTTGCAGATCAAATTAGGCCCTGAGTAATACAGGCAAAGTACGTTAGAATCTATTTAACAGTACTGCCAATGGCTTTTACCCTTTCTAGACGTTCTTGGTGCTTCAGGGACTAAGAGGAAACAATCAAATTTAAACAAGAAGTTTAATGTCCTCAGGTGATATACCTAAACTCTGAGTACGTACAAGCAACAGTTCTTTTGAGTGAGGGATTTTTTGCATTCCTAAAAGTATATATCCACAATGCAGCACATTCCCAAAAACTTCAAATGGAAATTACTGGGAATTTTTATGATAATAACCGGTTTGCATGCACATTTGTTTGCAAAATTTATCTCCTTGTAAATAAAGCATTTAGGTGTAGAAATATCTAAATTTTGGTCAGATAAAATTTGATCCGATATTTCCTATGACTAGCAATGTGCTGCATGTCGATTCTTGCATTTTTCTTTTATTATTTTTTCCCCAAATATTGGAAATAGCTATTTCCAAACCAATCTTGAAGGGTTGTATTATCATCAGCTGCCATTGAGCACCATGCCATAAATGGGTTAAATTGCTTTCATACTAGAACTTAAAAATTGTTTTGTTATTCACCTTAACTATTCTTAGTTAGCATACAACATATGTGTAAAAAGCAGTTACAGTATGTCTTACACAGGAAAACTATAAAGGGTTTATGTTAATAACTGACTGCAGGGATGAACACTGGATTACCTGACTAGGGTTTAGGACCTAGACCTGAGCACCTGGGAGTCTGGGTGTGGGGAGAGTTGTGAATTATATGTTTGAATATTATGAATATATGTGAATTATAATGGGCGGAACCAAGCACAATCAAGTCACTTTAGAACTCATGTTCCTTTTTAACCTCAGCAAGTTCAAAACCATGGTTTTCATTCCCCAGGAGCATGCATCTGTGTATAAAATGATAATCTAGACCGTTTTGTATTTTGCATCTTTCCTGCATTATTTTGCATGTTTGTGCCATGGAAGTGCTCAGTCAAGGTGTGAAGCTGCTTGCACAAGTCTGTTTTGGGGTGGAGGAAAGTGCAGCTGTATAGTTTCAAGCCAAATCACACCATACCTCGTGCCTACAAAGCCAGGCAATAGCCCCTGACTAATTTTTATTTGTAAGCTCTGACATGGGCTGAAGGAATAAGATGCATTTTAAAGCTAGACAATTCAGGTTATTAAATACAGATGGAATTTTACCTGTGAATGCCGTGTTTGCAGAGGTGACTACCTCAGGACTGTAGGTTAGTGCCTACATTGCAGAGGGAGGTGTGGTTCTTCATCCTTGGGTTTCCCTGGTGTCTGATCAACAAGAAGCCTCATCGGAGGTGCCCCACTCTCCCGCTTCACTGCATGGGGCTCTAAGCACTTGACTGGTGTGGTGAATTTGCCCTCTGGGACTAGCAATTCGGATCTGCGGCATTTAGTATGATGACATGCAAAATCCTTTTGGCTGAATCTAAAATGGAGGACTCAAGGGAGTTTCTGAGCTTCTGCTTTCAACTAAACATTAATCCCCATGCTTGGATCTTGTTACCCCCTTCTTCCCCCTCTTCCTTTCAGCCTTTCTGCCCCATTTACCTTTTTACTTTTTCTGCATGAAGAAGGCTTGGGGATGGGGCTGGAAGGTGCCGTGTGTCCAGCTGGGGCTCTGGCTGAGGTGCCTCAGCAAGTATTGACACCCGGCATGTGCTGTAGCTCTGCTTAAACGCTGCCTTTCCCAGCACTGTCGAATCTCGCAGTCCGTACCTCAGTCTTTTCCTTTCCTAGTCTGAAGCTCGGTTTATAAAAAAAGACAATAAAAATTTATCCTGCTTGAAATACAAAGCACAATTGCTTGATTTAAACTATTGAGGCAGCCTGAGACTTTTTTTGTCAATTAACTCGGTGTTGAACAGTAATTACTACATGCACTTGCTTATTTTATTGGGTTTACTATCCAGTAGGACTTTAACAGAGTGATACCTATACTAGCTAAATCAAGAAGTAAAAAGGTTTATTTTGAACACAAGAGGTGATTCATATGACAGATGCTGGTTCATTTAGTAAAGCTTTCCTTTAAAACTACTTGTGACTTGGTATTACTGTGTATGTGTGTGAAGATTCCTGCCAAAACTGTGAATATCTAGCATTTCTGAATAGCAAGTTACATCTGAAAAACAGATCCAACTGTGGTTATGGTCAGAAAAGGGAATATAAAAATAGCAGTTTCTATGTATTTGGTCATGTCTGCTTACTTTTCCAACCAAAATAAAGGTTTTCAAACTTTTTTACTCATGTAGGCAGTCCAGAGCCAATTCTTCTTTGGTAAAGTGTGCAGAGTTTTTTTCTTTTAGATATCTTCTACAGAAATGTTATGCTACTTTCCTAATACAGAGCTACACAGATTTGAAAGTCAGGTTATCAGGGCAAGTTTGCAAAGCTGCCAAAAAAAATAGAAGAACAAGAAAAAAGAAAACCAAAAAACCCCACTCTCAGCTAAGCCCCAAAAACAGAAAAAGAGAAAGAGATTTATAGGTCAGAAAACATGCCCTCAAAAGGTCAGAAAACATAATAGAATATTATTGCATAAAACCTACAACTTTTGATTATCGTATTTAGATCTTTAGTTTCTCTGTGTGCAGACTGAAACTTAACACAGAATACTTTTTGAAAACTTAAGCATGAAATGCAATTTTTGCAGCCTTCCTTCATATTGAATTTCACTTCAAGGTAAAATTTGATTGAACTGAACTAGAATATTATGCTTCAGTTGTAAAATACATGGGGCAAGAAGACGCAGAAAAAGGATCATACTACATTTCGCAGTATATGATGCGGGACCAAAGAGCATTTTCATTTCCCAGATCCAGATGCAAACCTTTGTCTTGACTGCCTACAAACAGAGCATCTGAATGTAGCATCTATAGGATCTTTCCCTTTCTAATCTCCCTTCTGTCCCTGGCCCTCCACTCCGTGTGCCCTAGTGTCCAGTGAGGGGAAATATATAAAGCTTATGTAAAAGGCAGAGGTGTCCTCCAGCAGGTCCCCAAAACTGGACAAATGGAGACCCAGGACTCTGGCGCTGCACCTGCCGAGCATAATATATGCAGCCAAAGAAGCTTATGCGCATGACTTGAGCTCTCAGGCAGAATTGCAGATACATCATCAATAATACACAGGACTATGTATTAATAATGGGAATCCATATAGCAAAATATTTTCTTCATTAGGGAGCACCCTAGTCCTCAAGAGATGCAGCAGAAATCTTCCTAAAATTCAGGAGAAATCTGACTACAGGCCAAATGCTCCCCGCAGGGAAGTCGGTGGCAAAAAGAAATCTGCTTGACTTTAATGCCACAAGATTTTGTGCTTTATACAAAAAAAGGTCACTCATCACATGCATGGACAACAAGTCAAATACATCTGGTTAACAGAATGTGGCTATTTTGGGCTCAGCATGGCGTTGTGATTATTTTTGTTGCTTACTGTTTATATTTATGTCTATCTTTAAGCACAGGGAGAAAAACAGAAAACAGAAACTAAGTGAGATATCCACATTGTGGCAACTGCAGTGGACAAGGATTTCGCACAAGGTCATTGGCCAGCGGGATACATTTTCTCTGTTCTCAGGTTGTGCAACTCTAAGGTACTCCTGTAAATTAACTTTTATTCTTGGGAGAAAAACAAGGACAGGAAAAAAAAAAACAACCCAAACCTAGAAATAATTTTCATTCTGCAGATTTCAGAAAGTTGTTTTTTTTTTCTCATATAAATGTGTTTTTCCTGTAACGCCAAATGTTCAAAATATTTTCTTCACAGACTCGCTCTCAACTCCTTTCTGTCCCCTTTCTTTCACTTACCAAGGCAGTAATTCCCAAGTGGAAATTTTTTGGTTTACCACTGGGCATAAATTAGGTGAAAAGAAAAGAAAATAAATTATGTTTCGGCAATATAGGAAAAACTGAATAAAAGTTAACAATGAACATTTATGGCTTGGAAAACAACCCATTTTTAAGAAAAGCTGTTTCACTCGAAGGTGTTTATCAGCAGTATGGATAGTAAGTCTGGGCAAAGGAGTCTGGGCTGGAGAAGGAGACCTGTTTTCTGGCTCACATGACATGGGGCCACATGCAGGTCTCCGGTTTATTTGTGGAAAACGGAGGGAAACAGTTTCCTGTGTTGTCACATACTCGTGCTATAGGTGGTAGGTGGGTGCATGGGAGAAAGGAACAGTTTAAATTAAGGGAGAACTTCTCCTGAAGTGTTTATTTTTGAACACTCGCGTGTCACGAAGGCCGGTCTCATGACTTTAAACAAAACCCAATGCCATTGCTTCCATGAGGTTAAAATGAAGTGCAATAGAAGAATTACAAGCACTTTGCCTGCGACAGAAGGAAGGTCAGGCCTCGCTTCGGTCTGAGGCTTGTCTCCATGGAGCGACGCCAGCCAGCTGATACTCGACCTTTAGATTCCCCAGAGTTGCCACAATTTTGGGGAAGTGGCATTTGTCAGATGGCCAAGGAGGGTGATGGAAAGGCCAGGCTGGTGGCCAGGGGCGGCCATGGGCAGGTCGGAGGAAAGGTGTTTCCTACTGGGAAATTGGCCTTGCTTTGTCCCTGGCCGTGGGGTGGGGGCTTTGGATGAGGGTGCTGCCTGGGGATGGGGCCGAGGGGCAGGTGGAGAAAGGGGGACGTTGTGAAGGGAAAAGTCTCCAGGGAGGGAGAGGTTTGTTCTGGCTACAGATGGGAGGGCAAAGGGGGCTGTGGGGCCAGGAGGGGCTGAGGAGGGAGGCTCTGGGGGGCTGTGCAGCAGCAGACACCGGCCCCGGGGCAAAAGCTGGGGGGCCCGGCCCGGCTGCTCCTCCTGAGCCCCTGCGGGATGGAGGGAGGAAGGCAGGGGGGAAGGAGGGAGGGAAGGGCGGAGGGAGGGATGCGGCGGTGGGAGCCCTCTCCCTGGGCTGGCTGCGGGGCGGGAGGGGAGGCAGCTCCTGGGGAGGGGAGGAGAGGAGGCAGAGAGGGGATGTTGTTAAACAGTTTCTTACCGTAAGAGGGAGTTGGGACCCAGATCTTTCCAGTTAATCACACAACAAACTTAGATCATCGCAATAAAAAGCAGCTCGGCTCACTCTGCCTCCTCTAGTGACCGGCTGTGCACAGGGTCCTTCCGAGGAGCCATCTCCTCTTCTCCTCCCCGCCAGCCGCCGGGGGGGCCGCCAGCACCATGTGGGCCACCCAACTCCTGCCAGCCTTGCTGCTCCATCAGCTGCTGCTGCTTCCCATCACCGTCCCTGTGGCAGGTTAGTTTTTCTATCACTTACGCTAGTGATCCCCCTCCACCTCACGTCTCCATCCTTTTCCCGCTCCCTCTCTCCGCCGTGGCGAGGGTGGGTGCTCGGGGCGGTGCACCGGGCGCACATCTCCCCCCCCCCACACACACACACACACTCCCCGCAGGTGGGGAGACCCCCGCCACCTCCAGCGCCCGTCAGCTCCTACCTGCTCGGCGGGGCTGGCGCCTCGCCCCGCAGCCGGCGGCCGGGCCGGGGGCTTAGGTGCGCCGGTGCCCGCCCAGCGCCTGCCGCGCCCGGGGAGGGCTGCGGTGCGGAGCCGTGCGGGGCGGTGCGGGGCGGTGCGGGACGAGCCGGGCTCTGCCTGCGACAGGGGGTTTGGGGAGAGACACGGCACGTTTGGGTGGCTGGCTGCTTCCCGCCACCTTCTGCTCTGGTGAAGGGGGACCCGGGGCTCGCTCGGGACAGGGACCTCTGGAGACGGCGGGAGCGGGAGAAGGAAATCCCGTAGGTGCTCCCAGCCGTTATCAGGACATGAGGAAACATGTGTCCTTAATTTCCAAGCGGTAGAATAAACGTTAAATAACAGAAGTTGACAAGGAATACCCAAAACACGGGGTAATACGTTGCTGAAAGGGAATATCCTTGCTGAAGTTCAGCAGCATGAGCATGCTATTTCCAGACCGAAATACTTGTAATTTCATTAGATGTTCCCGATGAAATCCCAGAGGCGGAGGGGGGGAAGGAGCAAACAATAAGTAATCAAGTGCTGGAAGCTCTTTAGCTGAATTTCTTTCCTGAAGTGTCCCCCTTGGACTGGATATCTGAAGAGCTAACTCTGTGTTTCTATTGGCCCTCTGGGGAGACGTTTAAGGAAAAAAAGTTTGCAAAGGTTTCTACAAACCTTTCCTTCCTTCCTTCCTTCCGCCAACATTGTTAGGGTCAGACCTTTGGACAGACAGAAACAAAAGACAGCCACAATTCAGGGAAAGGATCCGCCAGGAGCGGGCAGAGCGAGGGCAGGCACACGCAGCGTCTGGGTCCTGGAGCAAGGTCTGGGGGCATCAGGCGACGTGTATGGCAAGTGATGTTGATGCCTTCCAGGACACAACTACATTTCCTAGTTAAAAAAATAAATATTTTGAAATATAATTTAGAAGTGGAATATTTTGTGCTCTGAGAGGGGAAGTCAAAAAAAGACTGGCAGCGTCACGTGCAGTAAAACCTGTCATTTTTCCCCTACAGTAAGAACGTGGTTCTGTAGGATGCTGAACATCTCACCAGAGCTTCTGTGCTCAGTCTGCTCAGTGATGATTTTGTTCTCGTGGGCATTCTTAGCAGGTGACGCAGAGATACAAGGACTATGCTACTGCACTTTTCTGAACTTCTTTTCCATGTACATTGCAATTTCCATTTTACGGACATGTGACCTCTCTGAAAAGTGATGACTAGAGCTGGTTAGGAATTTTCTGAGGAAATGTCTTTTTTTTTTTTACTGGAAAATGCTGACCCATCAAAACTTTTCATAAAAAATAATTCATTTTAAACAGAAACTTTCTTTGGCTTGGTTCCCCCAAATGAAATGGAAGAGAAATTTGCAGCAGGAGACATTTGCAATAGCTGTGAACAACCTGCTGCTGAGAAACCCTCACCTGTGACAGAAACTCATCAACTGATGAGCTAGTTTGAAAAAAAAGCTGAATAAACACCCCCCAACTTCATTCCATGGGCCAAAGATACAGAAACTATTCTATAGCCCAGTCTAGGTCATGCTTACTCTTTTGATAGTCAGGATGCTTTTCTTGAATGAGAGAAAGCCTATGTTCTCCCTGGCTGTAGGCTTTTAGCGCTGGTCTGTAGTTTACCAAGCTCAATGAATATTTAATCTATCTAATATTCCAACAGGAGAGATTGAGAGACAGCTTCAGTACTCTGCTATCAGTAGGCTGATGATTAGGGTTGTGCCAAAACCCATGGGCCCTCCAGTTTAGAACTGGATGGTTGATCTTCATGTGGAGGAAAATTAGATTTCCAAAACTTCAGAATTTTTCACAGAGTAGAACTTGTTGTCTGGCCAGCTTTCATACTGACAGTTTCTTGGCAACCCTCCCTTTCTTAACTTTCCTCCCCCCCCCACCTTAATATTAATCAAACCCATTGTTTGCCTTATAGGCAAGAAAGAGGACTCTTACCACACGCTGCCATTGTGCTTACCGTGCTTTTTAAAAATACATTATCTTCAACAACAGTGTCTGGATTTTTACAATGTAGGCAAGGGGAAGTTGCACCATTCCTTCTGAAAATATATTGATTGCTATCTAAACATACATAGTATCTTTGTAGAGGATATTGAATTCTTTTTACTAGGATGTTTTTAAGAAAGATATTTATTATTTTTATAGATATGAAAAGCAAGCTAAGTGATGAAAACAGAATTTAAAAATAGGAAAAAAGAAGTCTTTTGCTAATGCATGTCCATACTTCTTCGATTATAGTTCTGTCAAAGCTGATTTTAAATGTACCTAATGATGAGTGTTATTTCTTCTGTGAATGGATCTTTTAGGTTTGGAATCCCATGTCCTAAGTTCTCTGTGAAGACAAAGTCCTGTGTTGGCGACTTTGCTGACTAATACATGTTGGGTTATATTAATGGGTAAAGAAAATGGAGGGTGAAGAAAACACCAAGAAATTTTCATGTCAGCAAGCTGTCCACACTATCAGTTTCTGAGTTTCTTTTTAGTGTATAAAAGATAAGACGTTGATTGGTGAAAGATACATGTGCAATGGTCCTATAGACTACTTGCCTAGTCATTATCAATATTCTGTAAGTCTCTGTCACTTGCACAAAGAAATTAATCTGTAGCTAATAACTTTATTAGGGAATTTTCTTCCTTGTTCAGATATTCTTAGAAAGGATCTCCTTAATAATGTTAATCTAGTGAAACTAAAAATGACTTTTTAATCAAAGCCAAAACTAGACACTTATATTGCAAAAGGGTGAATGTTAAAGACTTATATAAATTAAAGATATATTTTTCTGTGAAAAGACTGTTAGCCAAGTGTGTTTATTCAAATTTCTCAGCACTTTCTGTAGTTTGGTTGATCTGAAGCCCTTGCTAATGAAGATGTGGGAGTTGCACTTAGTTCCTATAAATTACTATTGCTTAGAAAAAAATAAAATAAAATCCCATAGCAATAATCGATGTATGAATGTTGTGTATTCCTGTGGTCTGCATAGCTAAGTATATTTTAAAAATTTAACGTGATTTATACTTCCCCATCCCAGCTGTAGATAATCATTATGCTATATACTGTCAACAAAGCGAAATGATACTCTGCCAGTTGGAAGACTGTATTCCTTCTGTTTAATGGAATCCTTTTGGTGCTCGGTGCCAGGGGCTGCTTGTTTTGCTCTCACATGTAATACAGCACTTACCCTGCTTAACAGATTTTCGGTTTCTATTAATGCCATTTTCATAAGCAACATAGCAGGAGAATATAGAGTTGAAAGACATGAGATTAAAATGTTGCATAAAACTCTGGAAAATTGTGCACTGAAGTCAAGGAAAGGAAAGCCTCTTATTGGAGGAGCTCATCTGTCATTATCGTAATACTTCAACTGAGGCCAGGGTTGGAAGGGAAATGTGCAATCTCCCTCAGAGAGCATAATATCTCCCCTTTGGATCTTTACGCTGAACATTAGTTTGCCACTTAAGCATTTCGAACTTTTCTGAGGAGATTTGAAAGCAGGATAACTGGGCCTCTTGATGGGTAAAAGCTTTGTGTGGAGAGGAGCGGGTTGCCCTGAACATTGTGCGGTTGCTTGTACTGCGTGAGTGTTGGAATGTCACTTTCTCCCCATCAGCGTTGAGGTTGGGGGGTTGAAGGGCAGAGGCCACAAGGCAGCAGGGAGGTGAGAAAGATTGATCGTGGAGGTGAGAAAGGATTGGTCTCCATGGTTGGTTGGGAAGCATGACTAGTAGGAGAATTGGCATGATGTGAGCAATGTTTGTACCTTGTGATGGGGAAGTATGGTGACTACAAAGAACAAGGAAGGGGTGAGGACATCCTCACTGGTGCCCCATCCTTTTTCTGTAGATTTTTGGCAGCATGCTTAGAGCACAGTAGAGCTGTTCCTGAATGTGGTTAGTACCTCCATGTAAAACAGCACTGTGGCAAAGCAGAGCTGGGAACGTGCTCCACATTAGTCAGATGTGCTGGCAAAATCTAGCTGCAGGAGTTTTCAATGGCTTGTGAGCCTCCAGCCGTGTGCTATCTCATGAGCCCGGCCATGCTGCTGACCCAGCTGGGGACTGGCGGCTCCCTCCATCTCCCTTCAGCTCCAGCTCTTCCTACGACTCTGGGCCTTTGGCTGGCAGCACTGTTTTTATGTATACAACATGCAGCAAGGCTCTCATCGCTCCTCACAGGGGCTGTTTTGCTGCCCTCAGCAGTGCGTCACACTTTGTTTTGCCCAAATACCTGCCCTGCCTTGCCTGCCTGTGCTTTTCTCTTTACCCCCCGCTCCATGCCCTGACATCCTCAGCGGCAGCTGACACCCCATCGCAAAAGAAGCGCACAACGTGCTGGGTGCCTTGGAGGAGACACCAAAGGCTTGTCAAGATTGTGGAATGCAATGTGAAATGGTGGGGATTTAATTCTTGTGGAAAATGCATAAGAAGACAAAACTTACACGGGAAAATCCTCTCAGTAATTTAGCCAGAGGTTAGATACAGCAAGTCAGAGTATAAACTGCAGAACATTTGTTTCTGCCAATGGGTCCCAGCATCCTGCTGAGCAGATAACCTTTTCTTGGAAGAAAAAGAGCTGTCCTTTTGGCTCTACCATCCAATTTTAGAATGTACTATCAGTTGTTAGCATTATCCTTAGCTTCTCGAGCTTTTTCACTGACTGTAGGAGAGGGTTACAGAGGCAGGACTTAGCATAAACATGAAGATGGGTTCCAAGTAACATGGCAATCTTTGCAGCTGCTAATAAGGGGTATGCGTGCATGGGGGTGTGTGAGTGGTAATACACAATGTAAAGCCAAAAAGAAATATCTTTTTGCATTTCCTGAATCTGCTCAACAACTAGACTGAAAGCCAATATAAAAATAAGGAAAAAATTATCACTATATTATATATCTATATTTCAAACTACTTTCTAAAAATTGTAGATTTTTTTCCATAATGGCTCTTTTGCCAAGAAAATAAATTTCAGAAGTTAAAATCATCCTCCAGATACCTTTCTGAGAAACTGTTTAATTCTGACAAGCTAGAGATGCCTCCTTGGACAGCTGGTTTTATTTTGGTGACTTTCCATCTCTACAGCTGACTGCAGTTTTTATGGGTACGGTTGGTAAACTTCTTTCACGCCAAATTATTGTCTTACATAAATAACCGCATTAAACTTAATCTGGCATCTAAGTCTATTCAATCTACAGAGTTCTTTTCTTGGGCACATTTCAGAATTGTTTCAGTTTCTCATTATGTTGGTCTTTCTTTCTTCCTTTTTTTTTTTTTTTTTTTTTTTTTTTCCAAATGAGAAGTCATTTGGAAAAGGTGTTCACTTTTTTGCATTCTAGCCAGGAATCTGGACATTTCTGATACTGAAACATGCATAAGGAGAAGTCAAAGTAAATGAAAGTAAGTTGAAAGTAAGTTGAAAGTGCTGAGCATTAATTCTTTTTATCAAAGTGACTCTGTTAGGACTTGCTTTAAGAGAGAAAACTCCCTTGAATGTATTTGTTTAAAAAGTGTTTCCTAACTATTCTCATAGATAACAATACTTTGATGACTCTGTTAATGATTTTTAGTATCAACATTCACCTTTAAAATCTTTTATTTTATTACTGTGACCATACTGGTAACTTAAGCATGTGGTGTCTGAAACCATTTAGTAACATCTACTTTCACCATCTGGTCAAGTTTTGGGTTTTTTGTTCTTAATGAAGCCAGTATATTTACGCTGTCATACTGGGGCTTGCACCAATATGCAATTTACCCTTGATGTTTCATGTCCTTTGAAAAGCATTCTGTTGGAAATACATCATTGAACTTAATTAAAAGTATCCCTTGAACCATGTTTTATTGACAAGTTAAACACCTCACTGCGTTTACATACTGCTCTTCAACCTCAGTATGCTGGGAACTGTTGCTTTATTTCAAAACCTACTCATTGGTTTTTTCTTCTTACATAAGCTTTACCAAATGCAATTTTATGCATATGATTAAGCGTATTTTAGTTTTTATTTTCATATTAAATTGTCACTATTTATACTGAGATAAGCATTCAGCTTTGATATCTATTATGAAAAATGTTTTCTGACGCTGTGATAGCCCATGGTTTTGCAGATTTTTGCTTTGTACATTTTATTGAGATCTAACATTTGCTTGTTTCTTTTTTTTTCCATTCAGATGATACATACTTATGAATATCTTTGCTTGGGTGTTAGCATGCAATTTTTGTTGAGTGTGATGTTCCCTGATAAGGTGTTTGCTACATTTATTGTGTTGAACTGTGCTTTCCTGTATTTATTTCAGATGTGTTTAGGGTTGGGATTTTTTTTCTTTTCTTTTTTTGTGTTTTTGAAGGTCTTTCATAAGATGGTAGATTTCTGATTTTTTTTTTTCCCAGAGTTTTAAGTCACATGAAATTCAGCTCTCATGTTAATTTTTTTCTAGCCCATTGGGGAAATCCAGTTTACTTTGATTTGCAGTGATGAATGTTTGCAAAATTAAGTTAATAGCTAATCTCATTTTGACATTCTGACCTGGTTATCACTTATAACACAAATAATTCAATCTCTAATTAGTCCATCTGTTAACTGCTCCAGGTCAAGTGACTTCATTTCATAATAAACATGATGCAAAACATTAAACAGAGATCTAAAATGCCAATTGATACTAAAGGGGCTATGTCTCTTCTATAATTCTGAAATAATTGTGTCATATTATATGACCATTTTTCTTTACTGGAATATATTTTGAATCTTCAGCTTCTCTGGGTTTCCTTCACACTGTGTGGACAATTTCCTTCTTTCAGGTTTTCTCCCCAGTGCCATCTTATTTTGTGTTTCATCACACTATATGGAAGAGCTGCAGTTGATTCCTGCAGCTCTCTGAGACTATCTTCCAGCCTAAGGAATTTAGATATCTTCATTTTCCTGAAATATTTTTTTTCCCCAAGGGTTTAGTTTATCTCTGACATCTAACAAACAGCTGTTACTTGACTGTCCATATTTTTTTCAAACCCAAAAATTATAAAAAGCCTTTTTTCCATCCATGGTACGAAGACCTGTATCCAACTTACATACATCAGTAACTATGATAATAGAAAAGAAAAAAATTCATTACTCTAGACAGTTGAAAGTTTAGCACAAAAAAGCAAATAACTACATAGTAAAATGCTGAGGTTCTGCAAATGTAAACAAACAGAATAAGGAAATAAAACTCTATACCAAACCATCAAGATTTCATTAAGAATCTTGATTTAAATATAAACCGTTAATTTAAATGTATTTATCTTCTCATTTAGAAAATTTGGTGTTGAGCTTTGATGTGTTTGTTCTGTATAATAAAGTGGGATGCAAAATGAGAAAGAAATGAAAGGAATGAGGCTTCTCACATTATCACAAGACTTCACAATGTGTTTGTTTAAGAAAGAACTAACTATGACATAGACTAGAGTGAAACTTGGAAACCCTGGAAGCTGACATGCTGAATGCATCATAACTCCTGTTTAATAAAAGCTTTGCAGAGTCTATGACAAGTCCATAAAAGTGGAGATTTTTCTCAGGGAGACAGCCAGTATGGTCCAGTTGTACTCTGTAAGACTGTAACTCCTAAGCCTAGATAAACGTCTGCATTAGAAAAAGCTGGGCTGGCAGAGGAAGGAGAAAGGGATTACCAATGAGGTAAATAAAGCCGGACAATTTCACTGCAAAATTTTTCTGTAGAAAATGCAAGTAGTTTTTTGATCTCATTAAAATGGGCAAAGGTGACTTTTAGGCCTGTTGATATCCTGTGTACTGTTTTGGTTACCACAGCAATGGTATCATATTGGCTATATTAGTTTTTTACTACTAAACAGCTAATGCAAAACCAAATCCTTTTTGTGGCCAGACTAAGACCTGAGAGTCTGAAGCTTGTCTTGCTTAGGTATTTGAACTCTAAGTGGCCTGAAACTAGAATTATACTGAATTTCTTGACTCTCATATAGCTCGGTATCAGACCTATTTTTTTTCTGCAAGGTGTGAATTTTAACTGAGATATAGAAAATAATCAGGACCCAGTTTCAGGACTGAGCAGTGTGGTGGTATGGGAGCCCAAAGCCCTTTTTGGTGTGGGTCGCAGGGCCAGAAGAGAAAAAGGAAGCTACTTTGCTGCCATTTTCCCATTAGCCCAATGGTTAGAAAATATCTGGAGAGCAGGAGAGTTTAAACTATGAACACCTTTGGTCATTCAAATCTATTTCTCTTCTTAATCGAGAAATTATCTTCATTTCTGTGATATTGAATATTGTAGTGTCCATTAGTCTCAGTACTTGTGTTTTACTGGTTCTATTTTGTATAAATATAATCAAAATTGCAGTTAAGTAGGCTCGAGAATATAGGTACTGCAACCTCCTAGTGAGTTTTCTCACCAAAATGCTGCAGAATGATAATTTTCTTTATCTCTGATTATTGATTTGGCATGGACTGGAACTACTCCGAGAGGAGGTATTGTTAGAAATCTTTTCCCCCAGATGGCCTATAGTTTGAGCAGTTTTTGTTAATGCTTCATATATGAGAAGATTATACAGAAATCTAATATGAAAAACATCATAAGGGAACCCAAAGCTGGGTTCTTGTAGCTCCCAGGTAAATGTCTTTCACTGTGAGGAACCTTTTTTCTTCAGTAAATATTTAAAGCATTTTATGAAAATGGAAGAGCTCCAGCAGGGAGACTGTGGAAATCCCAAATGAGATTATGGAGTACTTGTCCAACGCTGCACCCTACTAGAGCAAATGTGGTAGTTCCCATTTCCTTGGGTACTGGATGAGGTCTTCTTTTTTCTGTTCAACCAAGGTTGCTATCATGTTAAGAAATAGAAAGGGACACCACTCTCACCTTTTTGAGGAATTTTTTAAGTTGACTAAAGAAATATTTTTAGTTAGTGGTTGCTTCTGTTGAAGAAAAAAAATGTTGATTCATATTTGACTGGATTCTTTTGTGTTTGAATCAGCTGCTATTATTTTTAAATTTAAGAGGAACGTCAGACTTTCTTAGTAATATGATATTCAACTACAAGAAACATCAGAGGACGTGGCCCACAAGATAACCAAAAGTCCTGATTAATCAAAGTTTAGGAAACTGAAATGAATGGCAATCACATTAGGAACATTAGTTATAGCATATTGCATGATAATCTCTAATGTAAATAATTTCTAGGGCACTATTTGAGTTAAGATTTTAATAATAAGCCCACCTAATTTGAAGTAAAAAGATTCAATTATTTTCATTTATTTTATTGTTAGAGTTGTAAAAGTAATGCTTTGTGTTATTCTGAAGCTTCTAACAGTCACACCACAGATGCACTTGGCCCTTTGCCTTTTGGATTATAGGCAAGTCATAGAATGTTGTTGTTTGAAAGCTAAAGTAAATCAGGCTGTTATGAATTGCTAAATGCAAGATCAAACCCATAATCCTCTTTGGACAACTGCTAGGAAAAGAAGAAAAAAAAAAAGCAGAACTGTGAACCATGTTTTTCAGGCAGAACAGAATTTCTTTATTTTTTAAATCATATTCTTGCATGCTAGCTGGTGAGTTTAAGAAGCGGTTATCATCGGGAATTAAGATAATGACACTTATCAGTAGATGGGAAATTTTAGCATCAGGAACCAGAAGAAAATACTTTGATATTTCTGTACAGATTCTTACCTCTGTTTGACATAAAAGTCTTGGCTGAGACAACATAGAACTAACAAATATGTCCCGTAACATAATAGATTGAGAAATTTACCACAAAAGCTTTATAGAAGACTTGTTTTTCTGTAGTTGTCTTAAAGAGCAGATGCAATCCTCTTTTGCAGCACTTTGGCTCTATCACAGGTACAGCAAAAAATAAAACAGCTTCAGTGTAGACACAACAGCTTCCAGTGACCGGGTGCTGATACTTAAGGCAAGAGTGTCCTCATAGCATTTCCCTAAACATTGCAATTCATTTTGGGTGCATGGAGCTGATATGAGTCCCTAACACAGCACCAAAAGTATTAACATTTGATCTTTTCATCAAAAGCTTCTTCTTATAATAAAACGTACATTTGGAGGTAATTTTTTTTTTTCCTGAAATGTTTGTAGTTGGAATTAAAACTGTGAGCTATTATGTGCAGGGCAATATCAGAGTTCACCTTCAGCAGTTCAAAAAGAAGGAGAGTAGGATGGGGTGAAGATTGTTTTATAGGGACATTGGAGCAGAGATAGTCTACTCCTTTGATTTTCTCTTTTTTTAAAGGCTGAAGCTTGATGAAAACTAATTTAAATGTCTTTGGTGTATTTTTAGGTGTCTTAGGGATAACTCACCACTGAGAGGTGTGATTTAGCTGAATCCAGTGAAAATGTGAGCTCACTTAATGATCCGGATGGAAGTTCTGCAAAGGGAACACCCATAAGCCCTCTTTGGCTTTACAGTATGTGGAGCTGGCAGTAACTCTTTCAGAGCCTCAGCTATTGCAATTTGCAGTTATTCTGAGTTTCGGCACAGAGTGCACCAAACAAAAATTTACTGGCCTAAGTGCACTCTGCAATTGCATGAGGGATTATCTATTCAGGATAACTGAGCACTGGGCTGATGTTTCATATATTTGAAAGACTCTGGCAAAATTTAATAAATTGATGCTAAGCATTCGTGTTCTATCGTTGTTTCAGATTCTGTAGAGGAAAAATGAAAGGACAGTAATGAAAACAGTTATATGGAAAGAAGTTATGAAAAATACTATTACCTACTTTGTAAATTAAGGAGGGATTCATTCACCTAAACTTACCTAGATTAGCCATCTAATCCAAAAAGATCATCTGGGATCATTAAGTTAAATAGGAGAAATAGATCCAAAGGGCAATTTGTCCTCCCTATGTTGCTCACCTGTCAGAATAGGGAGAATCGCTCTCCAGAGGTGCTCATGTGCCTTCACTGACGATGAAACAGCCTACATTGGCAGACTGGTTTCTATGGAAAAACAAAAAACAAACAAACAAACAAACAAAAGTATTGGGAAAATTGTGGCTTTTTCTTGCAAAAATCAAAGGCCTTTGCTCTTGCACTTTAGCCAAACATCTCTAGCCAATCTTCCCCATTCCATTTTATACCCCTTCCGCTGGGCCTTTGAACAGAGACATGGAAATCAGAACAGTGCATTCTTTTTTGCAGAAATCTTTGTAAAAGTGAAGACTATTTCCATGCTATGGCCTTTGCCTCCACTTGTCTTCTTTTCTGTAGAATAACAACTCTAATTCAGTCACACCTAAACTGGACACAACACTTGCACTGAGTCTTCACTGGAGCTGAGGGAGAGCAAATGATTATTCCATGTCACTTCCACGCTCCACTTCTTTTCACAATTTGTGATAAAAAGTCTGCTGTTTCAAGTTTATCACATTTGGATCATGATTCTCTATAACATTTTTATCCTTTGCCTTCTGATTGTAACTACACTCTGTCCATCCAAAAAAGTCCTTCGTTCATCTTTTTTACTTGAGTTTTTCATGAAAATATTTATAAGATCTCAGATTACTATTATCAAGCATATTTTGGGGGTTCCGAAAAAAATTTTACAAAGGGTGAAAAACTTTCCTCTTACCATTTTCTAACATTATGCAAGTATTTATTTAAATTAATTTTGCTATAATTTCTACCATTCTTGTTTTTAAGAATGGAGATTACCTTCTAAAATAATCAGTTCTTCTCAAGTATCTGCTTGTACCTTATTTTTGTGAATTTCTTTATGCTTTAGGGACCAGTGTTCTTATAATTCCTAATAAATGTTATTCATGTCTAATGCCATCTTTAATCTCAGCGCTCTTCTTTACAGTGTTTTTTGGGGGTTTTTTTTGTCTTCTTTCCTTCTTTCTTAGATGGTAAAGGAAAAAAGAGAAATCCTCTTCATGACTTCAAAAAAACGGGAGAGTTGATGCTCATTAAAGTAAACAAAACACTGGAAGTAAAAACCAAGCTGTTAAATACCACCGAGCAATGTGCCAAGAGATGCAGCAGGAACAAAGGCCTTTCATTCACTTGCAAGTAAGTTATGTAGCTCTGTTATTTTATTGAGTTTTTTTTTCTAATGGAACCTATATAACACCCTTTGACCAAAGATATGTCTGTAACTGTCAACAGTGGTGGCTTGTACTGAGGACAACTTAAAGATTGTGCTTTTTGACTTCCATGATCTTGCCCTACCTGTCCAGAGAGTGTCAGTCTTTTCTGAAGCTTTATCTGAACTGTTTTGTCTTCTTAGCTTGTCCAATCTGTAATCTTTTCCATAACATAGCTGAAAAAATGTACTTACGTTAAGATACGGACGACTTGTGCTGCACTACAGTGTTCGGTGAACATTTCTGAGATTTTTATGTCTCTTATAAAATAGTTATTGTCACACATCACAGCTGCAGTATTTCAGCACCACTTCAGACCATATTCTGTCTTCATTCTTTGCACATTACTCCCACTGAAATCAATGGGAACCTCACACATGGAGCACAGATACATGCACTGCTGAAGTTCACTGGCAAGTGCTACGAATCTGATACAATGGAATCAAACCTTCTGGGCTGCACAATCATTACAAGTATACGATAGCTATTCTTCAGCATCTGCTGTCTCTTAGAAACACATCGTGCAGCTGATTGCTTGTCTGCCTTCTACATATTCTCTACTATTTTTTGGAACAAATCACTATTATTTTTCCCATGTATTCGACTTAAATTATCCCCCTGGCATCTCTTAGTCTAGACCATTAGCAATAAATGAAAGGACATGAATGCAGGAGAATCTTGGAGAGATCGGATGGCTTCTGTACTGGTGAGTACTGAGCTAATGTGAGCCTGATCTTGAAACATAAAAGTTTTCACAATCACTACAAATGAAGGCTAGATCAAATGTGATAACAAAAGCTCTTCCTTGGCAGAAAAAGTCCTTGACTTTAATTTAATCCTTCTTTAAGCCTGTAATTCCAGTGTTGCAAGACATAGTTTGTATTGTTTTGTACTTTGACTATTTATATATGTAAACAATGAGCAGATCTTACTTATTTCTGTTAGAAAATATTTTCCAGGCACTAATATTTTTCACATGGTACAAGCCACTCCTTTTCCTATTGGCAGAGCTTCCACTGATATCATTGCCAAGTGGATCAGGTTGTATTCAAGAGATCCTTGAGTTCTGTTGGTTAACAGCGAGGAGTATTATAAAATTAGGTTTCACAGTATAAAAAAATTCTGAACGATGCCAAGCAAACAATTCTGTATTCCAACATCTGCTTAGGAAAATTGTCTCAAGCTAGTTGTAGCTGCTCTGGCTGGTATGTTTTGAGTTCTGAAAAGAAAAAGTTGGTTAATATATTTATAGATGATATTTTACAGGAAGAATAATCTAGAATCTCTCTGAATTTTTAAAACTTCTGCATTTGTGAAGAATTTTCTCCTCTTGGGACAGTGTCTGATGGATTCATTCAAGGGCAAATTCTCTCTGCCGTAATCAGTCAATAAAGCAACACAGAGAAGCCATAAGTGACTTTGACAACACAGCTTGGAAGAATCCTACTCACAGATAGCAGAATTACGATGTCATGTACCTATTTTGCACTGAAGGTGAAAAAGAGTTGCAAATCTGACTAGTCATGCTCTGAATTTCCAATTTTCCCCTATGCTTTTTTAGCAAGGAAGGCTAGCAACAGAGGTGTAGGTGGTTAGGTCTTGCCTGTGCTACCATTATGCAGCAGAGCAAGAGGGATTTTCTGTATCTGGGAACATTCTTGTGGTTTCCCATTTGGCCCCAGATGATTCCTGTTGTAGTGTGCATAGTTCTTTGATGCTACTGTAAACACATATTTGACATGTGTTCCCTTTTAAAAGAATCAGTGATTACTAATGTTTCCCTCTTATTCCTAGGATCTCCAGTCTTTAACCTCATACCAGCATATGGTTACTACAAGGTGAAATTTATTGCCAACTTAAATTAAAACCAATTAGTTTACTGGTTGCTGTGGGAGCATTCTAAAATAAGAAGAGATGTAACACAAAATGACATTTTAAATACTTGAAATAAGAGACTTGGATTTTCCTTTGTTTATTGACATTTTCATGGTTTGATTCTGATGCTCCATATCCATGCAGTAGTCCTCCATCACTTGGGTCATAGTACTGATGTTTTATTTTCTGGATGCAAACCCAATTTGTTTAAGTATTAAGATCAAATAAAATAGAAATACTTTGTAAAATAATTGTGGCAGTAGCACTGGTATCAGCAACCCCTGGGTCTGTACCCTGTGAGGTACACAAGCAGGAAGAGGGTTGGGTTTCTTTTCTTCCAGAAAGTGGTGAAGTAGCAGATTCCAGGCACTACAGACTTATAAAGGATCAGCCACTCCATATTTTGTGGTAAAAAACCCCCAAAAACCAAAAAAAACCCCAACAACAACTTTTGATTTGTTTATGAGAAGTTTCTGGATCACTTGCAGGTAAATTGCGAGTATTATATTTGATAATCATTGATCCTTGCTGTTTTTAACTCTGACACCTTTTTGTTGGAGCTAATATATGCCACTTCTTAGAATGAACCTTTCCTCTTTTCCCTTGCTGTCATGCTTTCACAGATCTTGATAATTTCCAACTGAGTTACAAGATCCTTATCCAGATTTATTTCTTCTTCATAATGCTATTCCTAAAATCCTTCATCAAAGTACCCCTTAGATTCACTTACCTTGTCTTTTTGACTTCATAACTCTCTGTGCATCATTTTCTGCCTTCTCTATCAGCTTTTTTAAACTGCTGTTAAGCTGTTCTTACTCCTTTGTTTCTCCACCATTTGCAGTTCATTATTCCCACTGTTTTCCTTCAGTCGTCCTTGCAGATTTCCCACTACATTTCTTATGGATGAGAAAAAGATAATATAGTTACTGTTTTATTAGCTATGCAGATCACTTTTACAGACATGTCACTTCCTTACCTGCAAAGCTGTGCTTCTCTTATCCTTTGTTATCCGCTTAATTTCTGGAGTGTCTTTGTATTTACACAGAAAGGGATTCCAGCATAGACCACAGGATTCCAGTATCAGAAAATCTACCGACTATCTCAGCACAAATAGCAACAACAAAAACTGTTGTGATAGGCAGCATCAGTAGAAGAAAGTCCAAGAATTTGCTTAAATATATTGACTTTGGAAGTGTAAAAGCCCTCCAGATTTGGGTCCAAGGAAAGATTGTTAGAAAATTTTAGGTGCAGAAGTGGCTGAAGACAAACTGGAAAGAAACCAAAAGGCAACTGAAAGGCAAAAACTGCAAGAAATGTTTGTAAACAGTGCATTCTGCATTCCCACTTTAGGAGGGAGGAGAGGAAAGGAGAATGTAATTGGAAAGGCAGGAAAGGTCAAGGATATTTTTGTGAAGATGGAGTTAGAGGCACTTGGATACACTCGTATTTGAGAACTCGCCAGGAGAGAACAGAAGGCTGAACAAGGGCAGAAGGATGAAGGTTAGCAGGTTGGAAACATTTGGAGTCAACAGAGTAGAGAGAGCAGTTGGATGAAAAATCTGTTTGGTGATGGAAACGATAATGAAGAGAATGTTTGAAAGAGAGAAGAGTGGGGAGGTTGGATAGGATCTTGTAATATTTTTAACTGAAGCCAACAAGATCTCACACAGAAAAACTTGTATGATGAGAGGGGAATTAAATGAAGATCAAAGAGCTTTGAGTTGGGGGATGTAGCGCTCAGGAATATGGCACAGCCAAACTATGAATGAAGTGCAGGAAACCTGTGTGTCTTTTGGATATTATCAAGTAGTGTTAAAATGCCTTCTCAGGTCAGAATAAAACATCTCAGAAGGTTTGGGATGACTGACAGGAATGTAGACTTTGTGGTGGGCTAGGGACAATAGTATCATGTCAGTGATTTGTTGTTTGGTTGTAATGAGGAATTAAGGGAAAGAAAGAATTTTCAGTGGGTTTTTTTGTTGTTTTTGTTTGTTTGTTTTTCTTATTGGAATAACTGTTACCCTCATCCAGGCAATCAACTGTATTTTTAAAATCCTTTAAAATATTTTACTTACACTTAAGGAATTTCCTTTCAAAATGATGTTAAGAGAAAAAGATCTGCACATTTCATTTAAAATATTGAAAGAAAGTGTTTTTATTCTTCTGATTTCTGTTTGTCTTTCTTTCCCCCCAAAAAATCCACTCAACTCAGCACACATTGTACTCTATCCTTGAAAGCAGTTAAAAATAAGAGAAAAAAAGTAAACAAAGGCAAAGCAAGGACAAGCTGTAGGTACACTATCACAGTTTAGATTATTCATAAAAATAAAAATAATCTTGTTTTGAAACAGCTCTGTTGTTCTAGGCAAGAAACAGACTCCTTGTGCTTGAATTTTCCTCAAGCCATCAGTGTGAGATACTTAACTATTTCAGAGGTATGTTGTAAGCACAGCAAAGAGGATGTTTTAGAGTATTCCTTTTTGTTCCCCAGAAAACAGCACAACTGGGGACACAAATGCTGTCTCAGTCACATTTATCTCACTTTTAAAATAAAGATCTTTAATGACAAGGGAACTCTTGGATTAGTGTGAACAACCAAGCTGGTATTTAATGTAATGGCCACATCAATTTAATTTCTTTGTTTCTTTGTTCTTGTCAGCACAGTTGTGGGTTTAAATAGTAATTTGGGCTGTTTCTCTGACTTTCCCAGTAAAAATAAATCTGATGTCATTGCATGCTCCTTGGCAGGCCATGTTTCATTATTATAAACCACACAGAGATTTTTTTTCTCATCCAGATTTTCTTTGCAGGGCCTTTGCTTATGACAGAGTTACAAAACGGTGCCATTGGTTATCCTTCAACAGCTTGACAAATGGTGTGAGAAAGAAGCAAGACCATGCGTTTGATCTGTATGAAAAGAAGGGTAACTGATTTATTTACTGATTTTGTTTTTCCAGCTATGGAGGGGGAAAAAAAGCTGAGGTCAGTCAGTGACTTTTTGGCTGTAAGAGTATTCTGGGCATGGGATGGTTTTATGCATCTTGGAAGCTGCATCCTACAGTTTTATTTACAAATTTCCTGGTTTTGCTGTCATGTAAGTTCATCTGCATACTTGCTTTTGGTCAGTTTTCCAACCTACATATTTGCCTACCATCATCTGTACTAATTTGAACCGCTACTTCAGTTTACTACTCAGTTGTATGAGTTACCGTTATGGACTTAATATTGCTTTTATTTACCTCATTAATTAGTGGGGGACTTAAGTCCTCAGACATGGACTTTTGGTCAATCAGACACTTTGGAAACATTTTCAGTAGCTTTCTTCAGGAAGTTAGTGATCAATATTTTGAAAATAAAAAAAAAAAGAGACAAGAATGTATGTGGACAACTAAACATCATTTTGAGTAATTAAGTAATTAAAGGCTATCAGAAATATATTATTTTTATGTGAAAACTGATGATGAGGTCTAATTGTAAATACGTTAACCAAAGCTCTAATTTTCTTCTCTTTTCTTTCAATAGACTATGTCAGGAATTGTATCATCGGAAAAGGAGCAGACTACAAAGGAACGATATCTGTAACCAAAAGTGGTATCCAGTGTCAAGCTTGGAATTCAATGATCCCCCATGAGCACAGGTAAGAGTTCAGGAGCAGAGAAAATGGGAATAGTGCTCAAACAGTTTCCATAAAGCATAGTTTGACTTATTAACAGACAAAGAATTTATGAGAAAGCTGACCTTAGTCAACAAAATCTCTTAAGTATGTTCTCTCCTTTCCCCAAGAGATGCCATTCTCCAGATCCGAGAAAATCCTTACCTTCTTGGCTTTCTCCAAAGAGGTCTCTCCTAATGCCAGTCTGTGTGTCTGGATCCTTTCCTTTCCTGTGTCAGTTTTTTTTCAGCTGTTTATACCCTTTTGATCTCTTAGCTACTGGCAGAAACAAAACATCTGTGTAACTTCAACCTGGGGTCTGGAAGTTTATCACTGTTTTCTAATCAACTCCCAGGAAATGAGTAATTTTAAAAAATACATTATTAAGAAGTAAGGGATATTAGGGATATTAGCTCACCTGTCTGACCAGTATATAATTATTGTTACTGTATTTTGCAGTTGGTATTAATTCTTGATTATTTGTAGAATATGTTAAACTCTATAAGGCATTTAGACCATGCAACAAATACATGGAAAGGGCTGAACAGATTATTAAAATCCTTTCCTTCAGATCATATGAGCAATAACTAGAGACTGATGCAGCAGGAATGTGATTTAACTTTTGAGATTAAGACCTGATATAGTGAGGAACTGAGGCCATATCTACACCTTGAGAGTACATTTAGTTCAACTATATTGGCTAAGGAAAAAGAGAAGAAAGCCAAAACCTGCAGCCAGTAAGAGTAACAGTAAAACCAAATTCAACCACAACAAATGCCGCTGGAAACTAAGAAAAGAACTATGAAGTATTGGTCTACTCTTTGACCATTTCTCTTTGAAGCATTTTGTATTGGCTTTAGCCATTTCGATAATAAACCCCTAAAAGCCAAAACCAATGTCCTCTCACCCATAAGCTTCCTATCCACATTGTTGGCTTTTGCTCTGGACTCCCAGCATCAGCACTTTGTTTAGGAGGAGCCAAGCTGGAGATTGCTAGTGAGGAACTGGGCTGGGCACTGCTCAGTCCTGTCCTGACCAAATCTATCCAGTGTGCAAGATGATTTCTTGGAACAACATTAAAAGGCAAAGGATACTTGGGTTTTCTCCTCTTATGATGTGTTACAAAGCTGAGCCTCAGGCTTGGACTTGACTGGACTTGGCTGCTTATAATATAGATGGTAGTGTGTTTGATTTTCAGTGTGGGACCAGACCTGTTCTTAATTGTGAATGTATGATAAATACCATCAGCTCCCACAGCAATGACGTCTTGAGGCTCAACACCTTGAAGTATACAATCTTCATCTTTTAGAAAGGAAAGAATTCTCAATAATTACAACCTAAGCAAGAATGAACATTTCTTTTATATAATGCACATATGACTTAATATAATTAAATAAAAGTGTTTCAATAGTATGTATTATCACTAAATTACATTTTGATATACAGCATACACAGCTTTATCTAATACATTTGGACAGCCACTCTTCTATGATGTATTTTATGAGAATGACTTTTCTCCTGCCTTGTGCAATAAGTTTAATTTTTAAAAGGTCACTGGATAAATGAGGTGGCTGCATGCTAATTTTGTTTTTCAACATCAGAAAATATGATTTCATCATCAGAGACATGAGGGAAATGGGAAGAAACAGACAGTAGTGGTGTGTTTGGAACTTATTAGTATGAAAGGCTTAGATCTTTAGGTCAGTTTTTCTCAAATCTGATTGTCACAAGTGCCATTGGAAAATAAATCCCTTTTTCATATTCAAGGGAGAAATGTACTTTACTGATTTTTCATTATCTTTCTAGAAATAATTGAAATGACTTTAAATTTGTGCTTCAATTTAACAAATTATATTTTTATTTATTTGCATTCCAGTAGAACCTGGAAACTCTCAGCTGAAATCAGGTTTCCATTATTTTCATCTCCACCTTAGTACAGATTACAAGAATATATTTCTTTTTGCCCTTAAGAGTTTTTTATCTAAATGGATAAAGCCAATGCAAAAAGGGTTCAGAGAGAAATGGTCAGAGTAGACCAGTAATTCACAGGCTTTTTGCTAGTTTCCGTGACTGCTGCTGTTGTTGAATCTGTTTTTACCATTACTCTTACTGGCTTCAGTTTTTGGCTTTCTTCTTTTTTTCCTTACCTAATATAGTTGAACTAAATCAGCACACAGTTTTAGGAGTGGCTCTATCTTCCATTTCTGGGTGGGTCTTTACTGCATCTCATCTTTTCCTCCTTCAAGAATGTTGCTTCCGTACCTGTTGAAGCTATTTTTATATCTGACCCTTCTTGAGTTTTTAATGCTATTCATTTAGATTTTATTTTTTTTAATGTTCTGATAGCATACCTGAAGTAATTTGAAATGCCTTTTCCGTATATTTTCTAATGCCCATCATTTCTGAACAGAAAGATTTTCCAGCAGGAAAATTGAATAAAATTTTCTAATATGCACTGACGTACCACATTAACACATCCACAGGTTGCAATGTCCGATCAGAAAAGTTTGCCCAGGGCTGTCTTTAGCTAAAAAAATCTGAGATATTTATATTACAAGGCTACAGAGGAAAACCAGAAGCAACAATTTTATAGGCAGCAGTAATGACATAAAAATTATTCTCTTCAAGCTCTAAAAATAAGAAAAGCACTTTAAAATAATGCTTCCACATTGCCTTGACTAGAACCACAATGCAATTATCAGAGGTATTTTCCACTTCAGTTAGTTCAAAGATTTCATTAGTGGGAATAAAACATGATTAAAATGTCACATGTCAGAATTTTCTTTTTGTTTCTCTCTCTTTCTCTATCTCTCTCTTTTTAAAAATTGTTAATTTATTCATTTGTAAAATAGAATTTGCCAAGGACAGCAGGAACCATACATTTCTTTTCTGTTTTTATATATAAATTAAATCAGTGTCTGTGTATAAAGACTGTCCCAAGTGCTTAGTTTAGTTTCCTAAGATGCAAGTGTCTACAGTCTTCTAAAAGAAATTACATGAAATTTTTTTCCTTTTTTTTTTCTGTAGAATATAGATATGTTTGAATTCCCTTGGTGATTAAAAAAACCCACACCAAAACAAAACAAAACAAAACAACAACCCCAAAAAACCCCCTCAAACAAAAACCCAAAATAAAATATTGGGCATTTTCAGAACAAAAGGTGGATTTTACTTGTGATATTTCCACCAGAATTTAAATACACTGAAGAAAAAAAATTGGAACAAATCTTAGCTCAAAAATTAAATCAATTTATTAAGTTGAATTACAAGTTTTGTGTGATCCCCTATGTATTTTGCCCAACTTTTCAATTAACAACAACAAAAATCTTCATGGAATTGAACATAACTCTGAATTTAATGTGGTTTTTAACTACAGAGATTTAGCTGCTGTTTAAGCATCACTGCAATGAAACTGGCAGTGAAGCGTCACTGGGTTTGTCTGCAATGTGCAGCCTGAGTGTGGTCATGAGCTCTTGCAGTGGCCTTGAACAGAGCCAGCTCTGGGGTTGGGCTCCTTACTATGGGGTTATTGATTCCTTAGTTTGTAGGGAAAAATAACTTGTATCACTTTTTTGTACAGATATATATATATATACACACACACCCCCCTACGTATACCTCTATATGTCAGTGTGTACACGGGGGTTTCTCTAGCTGTAAGCACATAATTTTACGGACAGCTAAAACCAGAAAACCTTGACCCTGGAGAGTTTATATTTGATGGACTGAGCATAAGCAGCAAGGTCTCATACTGAAAATATGTGTTAGGCAAAAAATATAGTATTCACTCACATTTCTATTAAAACACTAAAGAAAAACAAAGTGCTTAGTGTTGGCCTGAGAACCACTAATCTAAGGGAAAAATCCTAAGGGGTTTTGTTATTTAATAGTCCCTTACAGCAAAAGCAGAAAATATAATGAAAGGGAGAGCACAGTGTAAGTCAGCTAGGTCACTGTTAAATGACCTAATTTGTACGATAGCGATGATGAGTGGGTCTATAAGTAGCAGACCCTAAGGTGACAGCAGTGGGGCTTGTGGCAGAACACAAAGCAAGACAGCAAAAGCGAGATCTGGGGAAATTTCTGATGCTGAAATGCAAAGCAGTCTGTGGTTTCGGGCAGTGAAAGCCTCTCAGCGCGGTGTGTCACACACGCTCGGTCACGCTCACGCACTCCTGATGCCCAGTTCTAGCTGCTGCCTGACCAGGGACGAGAAGAGGTGTCTCTGCTTGTGGGCTTTATGCAGTAGGTGCACGCTAAGCCCAGCCAGATCCACTATATATGCGCAGCATGTATGGGGATGGCAGGTCTGGCATGGCTGTGGGCCCAAAGGATTTTTCCCCTATGCACCCAATACACTTTCCCCCCTTGTCCTGACTCCTTCCACCATTGTGTGAGTAGTTACGAGCTCACGAAGGAGAGCACAGCGAGGGCTGGCAGGGAGTGTGCTCCTGCCTCTGGCTCTGCAGCAGATAGTTGGCTCCGGACACCCGAGGGACGGGAGTAAAACTTGCTAGAGCAAGCTATGGGCTAGACAAATTGTCCCAGATTTAGGCCATTGATTGAGTAATCCCGACTGAAGATGTGTATTTGTGTATGGACAGATATTTGGGTGTGTGCACTTGTGTAGGCAGGGTGGAGGGAGAAGGAAGCAGAAATGTGATTGTTTCTAACTGTTTGTAAAAAATAGTATGATTAACACCAAAATTTGCATGCTCTTATACTGTAATGATTGTCATTTTAAAACTAGCTTTTTGCCTTCGAGCTATCGGGGTAAAGACCTGCGGGAAAACTACTGTCGAAACCCCCGAGGGGAAGAGGGAGGGCCGTGGTGTTTCACCACCAGTCCGGAGACGCGCCATGAAGTCTGCGACATCCCCCTCTGTTCACAAGGTAACCTGGCACGGCTCACGGAAAGTTGCCTTTTCTCTGCTGACAGCAGGTAGACAGAACAGGTACAATGAAACAGTAGTTTCAGTGACACTTGCTCATGGGCTTTGGAAGAAGAATAGGTGATTTCTCAGCAAGAATAACTCACGTAGCAAGAAAAGCAGTTATTGGAAAAAGAGATCTTGTTATGTTCCAGTACTCTGGAAGACTTAAACAAGCGTTCAGGCTCAGCAGCTTTTTTTTCAGGTCACAAAGGAGCTGGAACAATGAAGTTGTGCTGATGCCACAAATGTGAACCTTTTTTCACTTGTCTAGTCTATAGTAAAGTCATGAACAATTTCAATATTACTGTGTGATAAAATCATCTAGTGCCATTCCATGGTAATATCAACTTTTCTTCTTCTTTTTGATGATGATATAGATACTGAATTAGAGGATGAAAGCTTAATTTAAGCATGCATTTTGTTTTTCAAATAAATACTGTAAATAAGTAAAACCTTTTATAAAACCCATCCCATTTGACTTTCAAGTCACTGACTTTGAAAAACACTGCATGTGCACCATTGCGTTTGTTGACTTTTAAGTTATGTTAACCTCCAAACTGAGCTCTTACATCTTGCTAATCAGCCAATTCAGTTCCAGTCAATCAACCCATTTAAATTCTCAAGATAGGATGCCTTTAATTTTCCTGCTGATGTGTCATGTGCAATAGCTATGCAGTGGAGGGGGAAGGAAAGGGAGCGGGGGGGAGGAAGAGAGGGAGGAAGAGAATGATTTACAAGGAGATTGAAAATCTATTAAAAGCTAACATTTAAAAATCAGTTTAAGTGAGCTTCAAATGGGATAAGGCCTGGAGCTCACTGCAGGATGAAGACTTCAGTAACGGATGTTTTGACTGAAGAGTGAGATCTGTAATTGCATAAATTAGTATTTACTAAGTGATCCTTCGTTACAATTACTCTAATTAGAGGGCACTTGAGAAATGGGTCTATAGTTAATTATGGTGAATTTATTTTATATTTTAAGACTTCTCATTCTAAATTATGAAGCGTATTTTGTTCAACAGTGATTTGAAATCCCTCTGGTAGCTTTTGCCCACTCTCCCTCCACCCCCCGCTTTCTCAAACCAGGGCTGAAAATGTATCATAGTTTAAGCTGCCAAAAAGAATTAGTATCGAAAAGAACCAGTATCCTATGTAGCTGAAAGTGCTGGGAGTTTAAAGAGACAGACTGTACTGCATGAAATTGTGATTCAGCCATTATTATGGACTTAAACTTGTGCTGTTATTATACTATGACTTAGAGTGATTTAGGATAATCAATGTTACTTAATTAGAAAATATCACCTCTAAAATACTCCTTCCTTCGATGTGTGTCTCTCTCTGTTACAAACCATAGGTAAGGTTAAAAATCTGCTAGGAACATGAATGCCTCTAGCAGCTGGCACTTACCTGCCTCAAAAGTGTCCTATAAAGTGATACCAAATTTAAGCATCTGGATTAGATCTAAGAAAAAGATCCAATTCTATTCCAAAGCACGTTTCCCATACCAACCTAACTAAAAGATACCACTTTTTTATACCTGTCTAGGTTGGTCTCAGTTTGTAACAGCAGGGATATGATTTAATTTTTTTTTTTTTTTTTTTT
>VFFE01009136.1:698480-818640 GCA_008921705.1 Burhinus oedicnemus
CCTAGTTGAATGCATGACCTGCAATGGAGAGAGCTACAGAGGGCCAATGGATCATACTGAGTCAGGCAAGGAGTGTCAGCGCTGGGATCTTCAGAGACCACACAAGCACAAATTTCGTCCAGAGAGGTAATCCCTCTGCCGCCTCAAGAAAATCCATGTGGTTTTAATTTAAAATCATACATGTTCTGTAACCAGTTGGGCAAAATCAGCCTTAGTTGAAAGTAAATTTTATGGAGTTCACCAGTCTTAGTTGCTTGGGCTTCTGGCCCACGGCGTGTGGATGCCATGTCATGATGGAGATGCAGGATGGGAGCAGAGGCTATTTTGTGCAGTTGTGGCTACATCCCATGGCTGTGTAGTGCAGTGATGTACATGTGCTGCATTAATTGATCAAAATATCCTCCCTAGCTTCACTGACATTAAAAAATTAACCTCTGAATGTTTCTATATATGTTGTTATGTAGCTTCAGTCAGCTTAAAATACCTTAATCACAAAGTAAATATTTCCATCTGCAACAAAGATTGACATTCATAAATTTTTAGAGTTCTTAACACAATTAGTGAATATAAACTTGCAGCATTGTCAAGTCAGAGTATGCTCCTTTTTTAAGTATTGAACAGCTTTAAAGCTGTACATGGTCTTCTGTTGTAATCAGGTCTCATTATACAATTTGTTTGACCAAAATACTTGCCCACTACATGTTTTTTTTCAACCTGGGAAAGGAGTTCATCATTCTGTTTAGCATTTTATGCACATGGATTTATATTTTAGGCTTTTTTCTTTTTTTTTTAATTTAGACATAGATACATAATGCCAAAAGATGAGTCAGAAATAGCAAGACAAATTACATTGCTGTTAGAGTTTGTCCTAGAGGGTAAAATTCACCCGACTGCAAAAGTTCATCTATAATACACCCTTTTGGAAGGATTTTGTGTGGCCACACAGGAGGGTCTTTGTGTTTCTCTTAAACTGGACTAAAGTTTCATTTTAGTTTTACTCTGGGTTTTGGATTAATTCCATTTATAAAGTGGATTGAATAAACTGCCAGAGGAAGACTGCAACAACCTCAGAACGGTTGAGACCTTCCACTGAAAGTATCTTTATATATGTTGAAGTGTTCCACTAAATAAAGCATCATTTTCATACTCAGAAATACAGGTACTGGTAGATTTTAGAAAACCTGATTATTCAGCAAAACATTAAGGGTCTGCTGTTTTGGAGTTTATGTGATATAACCTCTTTTTCCTCTGGGCTCAGATGATCTGCTTCATGAATAATAGCAGGCTCTCCTGTAGTTCTGCTACGATAAACGTTTTGTATTAGCGAACTGGGACTGAAGATAATCTGTTTCTGAGTTTTGCCATGTACTTGCTGTGCATTCTAGAATAAGTCACAGAAAGAATTTTGTTCCTTGGGAGTGAAACATTTATAAAACTTCTGGGTAAAAATAATAATAATTTTACTGTCAGGAGGCAATTTCTCTTTTCTGTTAATTTTGGATTGTTTGCAAAATGACTTTTCAGACTAACTGCAGTCTCATGAATGATTGTCTTCCTTCTTGAAAGATTTCCTTCAGAAAATGTCTTCTTGAGAGTTTTCAGACTGTTATAAAAATGTTTTTTTGTTATAAAGCAACACATCCAGATTGACCTGATCTGTATGTGCTTTCAGAAGAGTAACTGGGGTCCAGTACATTTCTAATACACTGATGTTAATTAACTTAATGGAATGGTCACTAAAGGTAGTGACAGTTACATCTTGATTATACTAGCTTTTAAAAATGTTGTGGGCTTTGGTTTGTTTGTTTGTTTGTTTGTTTTTTTAATAGTCATTTAAGTTGAAAGTAAGAGAGGAGGTCTGGAACAAATGACCTATTACAATACAACAGTCTCTAGAGAGGCTTATACCATACCATCTAGGGGTAATGTGAATAACCTGGAAACCAAAAAGGACTAGCTGGACGGATTTAAACTTATTTTCATTTATGGATTCATCAGTTGCAATGATGAAGAAAGTGAGGTAAAACTAGTAATCTTTTCAAATGCTCCGGTCTGCACGCTGCTGGACAATGCTTTCAGCTCAGAGTGAATACACCTCACTTTTCCTTTTGGTCACCTCAATGAGTTATTCCACATTTATTACCTTCAGAGGTCACTTACTGAAGAGAATTGATAATACCTGATTACATAGATGTGATTGAAGCTAGCAGTAGGAATATCCTTAAACAACTCCTGCATGACCTGTTTTTAGCTATTAGTGGATGCAGGATTGTATTCTGAAGCTCCAGTTCTCTTGTGTACTCCTCATGGGTAGGATTATACCTCAGTGTGGAAGGAAGACCATTGAGGATAATGACTTAGAGAGGCATGGAGGGGCATACAGAAGCAACAGTTCTCTCCTCTTCTGCTCATATTTTCTGTTCAAAATCAAATATGCTCTGAAAATAGGTACTTACTGCACGGAGGAAAGTAGAGTTGAAGTGTAGTATGAGTTAAATAACTGCAGGTATCCTTTTATTAAAATACTCTGGTTTACATCTCTTGTATGAAAATTTACATTATACGAAATCAAGTTTCCAGTCCTGTATGTCTTTTAAAACAAAAATAAGGCAAAAAGAAATATTGGGGAAGAGATTTAGACACTAAGTTTCAGTTTAGTTCCAGCAGAGCTAGATAGAGATCACCTCGAATACCTTAAGATTTCACCTCGAATACTGTGTTCAGTTTTGGGCCCCTCAAAACAAGAAAGACATTGAGATTCTGGAGTGTGACCAGAGAAGGGCAACAAAGCTGGTGAAGGGTCTAGAGCACAAGTTTTACGAGGAGCGGCTGAGGTTGTTTAGCCTGGAGAAGAGGAGGCTGAGGCGAGACCTTATTGCTCTCTACAACTACCTGAGAGGAGGTTGTAGAGAGGTGGGGGGTCAGTCTGTTCTCCCAAGTAACAAGTCATAGAACAAGAGGAAACAGCCCCAATTGCACCAGGGGAGGTTTAAATTGGATATTAGGAGAAAATTCTTCACTGGAAGGGTTTGTAAGCATTGGAACAGGCTGCCCAGGGAAGTCGTTGAGTCACCATCCCTGGAGGTATTTAAAAGATGGGTAGACGTGGTGCTGAGGGACGTGGTTTAGTGGTGGACTTGATAGTGTTAGGTTTATGGTTGGACTCGATGATCTTAAGGGTCTCTTCCAACCTAGACGATTCTATGATTCAATGATCAACATCTGTCTCTTTAAAGAGAATAAATGTTACATCTTCATCTAACACTCCTTTTCTCCCCCTCAAAAACTGAGAAAAAGTCTTGATTTTGACACCAAATGTGTATCTTAATGCTTCATTTCAGTTTCAGCAGTGAAGTATAGCTACTGCAGTTTCAAGGGGGAAAAAAATCAAATATGTAGGGTTCTGAAGGATCTTGGAAACCTCAGGCTCTTTGTTGGGTCCAAGCAAGAGGTCTGTGCTCAAGTGTAGTGGGTGAAGGAAGAGTGTGCAAAGCAAAGGGGTGAGCTCTCAGGGAATTCTCCACAGTCTCACTGTTGAATTTTGGAAAAGTTTGAAGCCCTGTTGTTTGTCTTATCTCTAATATTTGTATCTTAAAGGTGTTAGCTGGCCTTTTCTATAGGAGCTAAGGAACTGTTGGTTGCTGGATATGAAGGAAGGCAGAAACATGCCTGAATATTTTGGGAAGAACCAGTTGAATGGGAAGGCTGTTGTCACTCTAGAAAAGGACACATAGATATAGTAGGTGGAAAGATACAGTTCACAGACACTACTCCATCCCACAAAGACACTCAAAGCTTGATCCTGGAAGAACTGTTGCACCTTTACTTAAATTTTTTTACATACTGTGATACCATATCATATAATGTTAAGAAGGACAGCACATTCAGTGCTACAAAAGACACTTGCCTCCTAGAAAGTGGATTCTTTACATCCCCAGTTGTTTTGAATGGCTTTTGGGAGTTATAACTGCAGGTACCTGAACTCTTCTTGGTTCCTGGGTAGTGCCATGGACTCTCCATTGCTACATGACATGGAACATGTTCTGCCAACATCAAAGCTCATCACTGCACCTACCAGGTGGTCAAAGCCATCTTGTTTTCTGCTATATTATTAGCCCATTATTGTTTTCTTGTGAAATCCTTGGACACAGTTTGTTCCTTTACCATTTATCTTCTACCTAGCAGAAAACAGGGTACTACTGCTAGAGCTGAAACTACCATATTCTTGACTGCCCTTGAATTCTCAGTTTTGTGAGATTTCTCCATGTTGGTGCATTTGGTGGTTTGGTTTTTTTTTTGGGGGGTGGCTTTTTTGTTTGTTTGGTTTGGTTTGGTTTGGTTTTGGTTTTGTTTGTTTGTTTGTTGAGTTTTTTTTTAAAAATTCTACTTAAATCCTGTCCCTGTCCCTTGTACAGATGAAGGAACCTGATTTTTCCCAAGGAATGGGAGATCAAGTTGCAAATGCATGAGTCAAAATTAGGATCACTGTTTGACAAAAAAGTGTCCTAGTAAAAACACAGGCTTGTAAATCATATTTTCCTCTGCTTGTATGAAACACATCTGCTTGCAGTTGTAAATGGGTTCAGGTTCCCAGGTAGTTAACTTTATTGTTCTCTTACATACTTTTCATGTTTCCCTCAGGGGCAAATCTACTTTTTGTTTCTTTCACAAACATGTTCCAATAAAACTGGAAAACCAATACAATTTGTATTCACTGGAGAAAAAAACTATGCATTTATCTCCTTCTCTTTAAGTTTATAGATGTTCATATAGCACATTTATACAAAAAGAACCTCCTTATCTTGAATATCTGCCTGACTGTTCAGTGATGGCAGTAGGAACGTGGAAACAATTAAATGGCACAATAGTTTCAAATCTTAATAAGATAAAGTGAGATGGAAGTTAGTTCCTTATTTTTCTCTTTTTTGTTCCCCAATGCTTGAAATAAGGGCATGACCTAGAACTAGCTCTATTACAAAAATGGAGCTATCATTAGTAACATAGCTATTCAAAATAGCTTCCAGTTTGAACGCAGGGCTGTTGCACTGAAGAACCTGTTTTCTTAATGAGTCCAGCATGCCAGGCAGTGTTTATATAATCCACACTTAATTGGGCTCTTTCAAAAAACTAGTGGCTTTAGAGTCTGGTCATCAGTTGACAGACACAAGAGCAAGAGTTTAGCAATTAGCAGAGTTACCCCATCCGGTATCCTGTGCATTAGCACAGCAGGGAATCCCCTCAGTGGAGGTCTGATTCTGCTGCATATTTGGAAAGAGATTTTATGTTATTAACTTTCTAATAGCATTAAAAGAGTATTTGCATCCATCTCACAGGATCAGACCCAAGGTTAATAGGAACTGGTTCTTTCTTGCCTCTGCTGAAGACTGTCCTTGTACAAGCCTGTGCGGTGTTGCCAGGAAGATGTCCCTGACACGTTTCTCATTGTGGTTTGCAGATATCCTGACAAGGGCTTTGATGATAATTACTGCCGCAATCCTGATGGCAAGCTGAGACCATGGTGCTACACTCTTGACCCTAACACCCCCTGGGAGTTCTGTGCAATTAAAACGTGTGGTGAGTTCAAGCAAAATTTATTACTTCCTTTTCCTTTCCAAAATCTGGACACTGATAGTTCAAGCAATATAGGACCACAGCTAGTTCATTCATTGCACTTCACTGACTTTTAAAACATAGCTTTCAAAGAGGATCTCCTGTAAAGACATTATATTTAATCTGGATAAGGAATAAAAGAGTTGCGTGCTACTTAGCACTGGAATATGTATGTATCTTACATACAGGACATTGCGTTAAAATGTAGGAAAATCAAGAACTAAAAAAGCGAGGCAATGTCATCATGAAGATCTCATGTACAGTGTTAGTTTGGCCATGCTGGGCACCTGCGTTACCATTTGTGAGTAGATGTATGCACAGCTTCCCTACTCAGTGCTCTCTCTGTCAACTGCTCATTGCTTTGTTTTCCTCTTGTGGTTCTAGGTCTCGGTTCCTGCACATTGTTCAGCCTTGCGCTGAAGACAGAATTATTAATTTCCTCATGGGTTTCTCTGTGATGTTCAGCACTCCAGTATCAAAGCACTCCACAGGCAATTCATTTCTTTTCGTACGCCAACTACAAGATGGTGGCTTTTGTTATCCTCACTTTACAGACAGGGAATTGAATCAAAGTAACATTAATCTATACAAATGTTGGATGCCCACTTTGAGATGCTTTAGTTCAGAATTTTTAGAGCATTCTGCAGCATATTCTTTCTTCAAAGCCCAGATCCTCCTAACTTTGGTGGTAGCTCTGACAGCTCTCTTCTAGTGATAATTACATGTCTTAAATGAGCAGTACAGGGACAATGAGGAAGGTAAAACTATCGGACCTCCCTTGAAAACTTAGGTAAAGTAATTTTTCCAGACTTTCATGATAATGCTGGGGCTGAAGCTGATGGTAGCATTAAGTTTTGTTGGGACATGCTTTAATCAGGAAACGAAGACTTGCATCCCTGAAATTCCTTGCCTCATTCACAGCTTGTAGATCTACAGACGATAACCTCCTCTCTTATCTCCCATACTTCTCATTGCCAGATTTGAGGTCCAATTTTTTGCCTTTAGTGAACCAACAACCTATGAAATAATCAATGTACAAGCATGATATTAAAGGCAGTCTCATAACACCTAGGGAGGTTTTTTTATTCTCTTTATTCAAAATACTTTGTTTATAAAATCTTAGGAATAAAGGCAATTTCTGAAAACAAGGCATGACTTTGACTGAATCCATATTGTAGAAGCCTGTCAGCTTCATGTGCCCCAAACTTGTGGCAGAGCCCCCAGGAATACAGGCAGAAAAGGGATAACAGTATTTTTGGATTTTCTGTGAAGTAGAGGCAAAGAGAAGCTTCTAAATCTGCTTGGTTATACTCAGTGTCGTGTTAGCTCATGAGAAAGTCAGTTTCTCTTAGTACTGCAGTTTTGTAAACTACAATTTCCTTTGATGTCCTGCTTGCATTTTGACCAAAATTAAGTGTTAAAAAAAATAAAAATCCTCGAAACCAGACACTCTGCTTTTCATCTAGCTCTGAGTGTCATTTCAGTAGGCTTATGTCATTGTAAAATTCATTTGGCTCTCTTGGGAGGAAGATAGAAGAAAAGAATAGATTCTATTAAGAACAATAAAGCTCACCTGGAACTGGACTTGGAAAAGAAAAAATAAAAATAATAATAAGCATAAAAGGAGTGATTTTTAATGACTGTTTAATTTTTAGGGTTCTCTGTATTTTGTTGTTGTTATATAAACCAAGACAAACCATTATCGGGGTATCTCAAATCTAGATAAAATAGAGATGGTAGTGGATCTTACAAAAAATCTTTTTCCATAATGTAGTCCTGATTTTTCCTATAAAGTTGGCATATATATAAATACTGAGAGAGGGAGAGAAGAGGGAATGGCTCTGGCACGAATCTTTGTATGTGAGCAGTTGCTACCTAAAGGGGGAAGCATGGTATTCCTCATTTTCACTTGGAATCTGTACCAAACCAAATTATGCTGTGTTTTCTGCTTCCACCACCAATAGTTCAGAATTTTTTCTGCTTGCTTGTTCTTGGCTTAAGCCAGTGTAATGTCTTGGAGTATCAGTCACTTCTTATCAATTAGTCAATTGTTTAAATAAAAAGGTTGAGTAAGAATACTCTTAACATACTTCCTGATGTGGAATAATTGAACTTATTCTGCAATATAATATGTCATTGTAAATCCAGTATAAGGTAGTTAAAATTAGCAAAATTATTCCACTGTAAAAAAGTGAGGTTAATTTGTCACTTCAGGCAATGCCTGTAATCAGGTTCCCCAGAGGCAGAAGAAATTTAACAGGGCTGTTTGGTTTGTGCCAGGTAGCCAGTATGTTACACCCATGTTGAAAGTTTTGTCTATGAACTACAACATTAATTCACATAACTGTATCTACAGTTTTTAATGATCTTTGATAATGGGGGAAGTTCAGTCTTTCCCTGTTGGGAACACAGTCTTGCTTAGCTCTATAACTGAATCATCTTTCCATTTTTTTACTTAATTCATTTAGTTGGGAGTGGTTGTTGTTTTGGATTTTTGGTTTGTGTTTTGGGGTTTTTTTGGTGGGGGTTTTTTTAAACTAAACTGTGCTTCCTACATTTCTGTAATTATTAGATTATATATGAATCATATGTAGCGTACTAGGTCTAGTCTTTTCCCTTGGTAGTAGTGTTTTTACTATGAAAAAAAATATTCCGAAGTTACAGCTGACTGTTTCACAAATGCAACTTTTATAAACCTTTATCCTTTGGCATTTCCTGAGCCGATGTGTCAGTGTTCTGAGGATTCACATCTGGCTTTGCTGGTCACGTAAGCTTACAGTCCATGCAACTTTCAGTATCTACAGTCTGGTCTAAGCTTTATGAAAGAGTTGGATAGGAGATCTCCTGCAAATTACTGTAATGTCACCTCTGTCTACTCAAGTCACAATTAGAGTCCTGAAGAAAAGGTAATCACCAAAATGAAATTAAAAAAGACCCCACAATGTAATTATTTTGGTGTTGTAATAAAAGCTTTTGGTTGTGTTTCTAGGAAAAAGTTGACCAAATTAACTAGGAATTCTTTCTTTCATCTTCAGTTAGAAAATATATTAAGATCGGTGGAAATTTCACATGTGAAACTGTATTCTCACTGCAGAAAACTGTAGATCTTCGGAAATTACTGAAGTGATTTATATGAGGAAGAATACAAAAGTAGTGATCTTGAAAGAGCTTAATCCAGCAGATATTTTCAATTTTATAACCCAGAGGGGGAATTTATTGCTGATATTATTGTTATATCACCAGCTTGGTGACCAGAATATCAACACAAAATATCAGAGCCCTGTTTTCAGTTTTCTGTCTTTCTTGAGGCACATAGAAAAACTGTTTTCCCACCTCCTAGCAGGGAGCCCAAAACACTAGGCTGTTCTGGGTTTCAGTGGCTGCTCCATTTTCTGAAGCTGTGGCTGTGTGCAATCTCAGTACACTAGAAAGAGACCATCATGAGTTATATGTCTTTATAGCTTTGTGGTTTGGATTCTCACACAGGTTTTTAATTCCTATGCTGAGGATTGTTTATATATTTTACAAGAAATACTAATTAGAAAAAATGCTTTGCAAATCCAAGTCCTTGGACCACATACAAAAACGTAGGTGTCCTCTCTTCGGGGGAGTGACCACAAGGCAGCATGCTGCTTGCGGCTTTTTCTACATGTCATGAGTGCTAGTATGCTGTATAGCCAAAATGCTGACAACAGCTCATATACAAGATTTTCGGCAAAAAAATCAGTGGAAGGAAGCATTCAGAAAATAAATATGTTTTTAAGACTGAAGAGACAGGAGGGCATTGTAACTTTATTTCCAAGCACAGAAGGCAGCATAAAACATTGTGGCTTACAGCCAGGGCTGTGAGAAAGAGATGACAGGAGCAATTAGGGATTAGAGATGGCTCAAGCTGCAAAAATTGGATCTGGATTAAGACTTCAGGGACCCCAGGATTGGTTTGAAGTTGCTCACATATGTGTCTGTGGTTTTGGCTTGAGACAATTTTTAGTTAGAAGAGAGGATAAAAGGACAACTATAACAGCAATAAAGAAGTGTAGGATGAAATGAAGAAATGGAAGCAGTGACAGCAAATATGAAAAAAGAAAATGACTGTTACTTTGGCATGAATGAGGACATGGACTACAGGGAAGATAGGAGTGGGGAGCTAATACTACTTTTAAAAAAAAAAAAAAAGAAAAAAGGACAGCTGCACTTCTAGGGATGAGCTATAGGGCAGAGAGGTGCTGAGGCCCAGAAATGAGGAGGCTACATATGTCAGTTTTTCAAGAGCTGCAGAGCTATATGGAATTATTATGGTAAGGACAGTGTTTGGGTGCTGCCTACCAACCAACTCAAATAATTTTACCTTGGATTTAGCCTTTGCTGTAAGTACTCATTGGCAATAGACAGGGATGACCGGAGCCCAAAAAGCCCTGAGAGAATTCAATAATGGTCTGGGTTTGGTGGGAAAGACCAAGGAACGAAACAGCAAAATTGAGAATCTAGGTGTAAAATAAACTGTTGCAGTGTGTCTACAACTGTTGGGGAGGCAAAGTATCATCAATATTAGATTATTTATCCTGTAGAAACAGAGATTTCAACTGCCCATTTAAATTCAACATTTGATTGAAAAGTTATTTGTTGAAACATAGTATGTAAACAAATAAAAGTACCACTCAGTTTCAGCTTAATATTTAGGTAAGATAAAGATCTTTATAGAAAGGAGGAAGTCAAAAGAGGCTGATGTTTAATGGTTGATAAAGTGTTACCTTCCACCTTGCTTCACATGGAGGCATATCAGAGGTCCAGCATGTTGTGTATGCAATGGCTTAACCTACATTTCCTCAAAAAGGATACCTCTCAGATCCTTTTCATCATTTCTATGATAGTTTTGAAAGTGCGATTAAAAAGCTCTGAGCCTGAGGAGAAGTCTTAATGGTGAAAATTTACATCCAGATTTATTTTTTTTTTAGTGTATTTAAACTAAAAATTGTTTGGATTTAAAGCCTAGCTGTAGATATTGGAACAACCTGGAAAGATCTCTCTGTGCTCAAGGACAAATGAACTGTAGGTGTGCAGGTTTTAGGTGACGATGAGTTCTTCAGTACTGTGATTCTTGAGCTTGGGTCTGATTTATTTCTTCACTTCCTCATATGTTTTTACTGAAAAAAACCCCAAAACACTAGAAATCAGTGTGGGTTTTTTTCATGTTTCATATACTGTTAGACAGTACATAGAAGGAAACACGTAGAAAGAAAAGAACAGCCACTATCCTACCAGCCAGAACTGTAGATTGTATTGCTTGAGGTAGGGATGCCTGGAGGCAGTGTAACTGAGCATCTCCCTATAACGTCACTCAAGTTTCAAACTCACATTTGCAGAATTGCATGGTCAATGAGGACTTTGCTGTGTTTAGAACACTTTCTTTACTGGGTTAGGCACCTCTTCTCTTCTAAAATCTACTTTTTAAAATCTTTTGTTACAAATCAGAGTACATTTTCGTTTTGTGGACTGACACACTGGGAAAGACATTGCAAAAGTAGGAATTTTCCTGACGAAGTAATTTAGGACTCTTCTTCTTTTCCAACTATGTCTTTTTCCAAAAATACATAGATAGTAGTACCATGAAAGCACATGAATACTCCAGCAAAATTCTTACCTTCTTTTAAGTCAGTAGGAGTTTCACCATTGACCTGAAATTTGTGCAGGATTTTCTTCTGGGTCATTGGGATTAAAGACAGAAATAGCACTCTAACTGGTTACTTCAGCTGTAGAATGACTCAAGGCCCCTGCTGATTCCCTCATGCTGGCATTACTGTGAGAACCAGAACTGAGAAGACTATCTGTGGCTTTACACACAAAGCTCTGGATAATGTTTCATCTCTTAAGCATCTATGAATGCATGAGCTGGCCCTTATGAATAAAGTTATGTATTTTTAAGTATCAAATTAGGGAGGGTTTTATGGAAAAAAAGGAAACCTTTGCATTGTTACACTTTGGTTGGGGACTTCAGGGTGAACATGTGACAGTGGAAATACTACTAACAGGAAATTCTCAAGTAACTGTCTGAATTATATCATTAATTTGAGTCATCCATAATATTAAAAAAAAATTACAACAAAGTTCAACCGTAGAAAAATGCTGCAAGACAATTACCATATTCTTCTATTCATAATGAAATTTCATACAGGAATAAGTAGTGACATTTAATTAATAAATCATAAATAGTAGTCTCTTATAAGGTGATATTTTGTGTGATCTTCCTTTAATGGTACTTTTGATCTCAATTCAGAACTATAAAAGCTGAACTGGAACAAAAAAAAAAAGGTATTTCTAATACAAAATTAAAACACCTGCCTGCATAATAAGGATTGCTTGTTGAACTTAAATTCATCTTCCAACAATTCATAATGACTTCTTCATTGGAACAAGCCCTTTGAGTTCCAGGTCTCAATTCATATTTTAGGGGAATTGCCAGGATAAGGGTGTGAATTCAGCCTTACTGATTCTTAGCTTCATCTCAATTCCACCTTGTAAGAGAACTGGTGAGTATGGTCTCACGACTCTTCTAGCAGTGCTCTGCACATCTGATATTTGTGCTCAGATTTATTAAACTTCAGATAATTGGCTATGTGGGTAACAAGAGTAATTAGCCTCAAGAAGACGACCAGTACTGGATGGAGATGACTATTTAACTTGTGGGCTTGGACAGCCTGGGCAATTCTTAAAGTCTGGCAACTGCCTTATGGTCTGCAGAGCACCTCTTCTCAAGCTTTTGCCTGTCTGTGTGTGCATCCAGCCCACCTTTCATTCACATGAACGGGGAGACTGTTCCCATAGTGCCTGTTCATGGAAATCACCAGGTGAATGAAGGATTTCTTGAGCCTTTTTTGATGAATTTTGAGCTTTCTGTGAGACTCAAGAGCCAGAACAGAAGTTGTTTCTAAGGGCATAAGCCCTCATAATTTCAGAGTTAAATTTCAGAAATATCTTGGAGTCTTGTTTTTCATGTTTGAAAACCAGATGTTTGTAGGATATGTAGGTGGTATAGAAAGAATTGTTTGGGGAAGGTTCTGTGGACCTTTTGGAATGATAAAATAACTTCCTTAATTCAAATAAAAATATTTTAGTGATCCTCTTCATCACTAGAATTCTTGTTGAGAGCTGCCACAAAGTAGCAGCAGCAGCAGCTAATCCATCACACATTGCTGATTTTGAAATAATTTCTCTTTTAGCCATTGTAATGTAAGTCTTTCCAGTAGAGGTTTGGCTGTGCAAGTATTCATGACAATGTGAAAGTTAAGTTTGTCTGATTCCTTTAAACAGAACATTTTGACATGGACAAATTGTTGTAAAATCTGATCTATAGATAGAGGTCACTGTACAGACACATGGTGTAAGATTTAGCAATGAGCTGTGTATCTGTAGATATATAAGAAGGAATGCTCTGCAAAATAACTCTATGGCCTTGCTTAAATTGATGCATTAACTATTTTGTTTCAGGCATGTGATTTTTAAAAAACCCACAAAACACACAAAGATACATAAATGCCAACCTAATTACTTTTTCACTAATATGACTGAGTACACAGTAGATGTACCATACAGTTCATTACAGTTGAAATAGTAACTTCTTGTGTATAAATAAGGTCTTTGTAATAGCTTGTATTAGGTTGGATTTTTATGCATTGCTGCTATTATTTAAGAAGGTTTTTGCTAGAGTTATATAGTTGTAATTTATTGATTTACTTAGGAAATACTGTGCAGCCAGGATGCCATATGTATGCTGAAATTTATCATGGTGGGTAACTAGTGTTTTCATAGTTGTACACCGCATCACTTTAATTTTTAATAAAAGTGTTGCATATATTTAAAAAAACCCACATAATATATATTTGAACGTGACATAACAATGGTTCAGTCTAATCAGTTTAGGACTATCTTAGCATATAATTCCAACTTTTTTTCTTATATTAGTGGTGATGGAAAGCTGAAATAGGTGGCTATGTATTTCTACTAGGTGTATGAATTCGTCTTTTTGTTGTCCAATTACTTATAAGGTGAATAATAATGATTAAAGATATAGCTACTAGCTGCAAACCTGTTCGATGAATTCACCAGAAAGGGTGCATTTGTCAGCCTGCAGAAGCTTTCTTGTGATACTTGTAGTGCAATGTCCTTTTGACTTTGGAATGAGTGTGGAACTCACAATCCCATTGAAGCAGGACAATCTTTGCAGACACAGTGCCTTGGGAAGGAAGGACAGGAAATTAATTTAACCCTTAAACATTGATGTAAAAATATCAACCAGATGAAGACAAAAAGGGAAATTTTCTCCAGCGTGGATGAATGTATAATTCAACTGCATAACTTGATGTTATCTTCTGACAGGGAAGTGATCTTTAACATAGAAGATTAGACAGCAAATCAACCAAACCCATCTGTCATGACATTTGGTTTCCTTAAGATCCATATTCTCTGCAAGTTCATAGAACTGGCTGAAGTTACCAGGAATGAACTATATTATCAATAACACACAAATATTGTTCTAATCACTGGACCATTTGAAGAAAACTGATTTTAAAACTTTATTAACATACTTATTGCTGGCAACTAGTACTTTTAAGGTAATTAATAAAATTAGTCTTGTGAACAATAGCAATTACCAACAGATGGGCAGTTACTTACAAAAATATTATGTTGGGAGCTTTCTGGGACATTGTAGAAGTGTTGCTTTTACTGTAGTATATTTAGTTTTGTACTACTTTGTATATATCTGATGCAATATCTGTGCCATTAATTTGCAATTATGAAAATTGCATAAGAAATAAAAAGGGTCTTTCAAGTTATGTGAATGAGTCATTTAAAAAACCACTGTTTTTCTGAATTTAGTTCAAGACAGCCCACACGAGGGTGAATGCAGAGTATATCAACATCTGTAAAAGATCTTGTCTGATGAATTTGTTGGTCTTTAAAACATTTGTCTCTCTGTAGAGAATACTGATCCTTGATTTCCAAAAGCTGGGCTGATCTTTTTTTTTTCCCTCTAACTATATGAGACATAAAAAGAGAAGCTTCAAGGAGTGTTTAGCACATCACTTTATAATAGGATTTATCTTTTTATTTTTTTATCTGCATCTTTTTTCCTGTGACTTGATATTCTGGGAATTCTTTGGAGAAAACCAATTGGGTTTTAATCTTGCAAACATGTATTAATATGTTTAACAGTGTGCACATGGGTGGTCACTCAGTTGTGTAAAGCTAAGTGAATGAGAAAATTTTATTGAACTGGAAAGGGTAACCAAGAATATCTCCTGTCCTTCAATAATATAGTAAAGGCCAGGTGTCTCCCTAAACAAAAGCTCTTAAATAAGGCAGACTTTATAGGTTTTTTGCCTGCAAGTGGATAAACTAGCATAGGGTCTAATACCCATTTTGATTTCATGGATGTTGTGAATGTTGAAGAAGAGAAAATTATTCTGTAAAAGACATCAGATTGGAATTTTCACCAAAGAACTCCAGTTACCACAACTTGAACTGCAATGTAGAGTTCAAACCTGAAATCCCAAGCCAGACTCAGTCTTAAAATGAAACAGCACTTCTTCTCTGGGCCTACAGATGAAAGCATCGTGAACAGCACAGAGGCGGCAGCTGAGACATCAACTTGCATTCAGGGGCAGGGTGAGGGTTACCGTGGCACGGTCAACACCATATGGAGTGGAATCCAGTGCCAGCGATGGGACTCCCAGTTTCCTCACCAGCACAACATCACTCCTGAGAACTTCAAGTGCAAGTGAGTAGAGACATGTTGTATTACTGCAGTGGCAAAAGAGCTTAGTTTTCAAATGTTTAGAAATTCATGCCACCAAAGTAGACTATAGGATCCCTGTCCCTGCTTTGTGACCTGATGCATTTACTGTACTTGCTGATGCTGAAAACCACTTGAACATGGGAAAGTCAGTTCTTCATATCTCAAAATATTAGTTCTAGATGAACTTGTGTGAAACTGTAGGGGGTTTAATGAACTTTTTCTTAAAGAATGTGTTCACCAATTTAATTGACTGTGAAGTGCATGGATGTTTTCCAGACTGGGACCTGAATCCCAATAGTGCTGGTACATCACAGCGTCCTTCACCTGGGTTGGTACAACTCCCGGTATCAATACCATCTAGGGGATGAAGGAATTGAGAGCAGCCCTGCCAAGAAGGACTTGGTGGTACTGGTGAATGAAAAGCTGGACATGAGCTGGCGATGTGCACTCGCAGCCCAGAAGGCCAGCTGTATCCTGGGCTGCATCAAAAGAAGCGTGGCCAGCAGGTTGAGGGAGGTGATTCTACCTCTCTGCTCTGGTGTAACTCCACCTGGAGTAACGCGTCCAGCTCTGGAGCCGCCAATATAAGAAAGACATGGACCTGCTTGAGTGAGTCCAGAGGAGGGCTGTGAAGATGATCAGATGGCTGGAACACCTCTCCTATGAAGCCAGGCTGAGAGAGTGGGGGTTGTTCAGCCTGGAGAAGAGAAGGTTCCAGAGAGGCCTTATTGCGACCTTTCAGTGCTTAAAGAGGGCTTATAAGAAAGGTCATAGAATCATAGAACGGTTTAGGTTGGAAGGGACCTTAAAGATCATCTAGTTCCATAACCCCTGCCATGGGCAAGGACACCTCCTACTAGACCAGATTGCTCAAAGCCTCATCCAACCTGGCCTTGAACACTTCCTGCGATGAAGCCTCCCTGGGCAACCTGTGCCAGTGCCTCACTACCCTCATAGTGAAAAGCTTCTTCCTGAGGTCTAATCTAAATCTACCCTCTTCCAGTTTGAAGCCATTACCCCTCGTCCTATCACTACATGCCTTTGTAAAAAGTCCCTCTCCAACTTTCTTGTAGGCCTCTTTCAGATCCCCGGAGCCTTCTCTCTCAGCCTGTCTGTTGCGACAGGACAAGGCATAAACTAAAAGAAGGTAGATTTCGGCTAGCTATAAGGAAGACATTTTTTACAAGGAGGGTGGTGAAACACTGGATCAGGTTACCCAGAGAGGTGGTAGATGTGCCATCCCTGGAAACATTCCAGGTCAGGTTGGACGAGGCTCTGAGCAACCTGATCTAGTTGAAGATGTTCCTGCTCATTGCAGGGGGGTTGGACTAGATGACCTTTAAATGTCCCTTCCAACCCAAACTAATCTACGATTCTGTGATTCTATACTATTTTTTTTCTTTCATGGGGGTAAGTACTTTTTTGCAATTTGGTTACTGACTTTAGCTTAATATGTCCTAAATGTTACGTAAGTGTAATCTTATTGGCAATAGCTGACATTTGTAATATTTGACAGCCCTTCTTTTATTTTCTATCCTTTTAATCCTTTTTCTACCTCATTACTAAATGTACTTGCATGACTAAGACTACTTTTACCCGAAGGACCGCTTGTCATGTAACATTTCTGTACCGTCCATAAACTCCCAGGGTGTGAATAATCTACTTATTCAGTCCTTTTTTTACTGAGCGTAGAGGAAACATAGCTGACCAGCATGGACCCACAGCCTGGCTTGTACTGAATGTCTTTATTGGTGGCTAAATAACAGTCTGGGCTTGTGCTGGAATTTAGCAGTGTCGATCTTTCAAGGTAAAGAAAAGGTTCCAGTCTGAGTTCAGGTCATTTCTCTGAGAACAACTTGTTTGAGCAAAACAGTTAGGTTTGTTGTCTTAATCCCTTTGCTACTATTGTTCAGTTTATTGACTAAATACTGTGCATTGTAACACATCTACTGAAAATTTGACAATCATCATTGTAATGGAAAATAAGACTGACCCTGAGCCTCCTCTGTCAGTCTCAGGACCACCTTGAATTTGCCTGATCCCACAGATTTTTCTCAGACAAACCACCACTTAAACCAATTTGCGCTGTACCTATGTAACACTGCTGCAGGATTAGGCCGTCATGCAGTTTTAACAATGTTCCTAGCAGTGTAGAGGGGCTACCAACATTAGAACTGGTTATTCAGCTGATGCTTGAGAGTGTAGTAGCTATTCAGACCAACAGCTTGAGTAAAATCAACAGAACCGTTGGTGCAACTGTTCAAAACTCACTCACATGAGTAAGAATTACAGTATAAGGCCCATTCTTTCCATAGTCTATTATCAGGAAGTGCTGCAGATGGAAAAATACAGTGAAATACGGAGATGCACAAAACATGGCAACAACTGTCAGGAGATGGGAGAATAAAACTTACGTTTAAGAGGTCTGACTATTTCATGCAAGCTGTGAGAGACATTTAAAGATGTTCCCTTGTGGCTAACTTTTACTTTAAAGGTAACAGCTGTATAGAATTTCAACATACATTTTTTTTTATATTCCAAGATTCAGTTTCTTAAATGAATCACTGACAGTCTACAGGACTCCGTTTCTCTAAACTCAACAGAACCATTCAAAGTACAGGGAATTTTAGGCACTTTGGTAATGTTTGTATTTAAAAGCACTTGTAATGGATTGCAGGTGTATCCAATGTCAGCTTGCATGCAAATTTTGTTGGAGAATCCTGAATAAAAATAATCTATATTGAAAATATTGTTAATCTTCAGATGAAATCTTATATCCAGTCAAAACATAGGTCCACTGAAAATTAATTCCCATAACCATATTCTTACTACAATTACTATATTTTTCTGGACACTGTGTTCTTACTGGCTCCTCACGTCCTTGCACTTGACACTGATCAGTAACATACAGACCTTAAGGAGCCTACATTATTGCTAATTCATAATAAAAAGCAATAGAATGCATCAGTTGTTTTAGGTTATCCCTGCTGTGAGCTAACATATTTATTTTTATAGGGATTTGAGGGAGAACTACTGCCGAAATCCAGATGGATCTGAATCACCCTGGTGTTTTACCACTGACCCAAACATCCGTATTGGTTATTGCTCCCAGATTCCCAAGTGTGATGTGTCAAATGAACAAGGTAACAGAGGGAAGGGCGATAACATGGTTTTAAGTGAATGCTGTACTGTTCCAAACAGCAGATAGACAGACTTGAAAACTGGAGAAGCTGGTCTCAGTACATCTGTATTACACCTGTGTAGTTCCACTTTATTTGCATACTTGGGATCCATCATGGTGTAAATGAGATTCATTTCTCAGTTCATGTTTCAGTTCCAGCAGGGAAAGCTACAGCAAAGATTTGCTATTGGATCTGATTTTTAGACAAGGTGAATCTGTGTGCCATTTTATATTAGCTGGAGATCTGCTTCACTGTCTTACCTTTCTTAATTTGAAAGGCTTTTTCCAGAGCTGAGGTGATTTCCTTGGGTCACAGTATTTTTATAATTGCACATGAGGCCAACAAATGTCATTTTTTAAATTTATTTTTTCCATATACCCCCTTATCTAAAAGGAGTTGAGCCGAAAAAAACACGTGGGACTTCCCGTGTAGCCTCTCAGCTTCAAGTTATTACCTCTGCCTGCAAAGTCCACTCTGAGTCTTCAGGCAAATGTTGTTTTTCCCGTGAGGTCTTGGTATTACTCTAAGGAGTATTATTGCATCCTGAGAAATGAAGTCAATCATAGCATAAACTGAGGCTAAGACCGCAGACCTACGACCCTACATCAGGCTGCATTAAGATCTCCATCTTTAAATTTTAGCCATTTTTTCTCATAAAATTTGAAGAGTTGCAGTTGCAAGAGTTCTGTCAAAGAAAAGATTAAACTTTGACTTTCATTCTGTGTTTTTTTGCAAAGTATCAATTATCAAAAAGTAAAAATACTGATGAATATGAAATGAAATGCTTTATACAAAAAGCCTTTATAGTAGTGATCATTTTAAACAATCCTCTTGAAAAGTCTCAAAAAGGCTTGTGATAAAAGCTTATGAATTAAACATGACTTCTGCTGGAGTGAACAGGCAAGTTTTTGAATTACATTAAAATTAAAGTGATGTTGATTTTTTGATTTTGCCAAAGAAGAACTTAAGTCTAGAATTATATACTATTGCCAGTATCCAGAACCTACATAAAGGTAAGCTGTTTCAAATAGGCTGAGTGCCTGTTTTTTGAGAAGGGAGGATTAAGGGGGCATTTTTGCTTTGTTTTGTATAAAACAGCTCCTGACAACTTTAAAATATTCTGTGTAACCCTTCTAAATTAACCATAAACTAACTATTTATGAAAGAAATTTTCCCAGTTTGTCTAAGTAAGACAAAATTTAAAATGTTACTGTGTTGAGAATGAAGGCCTCAAGCAGGAGATTATGTTTCTAAATTTGAAAATTTTCTCCCATTTTCCTTCTAATTTGATTTATACAATTTTCTGATCTATATTGTATAGTGTTTGCTAAATATAACACTTGTCTTTAATTATTTGGATTACTGATGGAAGAGTTTTCTTTTCAATGTTGCACAATTACCTTCCAATTTTTTTTGTCTCAACATTCTTATTCAGATTGTTATCGTGGCAATGGCAAGAGTTACATGGGGAATCTATCCAAGACAAGATTTGGGCTAACTTGCTCCACATGGGACAAGAATATTGAAGACTTACGTAGGTGTGTACATACGAAATAGAAAGAGATGGTTCAGTGAGCCCTGAATAAATACTGCCTCCAGATGGCATCTCCTTTTCATCTGCAGTGATTCTAAAATAGCCACTTATGCCCTGGAGTTTTAATATCTTTTTTTTCTTTTTTTTCTCTCGGTGTTTAAATATATTACACAACATGTCTTTGTTCAGGCTAACCACTAATTGCAGGCTTTGGGATGTTTCTTAGTGTTTAGTTTACTGACCTGGTTTACCCCATCTTTGTCCTTGAAAGTTTTGTTCTGTGAGAGGATAGCAGGAAATTGTTATCACATCAGTCTGATCTCATAGCTCATGCTGCTTCAAGCAAGGGGTTGGACTTGAAACCACCTAAGGTCCTTTGCAACCTGAAATTGAATCATGAGTCTATTATCTAATGACACTGACATCGAATGCCATCTAAGTGACTTGAAATTTCTGTTGTTTGTCATTGGCTTCATATTCAAGTAGTGGAAATGGCAAGCTACTTTTAATTTATTTGTTAAGGTAAAAATGAATCAGCTGTAAGTACAAAAGAAATTGTGAGTTTTCAAGTCTTTTCAATTATGCCAGGATCCTCAGTGTTGTCTTTGGTGGTTCAGAAGAGCAGGTTAATAAATATCAGGAGTGACAAGAACAATGACTTCCAGGTACCTCACAAAGACAGAGATTCATCAAAAATTTTGCTACGTATAAGATACTACACACATTACTGGCCCCATGGAAACAGTTTTCCCTTCATTTTCCTTTAGTTTCTGAAGATGCAATTATGTCCATATTACCTTTGGTACTTGTTCTTGAGTTAGTGCTCATGATCACCATGGTCATAGTGCCCAACATATTAGCCGTTGCCCTCTGGAATTTGGCTGTCCCTGACTCCTGCTGCTGACTTGATGGTCAGTCAGGCGAAGGCATGTAAGTCAGTAAGCCGGCCTTTCGGCAAGCTGTATTGCAAAAGGCAGACTTCACTGGCACTGTCTGGAATCACCAGCTGGGCTATGTGTCATTTTCCCTGCACAAGGTCAGACACAATATACATATTCCAGTGTCCTGTTCAGATAAGGGAGGAAGAGGCTTAAGTTCATGACTTAAGTTCATGAGAGCCCTAATAAGTCTTCAGTTAGCTGTGAATGAAACAGCTTGAAGCAACTGGATACTTGATGCAATTGCATTCATATAGTCTTGAGCACAGATCAGTCTTCTCTTACTCCCACAAATTTTTCACCTGGGAACTTCTTTGGACGGTTGTCTGTCTCGTTTCAGCAGTTACGCTGGTTATGGGTGTGCTAGAAGCAGCACACATGGCTGGTTATAAACTAAAAGGGCAATGCAGTTGTAAGTTGGGAATTGTGTATGCTTCTGTCTGACAAGCCAGAAATAAACATCTTTGCTTCAGATTTTCACCCCAAACTTTCACCTTTGAACTGCCTCATGTAGGTTTGCAGTTTAGGTGACCTATGACTGGAGTTCGTCCGAGCTATTCATCCTTCTCCTTGTGTGCTGCTCAGACTTGCTATCTTTCTTGCATTTGTCCTTCCTTTGCCTAAGATTCAGCTTTCTTTGCAGATTCTGTGCTCCCTCATGCTAATCTGCAGGGAGAAGGTACCTGTGCTCCCAGAGAGCCCAAAGATTTGCTAAGGGCAATGCAGACACTCTTCTAATCAGTGTAAAGTTCCCTTCTGAGGCTGTCCAGGGATTTTAGCTTGAGCGGGAGATCTAGAAACCTCCCAGCTGTCTGGTGCTTAGAATACCAACCAGAGGAAACTTGGACCCAGATCCGGCAAATATTTGGGTCTCATCTTCCCTTTGATTTTAACCAGCCCTAAACCCTGACCTGTAGGCTTCTCAATCAGCTAATATTACAATGTGGAGCAAAGCAACATTTAACCTTTGAAAATTTGGGCTATAGTATAAAGCTTTTCAGCACTTTGAATTTTTTTTCCCTGTAGGCATATACAAATATTCAGAGAACCAGATGTTAGTAAACTGAAGAAAAACTATTGCCGCAATCCAGATGATGATTTTCATGGTCCCTGGTGTTACACAGATGATCCTCTCGTTCCCTGGGATTACTGCCCTATTTCTCGATGTGAGTACTTGGTATGCCTCAGGCATTGTCAACTGTGCTGTCCCAGTGAAGCCATGGTGTCACACGCGTATGCATACCTTTCTGTTGTCACTTGTGGCAGCAGAAAATGTGTAAGTCCATCAAGAATCATTTGTGCATGACTGAAAAGGGATGGACAGAAGCTGCTTGTGCAATATATGAACAAGGGGTCCTTTTCCTTGACCAGCTTAGAGATTTCAAGGCTTATTTATGCAGCAGGAGCATAAAAGAGCTATTACAGATGGTCAAACATTTTCCAACAGATCTGGCTATTGAATGAGGGCTGGATGGAGACAAAGAATTGTCTAGTGGTCAGAATCCTGGCTGTGGCCTCAAGAAACCCAGGGACAGTTATCTTCTGTGCTACAAGCTTCATAGTCTCTTTGTGTGTTCTGCATTTGTTTGTAAAGTTAGGATAACTCACTATATGTATGCTGATACGTGTGTGTGCTATATAGATTCTGCTTTAGGATGTTTATGGGATGATTTAACTCCTGGCAGGAATTCGGAACATCACTCCTTCAAAGCTGCATGTTAAACTCTAAATAGCTTAAATAAACAGAATGAAAAATCATTGGGACTTCAGTGATAAACTGAAGTTAATTGGAAAAGGGTTTATGCTGAAAAATGTGCAATTCACATTTAGGTTCAAGATTTTTCTCTTAAATTCTTATTTCTACATCACTATGCTGTATATCCCGAGAGAACATTTAAATGGTAAATCAGGCTTTTGAATACATGGCTGTGATCTCTAGAGGTTAAGGATAATGTTACACTCATTCCTAGCAGCAATCTGCTGCGTTTCCTCATAGTCTGGACCGCAGCATCTCTAAGAGGTGGTATTTGAAGTCTCAGGTGATATTTTGGCATCTATGTGAAGAGTAAACAAACTGTGCAAAAGGTTATTTGTGTCAATGTAGGTAAAGAACAACAGCTGAAGAATAAATATTATTCACTCATTGTGAGTTCATTATCTGGATCTATGAATTCCTAAGGAAATATTCACAGCAAACATTTGTAGGGTATATGGCAATGGTGAGTATTATGATTTCTGGAATCAATCTCCAGAGCTGGCATATGTCTGTTTTACAACTGGAACTTGTTTGGACTAGTATTAAACTACTACTTGCCCACTCAGGTACTGATAATCAACTTAACCAGTGCAGACAAAATTCTGGCAGTTCCCAGGTGTACTTACTTGGTGCCTTTAACTGGTGTCTTCAAACTGCACTGTATATATTTATAAGTACACATGCATACATACATATACACATGCATATACGTATACATACACATGGAAATTTAACTATGTATATAACTGTATACCTTTATATATATATATATTCTTAATGATGGAAATCTAGTTGGATGAATCTGTTTAAATTTTGCCTGTGCAAATTTTCAGTAGCTACACCTCTAGCTCATAACACTGGGTCATTCTGCAGACATCACTGAAGGCAAAAATTTTGAACGAAGTTTAAGCAACCTTGTTCTAATTGTATTTTGACTTGGACTAGATGGAAGAACCAAACCAGATTTTGGGGAACACATTTTGATAAGGATAAGTTTTTGCTGATAACAACATAAAAGGACTTTTGAAGTTAAAAGTTTTTAAGGAAATTAGATATTTTCATTAAATCTGATTTGGATTTAATCACATGACTTCTATAACTCCTGAAAGCTTATAAAAAAGTCACAACTTCATTTTTCAGCATTTGCTTTTTCAAATAAGACATGTAAATTGAACATGACTGATAGCCTAATGTATTCAAGATTTAGCCAAGTAGAAAAATGTTTGAAACTACTGTTGCAAAATGTTTAATTCTTATATCATTCTATTGAAATGAAATTGGGCCTTCTTGTTAACCCTTACCAAATTGTGCTCTTGCAGAGTATTAAACAAATCATTGACGTTTAAAACTTTGTGAACTATTAAAATTAACAATATGCCATTTGCTGTTTATTTTTACTCTGTTCAGTTTTTAGACGTATTTTAATTTTGTATTATGGATATCTTATGTATCTGTCTAGGTGAAGGTGATACAACTCCTACTACAACCAGCTTGGATGGTAAGTAAGTTTGCAGATGTACTGCTCAGTGTATGTATTGCATCCTCTAAGACCAGTCATTTCTTTCCGATCGGGAAACAAGAGAAAGAGCAGCCAAAGATACAAAAAAAACATGCAGCTTGGGAAAAATTGCTTTTACAAGAGGAAAATGTGGAATAGCTTTATTATACCCCTTTATCTATACTCATTGCTTTGTCTTGCCAGTTTTGAGATATAGTAATGATTTTTAATGTTTGCTTTATAACTACATAAATCTCTGTTAATAAACCTATTTAAATATATGTATTTTATATTCCCTATGAATATTATATTGATTGACTTAGCTTCACTGAAGTAGTTTTGATGCTCTAGAAATATATTTCGTTAGCGCAGGAAAGTTAATCCATAATAAATATTGACCTTCTTGTGGTCCTTATGTGCAACTGTACAGGTTTCCTACCGCTGTTTTTAGTAAAATGTGATCTCTGGACCTGCTTTCAGATACTGTCATTCCTTGTGCCTCAACAAAACATTTGAGAGTTGTAAATGGAATCCCAACACAAACTAACGAAGGATGGGTGGTTAGTTTGACATACAGGTAACTATCACTTTGATTAGAAAGACAGTACATCTACTAGGATATTTGTTTTAGAACTGTAGAAAATGTTTACAGTAGTAAGAATACTTCTAGATTGAAGTTAAATTCTATAAAAGCAGATAATCAGCATTCCTGGAACATCAGGTGATTCCATAGTATTCATTCCATCAGTGAAATGTTTATATGTTTGTTATTACTACCTTACACCCATGAACTTGTAAAGCATTCTTAGCATTCTGCTTTTTTGATTAGCTACTGCAGATCTTTTCATATCGTTGGCTTACCATCCAGCATTAAACTATTTATTTTAGAGAATGTTACAAAAAATTTGTGTTTCATATCAATATTTTTAACAGCAGTACATTTCGTTGTGAAGTGGTGGATTCAGGATATATACCCATCTCAAATTTAGCTTTCTGCTCATGTTATTGCATGCAATTGAAATGTAGTCTGTTTAAAAAAAATATGTAGGAGCTATAAGGAATTCCTTTTCAATCTGTAAAACAAGACCCTAGCATGTACAGCTGGAAATGTGTGTTACATTATGGCAGAATCTTACTTTGCTACTGTGTAAAAGCCAGAACACAGAATTGCTGTTTCCTGTGTTCCTTACACTAGTTCATAACTCATCAGCTGGAAGTGTGAATCATTAATGTATAACAGGAGATATATCTCATGCATCAGCCCTGTATTTTCTATGATGAAAAGAAAAACAGAAAAAAAGGGTTTTTTTGTCTGCTGGTACAGACTAAAGTACATCTCACTGCTATTAGCTTATGATTTGTCAACTGTTTTAAAACTAGGTTCTAAAATAGGTCATACATGAAAAAATGGGGTGAAAGAAAAGATAAAAAGCTTCATTGTTAGAGAAGTTCTGGAGGTCCTTCCTATACTTGGTAATCTTTGCATCTTATGAGCTCCAATAAGTACTAGACCTTTCTGGAAGTCTAGCGGATGGTCCAGAAAGACGTTTCTAGAGGAACATCACTCTACTCCTAGACTAAATAACCAGATAGGTGGGCTGAATCACTCTCTGGAAAAGTTTATCTTTGCACTCTCTTTAAATCAGCCTTGATGTTTGAAGAACTTTTAGACAGGTAAGGTGAATTACATCTGGGTGCCTAAAATTTAAATAGCTAATGTTAAGTTCATTGAACCTGGATTTTGTTCTATGCAACAAAGTTCCATTAAGCAGATGAGTGCTTAAACGAGTACAGATTCTTTTATTAAAAAAGGATTCCTGGAATATTGCAGCAGCAAAATACATTTTTAAGTATTACATGTGGGCATAAAAATGTAGTTTTATTTTGTGTTGTTACCAAGGAAGCAAATAGAATGTTGTCTGAAATAAAATCTTAATGACTTCAGGAATTCCTGTAAAAAACTAACTGTACACCTCAAAATGGAATTGCCATGTCTGAATGGTAGAGGCTTAGTGATACTTAGAAACTTGTGTTCTACTAAGGTCCACCTCTAAATGCTAAATTAATCAATGACATACTTACTTATATTTCTGATCCAGATTCTATTGTCAGGTATATTTAGGTATATTTGGATGAATTTTATCTATTTCATGGGGTCAACTCTGGTTTTGTGCCACATTTAAATAAGAAGTTTGACCTTGTGTACTAGGCAATCTTCTAAAGCAGATGATGCAATCTTGTAAATTCCTTCTGATAATTACTGAAGCAAACATAATATGCAAGAACACATTTATACTCCGGATTGTGACATTTTTATAAAAAAACTGGGCAGAATCTATATTTTAAAAAGAATCCAGCCTTTTGGACCAGATATTTTGTTCCTCGATCAAAATATAATTAAAAAAAAAAAAAAAAAAAAAAAAAAGAGGAGGCAAGCATCTGTGTTATTCTGCTGTCTTTGAACTCCATATAGAGTCTGGGCTCCTTCCAGCAGTTCTTTGCAAAGCTTTGAACATTTGTGTGATTTGAATTTATAAATGGTGAGATTTTAAACTTTTCCTAAATTGCTGACAATTCTAATTCACTTTCCAAAGAGCTGCAGAAAATAAATGTGATTTTCAAGGCACAAAGAAGGAAACTAATTAATCTGCATTCCACAGTCATCTTTATTTTTTAAAGAACTGTCATGCTTAATTGCTTTAATTTTACTTGATATATTATGCTGCAGGTTTTCTATAATCACATGTAGGATGTCATACATTGCAGATTGTTTCCAACTGAAGTATGTGGGGACAGAAATCTCATAGGGCTGGTAATCAAATAGGAGCTCTCCACTTTGAGGTCAATGCTTTGAATAATACCTACATGAATAATGACCAAATGTTGTTTACATCTGGTGGCAGTTTGGGGACTTGTTTGAATGTTTCAGTCCAGTTCCTGTTACAAAGAATTAGTTCACCTTCTTTTTTTTTTTTTTTTTTTAAATTAGGTCTCATTATAAATTCAACTTTGAAACCACTAAATGAACAGAGTAACTCAATTTCTCTTTCCTACTGCCTTATACACATTGGAGAAAATCTCTGCAAAGTCCTACTATAATTGTTGAAAGTGTAGAGCAAAGGGACAGAGCCACGTTTTTGCAGGCTGTCAGTCAGCCACCTTTCACCAGCAAAAATATGTGGAGAGCAAAAGTACTCTTTAAAGTTTTTGACTATGTAGAAACTAACATTATTACTTTTTTAACTTTTTTAAAATTTTTTTTTTTCTTCTTTTATTTTTTCCCCAGGAATAAGCATATCTGTGGAGGTACTTTGATAAAGGAAGAGTGGGTTCTAACAGCAAGGCAGTGTTTCCCTTCTCGGTACAGTAGTCTGTAGCTTTGCAATACTGAAATACATCTATTTTCGGGAACTTATCAGCATAACATTTCTTCAAATTAAATGCAGCATTTTCCCCTCCTGTTTGGCTTTAGCACTGCTTTTCTGATGTAAAAATCCTGTGGGACTTTGGTATTTTCTGTTATTATTGTTGTCAATCTAAAAGAGCTCCGGCTATTTTACATAGAAGTATAAATATGTTTTCCAAGTGTAACGGTTAAACAATTGCCTCTTTATAAAAAGAAACTCATGCTTCTACTTAACTGGACAGAATAAAATAGAAAAATTGGGTAAATCTCAAAAAGTTCAAAGGTTCATACAGTCCAAGCATCTAAATGTTTGGATAGTATTAGGGAACAAAAATTAGACTTTAGTCACAGCTAAAGATAAAATTATGTGGTGGCTTCAGACCAAAAACTTACATCCGAGCATGTTGATTTTGGAATAGCAGTTGGCAGCATAAACCCATTTCTAGTGAAGAATATTAGTTAAGATCTTCTAGCATAATCATATTAAGCAGAGTTTTTTGAGTTATTTTATTATACACTCAGCAAAATCCTAACCAACTTTGCCTCATTTAGGTACAAAGATTTGAAAGACTACAAAGCCTGGCTTGGAGTCCATAATATCAAAGGAAAGGGAGAGGAGAAGCATAGACAAATTCTGAATATCTCCCAGTTGGTATATGGCCCCACAGGGTCAGATTTGGTCTTACTGAAACTTAGCAGGTTAGTAGCTATTATTGCCAATTCCAGGATTTTCAACTGATGAATGAGATTCTTCCTAAATAAGATTTGCAAATTCAGTTCTCTACTGTTGTGGTACTGCAGATGGTGTCTCCATGGGGTAAACTTCCAATTGTAAGAAGTTTCACTTGGTCTATGCAGAAATGCAGGTTCATCTACCTTACTCAGAAAACAGATATTACTTCTGAAAAATCATGCCTACATTGTTTTTCCTGATAACCAGGTTTAGGTTTGTTGGGATGTTTTTTTGTTGTTTTGTTGTTGTTGTTGTTTTTAAAACAAAAAAAACCAAAAACAAAAACAAAAAACCCCAAACAACTCACATTGACTAGTATATGGTTTGAATTTATAAGCACCAGGTTGTAACTGAGATCCTTATGTATATATGAGCTTTCAAACTTTCTCCATATTAACAAAACTATATATTCAAATGAAATGCCATCATTACTTACTTTTAAGATGAAAATCCAAGTTAAGTAGCATGAAAGTGGTGACAGCATTTCAAGAAATCTTTTGACAGTTAACAGCTGTAGCACAAAAAATAGGTAGAAGAATCCATCATATTTTTCAAAGATGGAAAAGAAAGGAAAAGGATTGGCACAGTTTTTAATTGCTGTGGTCTATAATAAATTTAATGTCATTTTTAAGATACATTTTAGAAGGTTAAGTAAAATCTGCTATATCTATTATTTGTTTTCTCTTTTCAGACCTGCCATATTGACAAATTTTGTAGAAATAATCCGATTGCCCATTTCTGGATGTACCATTCCAGAGAAGACCAGTTGCAGTGTTTATGGATGGGGATACACTGGATGTAAGAAACTATTTTTAAAAACTAAATGAATACGTTGACAGCTTACTTCCTCTTGTCATTATAGGTGAGGCTGCTGGTATTGCCTGATGCCACAGTTGTCCAACTGTAAATCTTTGAGCATTTTATCTAAGATAATTTAATATGTAATATTTTTGACTAGTCCATCCTTTTTTGTTTTGTTTTGTTTCAGTGACAAGCAAAATGACTCAAACATTTCCAAGAATGAACTAGAGAAAAATATTGTTCTACAAGTTTAAAAAATATGGCAGAGTTGTTTTGCAGAGTTCTAACCCTTTTTTGAAAAATTCTTATTCATCTACTTGAGCAGTCTTTTTGTATCCCAAAGCAGGCTGCCCTGTGGAAAAACTAGTACAGAATCATGTAATCGAAGACAGAATTAACCTACACAAAGACAGTGAACTAAGGATGCACAGGCAGCCCTAAGTCTGGCATTTCCTAACTTTTGAGTACTTGACTTCACCATCATACTAATGTTTATTAAACACAGTTTTTGTGTGAAGTAAATACAAATATGTGGGAGAACAGACATCTATTTAGTCTGGTAAATACTATATCTGGCTAATTATGTGTTGATGATAAAGTTAATAGCTGCCAGTTGACAATAATTATTCCAATAATTACTGTGCTCAAGTGTCATTTTGCCACAGACCCCGAGTAAGCAGCAGCAACATACTCCCGCTGCCCTGGAAGCAGAGCAGAAACTAGACTGTAATTCTGAGGCTCTCTTCCTTGTAACCAGTACGCCGCATTTCTTTGTGGGTGGCAAGTAATCTGTACCAACCCTCTCCCAGATGACAGCCTTTGATGTTCCCAGCATGACTGTATTAGCCATTCTCTGAGGGGAACGGCTGCCAGGGATACAGGGAAGTCGGGCTGGAGCACGGTGCGGCATCACAGGAAAGCTTAGCTTAACAGAACTGATAAGGAATTTACAATGTTGTGGAGTTATGTAATACAGTAAATACATAACATCTGTCATCCGAGGACTTTGTACCATTTTTTACGCACTACTTAATACAATCCTTACAGCATCCTAGTTGGGGAAGGAAGAAGTGCTACATCCTTTTTTTTTTTTTTTATTCAAGAAAGTAGGATAACAATTCAGTGACAGGCAAGCTCAGCATTTTCTTTTGATGGCTGTGTAGAGAACGGGCAGGTCCAGGCCCTTTATTTATCTTCGCAGCTTGTACAGACTTGTCTTTCGACATGTAGAACAAGAGCAAACTCCACAGGGCTCCTGCTTCCTGACCTTCACACTGATGAATGGAGATTGCACAAAGCTGTGGCTCTGCCCTTGCAGACACAAAGTCATTCAGTGTAGCTGAGCCAGCACAGAACAAGAAAAACTCTGCTCTGCTACAGTATTTTTCAAGTCACACGTCATTCCCTAAGCCATGGCAGGCCCTGTTACACATTAACTCGTGTTTAAGGCAGGGAGCAAAATCCTTGCTCCGCTGATGGGAGTGATAACATTCTCAGGCTCACTTTTTCTGATTTCTGTGAAGTGACAGGGCAAGCTCATGGTGGACTGTAGAGTAAACCCAGTTACCTGGCACTTTCTTCTAATAGAAAAAACTTCTCCAGATATTCTCAGAGAACTGAACAGACATGCGCACCAAACAAATTTCTTGCAAATCTCATTTGTAGCAAATACAAGAAATCCAAAAGACAAATACATGATAACAGTAAGAATGGGCAAAAACGCAAGTCCTGGAGAGAAAGTACAATAACTGGTTACATAAGTAAATTTATCCAGATTGCATCTTCAATTTTTTTCTACCCTTTAAAACAGAATAATGTTTTCATTCTCTTTTCAATCCTAGTAGTGAACTATGATGGCCTTCTCCGGGTAGCAAACCTGTTTATTTTGGGAAATGAGAAATGCAACCAGTATCTCAAAGGGAAGATCACTGTGAATGAGTCAGAAATCTGTGCTGTGGCTGAAACCATTGGTGCTGGGCCTTGTGAGGTAGGTACTACATTTCCTATTGCATTTTTAGGAGCCATAGACCTGACGGTTTCTTTCCCAGAAATAATCTATCTGAGTTTTTTATAATTGTTCTCTCAGCATTAAACTTGTACACAAAAAATTATTTTACTCTTTTGCATTGGAAAATGATTTGTGTTTCTAGTGATCTATTTTCTCCCAGAGTGCAGGGAGAGGTTCCTTAGCTTCAATTTCACCGTACCACCATACCAGTAAAGGATTTACATGAATGTTAAGTATACTCATGTGACTAAACACTTTGCTAGACTGAGACAAATTGGTGTTATGGACAATAAGGGCTAAAGTAAGATGTATGCTAGCAACAGCAGTATATTTTGATTGAGTAGAAAGCAAAGGCTGGAGCAAATTTAACTACTTAGCTAGAGGAGGACTTGCATGCAAAATACAAAAATTCACTGCTCAACAGAGTTGATAAAGTTATGAGACAAAGAGAAAGATCCCAAAAAGTACTGAGCTTCAGTAGTAGTCAAAAGGCTGGAGCATTTGGTCTCCCTAATCAAGCCTGAGCAACATATCAATGAGGACAAGAGAACAACTTCAATGAAAGTACAGTTTGATACAGTTGTTTTGCTTGGGACTAGTTTTGATGATGGAGAAAAGACATCTGAGGAGAAATGCTGTAAATCATTTATTACAGGAAGTTATCATTTTTTATGTGGAAAATCTGCCTGATGAGGTGATGTCTAGGAGGAGGACAGTCATGAGTATTATTATGCATTTAATATCAGGACTAGAAAGGATGATTTCCTAACACTGATGTTAACCAAGCAGTGAAATTTTTCCTACCCAGGGGTACTACTAAACCATGGGGAAACAAGGTCTCCATGAGGCTGAGGCCTCTTCCATTCATTATTAATATTCCAAAGGATCATTTTGTTATTGCAAAGAATTTTCTTCAAAATCAAATATTTAATCACAAATGAGCCCTTAGTCATGTCAAGCCTTATAAATGAAACATCTGCATGGAAGTCTGCTGGGGACCCTGCAGTTTGTTTTCCCCTGCAAGGAGAAATGGACTGAATTAATATTAGCAATCTGTCTTAATCACTGCATGGTTTCCTGCTCCCTGAGTTCCCCTTTGAAGCTACTTTCCTCAGCAGAGAACAGGCAGAGAAACAAAATCAGAATGGCAGGTGAAACTCCACTCCTGAAAGTGTTTTATGAGCTGCTCTGATGGTACTGACATAGTTCATTGTTCATGTGGGAACTAATCTGTAGTCAGTCAGAAAAAAAAAACCCCAAACCTAATAAAGGTTAAGCATTGTTGTGTCTCTGGTGATCCGGAGAGAATACAATGCTAATTGTCAGCTTTTATTTTTTGAAACAATGTCTCACTATCTGATATGAACATTTACTGTCTAGTTTTGCAGCTAGTTTGCTAGCTTCAGTAAACATTTTGCCTGGATAAAAACTGCAGTGCCTATGTACAAGTCCCAAATCTATGTGAATGTATCTAAATTACCATTTCAATCTAATTTAAAATGGATGTCTCATTCACTCAGAATGATGAAAAAGAGTATTTTAAGAAGTTATGTCTCAAAATCATACCTACAAAATGTTAACTTTTATTATGTTTGGGATTCCCATCTCCCCCCCTCCCCACCAATTAGTGCACATAGATTCTCATCCTACGGCCTTGCAAGATGATTGACAGAAGGATATTAACCTGGCTCTGTCAGTAGTCTTTGATGTAAAGCCTGTTACAATGACAAAGATGTTTATCAGTCAACTCACTTTCTGCTCATCTGGTTTGTATACACATAAACAAATATTATGCTTGCAGGTAGGTGGAAGAGGAGAGTAAGATCTGGTAGTCTGAAGTCACTAGAATCACATGTGAAGATGGATCACAGGGCTTCATTTTCATAGGAAGCAACCAAATGTCAAAGACCAGCCTTAACCTTGGTATATTTAAGTTCTGGTTGTGAAAAAGATACCGGGAGCTGGTTTTTGTCCTATGGCATAACTCTATCGCCTGTTCATTGGACTACGTCATCCCCAAAAGAAACCAGTCAATAGTAGATGGTGGGAGCTGTGTCCTGAAGCATTTTCAGAAGTGACATTCTTTATGTTTGTTATTTCCTAGCGAGATTATGGTGGTCCCTTGGTTTGTGAACAAAACAGGCTGAAGATAGTAGTTGGTGTCATTGTTCCTGGCCGCGGATGTGCCATTCGAAATCGTCCTGGGATTTTCGTTCGGGTCTCATATTACTCTCGGTGGATACACAAGATTATGATGACCTACAGAAAACCCTGAAAAACTCAACAACTTCCATTCAAAGAAAGACTTTGGACAGCATGGATTTGATGTGTAATGTAAAGATCAACAGTTTTTTAACTACTTGATAGTCAAGTTTGTTGAGCTTCTTTTAATATTTATGGGTATTTTCGGTGTTTTTGTCTATCAGTGTTGTTTTATAAATGTTGGAGTGACTTACAGTATATGCAAGTACGGTGACATATCTCCTGAAGATACTTGAATGGGTAAACAATTTTGCAAAGGTATTATTACTGGATGATAAATGGTTTTGTAGAAATAGATCATATGACCTCTTTTATGCTGCTCTTCAGATTATCTTAGAAGGAGAAACAAATTATTGTTTTATTTAACACAACTTATTCTTTCTATGAGCCATATATTTCTCTTCATATATGACAAAAGACCTACTGAGAGATAGATACATCTGTCAAGGACAGCATATATGATCATATTTCTCTTCTCCCCTTGTAAGAGGTCAAAGATTTCAATACTTCATAAAAAAATAGTCTCCTTAGAAATTAATCTTTTCATTATTGATGGACTTTGACAAGCCTGCCATAAGCAGAGTTCTCACAGAAGTCAATATCACTTCCTTTTACACAATGCTTATAGACTCTAGTTCTGCACTTAGTTCCTTCAGTGTGTACATGGTCTCCTAACAGTTATCTCAAAAACCTTTTGGATGAGGGAAGAGACATAGGAGTGGATTGGTTAGCAAACTATCGCTCATTTGTTTAAAGTTAGTCCCCTAAATAACCATGAATTTACAATGCTAAAGAGAGTATTTCGGAATCACGGAATCATGGAATTTTCAGCGTTGGAAGGGACCTCTAGAGATCATCTAGTCCAACTCCCCTGCTGACGCAGGAATGCCTAGAGCACATTACTCAGGACTGCATCCAGGCGGGTCTCGAAAATCTGCAGAGAAGGGGACTCCACAACCTCCCTGGGCAGCCTCTTCCAGTGCTCTGTCACCCATACAGTTTGAAAAATTAATCCTGATTAGCTACTGGTAGACTTCGGCCATTAAAAGAAATTTCAATCAAATATGCCCAAATCTTTCTCAACAGACAAGTGTTAAAAATTCAGTTGATTCTAGTTATTTCATGAAAGTAACTTTGTATTTACAGCGGGAAAGAGAATAGTTGAATCAGGCACCTGGCTGAAAGACATACATTAATAGTCTTTCAGAGACTTAAGATCTTTAATAAAACCTTACCTAGATTTGGACAAAATTATATCCTTTGTATAATTCCTTTCAGGGTAATAAAATTATTTTAGAGATTGATATGATCTTGTATGTAATATGGAAAACATCACCAATATTTTAGTAACTTGTGTTTCCTGCCTGTATGTAGAACCATCATTTTCCTTTATGTTGATGGGGAAAGGGAACAAATAATCAGCACCTATGAAAAGCGCTTGTTCTCCTTTAGGCATTTAGTTGTATGGCTGGAAGTATTATACAAATATGTTCTTATAGGTGGCACCAATTACCCTGTAATTTCTCAAAAATTGGTAGAACATATATCCGATTGTTAGTTTTACTACTGTACATGTAATTGCATAAGTAACTGCACTGTTACTTCACTTGTGACTATCTAATTGTATATGTTTCCAGTAGCAAGTTGTATGGTATGTGTATCATATCTAACTGCATAGCCGCTAAGCTGACATCACTATAAAAAGACATTTCATCCAGAAGACGCAGGGTTGAATTCTGCCCTGGCAGACAGTAACCGGTTCCGGGGAGCTGTCTTGGGAGGCAGCCTTCCTGTTGGCTCACCGAATTTTCTTCTTCAGTGGTGCACTTTGACTTCAGTGGGACTCAAATATGCTTACATCTCCTGGTGAACTAGGGTGAGTTTCAGCCCATGCTTAAGTGGCTTGGCTTGCTGAGGTTTGTGTCAAGCATCCAGCAGATTCTACTGGCACATAGGAAGAAGTCTTTCAGCAAGCAGAGCTTCTGAAATTCCTCCTGATGTAAATAGTCTCTTTGGACGAGATGCGACTTCTCTGTACAGCAGATCTGAGGTTGTGGACGCTACACAGATAGCCTGTCTTGATCTATTCTGGCTGCCTCTGAAGGCTTTATGCTCCTTTTGGGCTCACTTACTTACCCAGCCTAAAAAGGGCAGGATTTAGCCTGTTGCATTTACAGTTCATTATTGCCATGTATGTGAAGAGTGTATTCTTACTAAGTATATACTGACCATATCTTATTGAAAGGATTAACTTTTTAAGAGAGACTTTTAAAAAACTCCGAGTGAGTTTTGTTTTCAGTCACAAGTAGAATGTGGATAAAATATATAATTCCATGTTCACTCTTTGTATTCTAAGAATTGTTATGTGCTCACTGTATTATATTTGCTGGCATTTTGTTATGTCTATCTAAAAAAATCGAATCCTAAAATATTTTAGTTACAAGCTTCTGCTGTGCAGAAGACTGATTTTTATATATATATACACATATATATATATGATAAAAATACTGTTTTTTGTTAGACACCGTGTAAGGATTTTTACCTGTTTGTTCTGGGCAGCATCTCAGTAAAATAAATTGTGCAGAGTTGATGCTCCAGAACGTAACATGTTTGTATGTACTTGCTTATCAGGTGCTCTTGCTCTCCCTGTCTCAGTATGGAGGGCAAACGAGACTCTGAGGAGCAAGGGAAGAGAAGAATAATGATATGTGGTAATGAATTTGTACTTCATTTATTCCTGTGAATATTTCTTGTTGGTACCAATGGTACCGTACCAGGCAACTGTTATAACTACAGGATTCTCTTAAGAAAGGACACTCTATAGATATTTTTTCACTGTTCTAACATTTTTCTCTCTGTAATAACAAGGGAACCTGATCTAGTGCCCATCTAAATTGCTGGAAAGACTCTTACTAACTTCAGTGGGATTTGGACTCGACTTTGTAGATGTGACTTTATTCATATTAGAATTAAAGGGTACAGAACTTAAATTCTTATCTAAGGACATTCTTAAACTCCATTGAATTTCATCTTCATTCTCCTTGCTGTAACTAATCCTTGATCTCTGAAAAGCGGAATAACTGGATATAAAATTTTGGAATTAAAACCTAAAAGTTGATTTTATGCTACTGAAGTTAGTTTGACTCAATTAATGATTTTCTTTGGGCATTGGAACTGGCTGACGCTTCTTCCTTTCATTAATGAAAACATTTTTCCCTTAAAAAAGCTTTTTTCCCTATCTCTTTTCCTCTCATAAACCTCATGACCCTTAGAGAAACTGTAGCTCTCATTGGGAATGTACTGGTCTAGATTTTTGCTGCTACTGCTGAAATCTTCTTCTCTAGTTAAGATTAAAATTCTCTGAGGCATTCTGCAAACCCTTGCTGCAGGTGATGCCAATGTACTTGACAGAGCTACTCATTTGAGTTAGAGCTTTTCAGACGAGGGTCCAAATATATCTCTGAGGGTCAAAATCTACTCAGGCAAAATGTCCCTTGAAATCAGTGAATGTGATTGTCAAAAGAGTGGGGGCTGAAAGTTGCTCGGTGCTTTTCCCTGTGGCCGTGCACTGAACTACATGCATCCTTGTACACTGAAAAGCACGCAGAATCCCAACTCCAGGGCAACTGCAACAGGAGGTGAGGCTTTATCGCCATCCTTCTGGAAGGCTGGTTGTAAACTAGTTGACCCCCATGGAACCTGTATGAAACCTATTGGATTGGTTGTTTAGCCTTGTTTCCTTATCAATTATTTTCTTCCTCCCTCACGTGCACTGGTATATTATTGTTTTATGAATGTTGGGGCTGCTGGCAGGAACTAACATGGCTTTTCATCCTAAAATTTTACAGTGTTCCTTTTTAAACATACTCTCGGGCATTTATGTATGGTGTTTCCCTGCGTGGGATCTAACTTCAGGGGGCTGCCTGTGGAATTCAGTGTATGATAAAAGTATTTTTTCATATTTAAGTAGGAAAAATAATGCTCCCATTAAATACAACTAGCTGAATGCCTAACAAAAAGGGAACACTGTGGTTATAACTTGTATTACAAATCTTCTGTAATTAACGACATCTTCATTAGTTAATAAAGTTGGTATTTTTGTAACCTTGTTTACTCTTATTATTCTTAATAAAGTATTTTATAAAAAACAACAGCTTAATTAGCATTATATTTCTTATTTAAAGAAGAAGGTTTGGAACTCCATTGCTAGGCTCCCAATTCTAATTTCGATGAGGGATTTTAGTGTGCAGAGTAAGGAGAACTGGTACTTTAAAGATCTTCCTGTGTCCAATAGCAGAATTGCACATAAAATGAAAGAGACAACCAAATCCATGCTGTGATCCTGCTGAGTCTCCCCAAAAGCTTCCTGGTGGAACTCTGCACTGAGAATGGCCTAAGCATATTACCGAGAGAGTATATTTGCAGTAGAAAGGGTGTATTCAACCTAAACATGAATATTTGCCAAAAGGTTTCTAGTTCCTTACAATTTCAGTATGAGAGCCTTGGAATTTTAAACATTTCTTTTAATACACTTTACAATTCAGGAAAGGGCTCCTCTCACTGTGTCACTTCGTACTACTGGTGGTACACAAGATGACGCAAAGGAGACCAATAACTTGCAGAAACCTAGGTGCTGCTGCTGCACTTAATGTCAAAAGCAGCCCCCAGCAATCGCCAGCAAAAGAGGAAACAAGCAACACCCTTACTCACCCCACCAGATTAGTGCCTGTGTCCAGCTGAGTCCTGGCAAGCTCCTATAGCATCATGGCATTCTGGTTTGGTAGGTTCAAATAAGGGACAGTAAATTCATTACTTCTTTGTCATTAACAGAAGAAATTGCAAAGTTTTAGGCATTTCTGGTTTAACTGAATATTTGATGATTTAAACATGTATTTGCTAACAACTCCAGCTATATCAACAGTGAATCGTTCTGAAATAAACTCGTGTAGAGTGTTTGAAGTCTGATTCTGAATTTTCCATGGTAAACACCACTTTCTTTTTGTTTGTAATCCAAAAAGGATATTTCCTAATTGATTCATAAAATCAGTGGATTTTATCAGGAACTCCTGAAATCAATGGGACATTTGCCAATAACTTCAACCATGCAGGAATGCTTCCAAAGCTATAAAAATCTAGAAATAGTCCATATGTCAAAACCATATCTTGTTATAGTTTTACATTCAAAGTGTTAAGAATGTTCAGATGACCTGTATACCTCCTGGGAGCCATGAGAATTAACTGCTTGTACAGCACTTTGCACAACAAAGATCTGTAAAGGGATATTGCCTTCATTCTGTTATGGCTTTATCTTTTGTAGTTGCAGGAACACTATAATCTGCAGATGATAAATGATAAAAGCCCACATCAATGCTCAGTACTTGCTTTCTGCTCTTTGTTATTTAACAAGCTTCGTGTAAACAGAGCAGGCCGTTTAGTAGAGTTCAGTTGTGCGTCTACTCTGCCTTCAAAAGCACCGATTTTTGGACAGCTATGTTCCAATAAAAAACACGTGCAATAAATAGGAAAGAAAACAGCTGGGAGGAGAAAGGCAAACCATAAAAAAGTTAATATCAAAGTAAGCCCTAAAATGAACAGATAATTTTTTTCTTCATGTTGTCTCAGTTTTTGTAACGTAGGATATATGGTGTGAAAAGCTGCAACAGAATAGCTTAATAGCCTTAGCTCTCCTAAACCTGTTTCACTTTGGTTCAGAACACTTGGGAAGGTGCAATGACTTCTCCGTATGGTTACAGAGGATGTAGTGCAAGTTGTGCTTCTGTGTCTGAGGATCTGATCCTACTTGCATTGCAATCACTGTCAAAACTCCGTCTAGGGCTAATGGGTATGTCCTAAATCCTCCTTCTGAACCCCTTGGACCTTGTCATGGGGCTGTTTCAGATCCTGACTTAGCTAAGGACTCAAGGCATGTTCCGGACATACTGAGTGGCAGAGGAGGAAAGCATGTTTTACTTCAAACCTGGGCACCAAAATTCCACTGGAGACTATCAACTTTGCTCAGTCAGAGTCTAACTGAATATAAGGATTGGATTATTTGCTTCCTATTCAAATATTTTCATTATAATAATAATAATTAGAAAAATGGCAAATGCAGTTACTATTAGTGTAGGTTTTATACACATAGTAATACATTCCTTAGGGAATTCCTTAGGGAAAAACTCTCCACTAGAGCAAAAAGCTATACCACTTCAGAGCCTGAGAGATGTTGGCATTTGCTTAAGATATCTCAAGTTGTGTCTATTTAAGCTAGTGTTGTCCTCAATTGGGTTATTTGATATATTCTACTGGGAGAAAAAATATATTCAGGAGAGTGCAATTCATAACAATTTATTAAAAATAAGGCAGGAAATATGGCATTAGAGGCACACATTGGATTAGATGAGGCTAGTGTAAAACACAAACAAGGATATAGTCATTCTCTCCACTTGAGACAAGTCTTACCTTCAGTAATATGCAAGTTTATAGTATTTAATTTAGTTCAGATTATACTAACTGAAAATTTTCCAGATGGTTTTCTTTCCTTGAGGATTAATGTCAGCATGATACACAGACTGAGCAAATATGCATTTACATCAACATTGCTATTTATTACAAACTGTGTCAACAATAGTCTCATGTCTTGGGCGTAAATATGCCATCTGCTGTTCAGCCTTGTGTTTAACAGTACTGTAACTTCACATAGCAGTTACAAAACTGCCATCACATAGTATCTTCTCTCCTTTTTTTTTTTGTTTTTGTTTTTAATTAAATTAAAGCTCAGAAAATTTGCTGTGCAGAGCAGTGTAAGTTATGGAAGCTTTACATTAAACATTCACTTGAAATGAATGTTTTTCATTGCTGCGCATCCTCATGAAGCAGCTGAGTCCCAATTATTGTCTGATCCTACAGTTCTTTGAAGTCTATGTTTCTGTTGGCAAAGTCCCCACATAACCTTATTTTTTCCTGTTGAGCAGACTCAGAATATGTCTCTAAGATTACCTTTAGGAGGTGAAGACTTCATAGCCCTGAAATATTTAGATACTAGCCTTCAACTATCCACACTGATATTCCTAGCTTGCCATCAAGTATATTAACAAAGGGAAATAAATATGCTAGTGGGCTAGATGGCTTCTACACATCCCACATCAGAGAGGCTTGGCTCTCCCTGGGGTGGTGCACCTCAACCTTCTCTCGATACCGAACCATCCACACATAGTCAGAGGCTTGATGTGACCGAGCACTAAAGCACACAAATTACACATGGACAAATGCACACCAGACCTGCACAAATGCACACAGGTGCCTTCACAATGGTGTCTAGCTAATTGTTTCAGAACTTTTTAGTCTACATAGATACCTCAGGGAAAGGGTTATAACCTGGGATTTTCCCTGTCCCCCAGAGCTGGGCTAACTGAAGTGCCTTAGTATAGGAACAGAACAAGCTAAGAAAGGTCTTCCTACCAGGAACACTCATCTCATTTTGCCTAATAATCAAGAATAACAAAGGGAAGCTTAGTGGTGACAGCCAGGAGTATGATTTTTTCACATCCTGAACTTGCACATTTGTGTTGGCAAACTTCTGTAGTGTAAGCCTGAATGGTGAGAAAAAGCCTTGTGTGCCTCAGCCCCTTCACCCGCGCCCTGGACTAGCTGATCTAAACCAACCCAGTCACTTCTGCAGCGACAGAGTGTTCACGTATGCCTTTGTGGGTGCGTGTGTTCATGCGTGCGTATACATATGTACCTATTCTGCCTGAAGCCATGTGGAAGCTCTTGCATTGGTGTTTATCGTCCTGGAAGCAGAGAAGTAGACCTGACTAGTGTTCAGTCAGCTGTGCACTTGGTTTAGATCTAACGGTATAACTGTAATCTGCATGTGAAGGCCCCAGAAGTTAGGAATTAAAAAACTCAGCCTTGGCTCTTATAGTGCTCAAACCCTTTAGGGAATCATTACTAATCATTTAAATCTACACTAGTAATTGAAATGGTGCACGGGCCTTTGGGGACCCTTCTGGATCCTTTTTTTCTTTTTATTCCACTTAAATTTTGTTAGGTATCACCAGACACTGGTCTTAATTTTAAAGCTGTGTTAAAAGCAAGTATTTGTCCTGTAGAAACCTGCTTTCTTACTGGAGCTCTTTCTGGGCTACTATCTTGGTTAATTTGGTTAGCAGTCTCTTCTAAAGCTCTGGATGGGTTTTCCAGGCTGACTTCTCACTTGATCTTAGCAGAGAGGCTGGGCTGTGTTTATAAGCGTGCTGTTCTTTAATCCCCTCTGGTGCTACTTAGTGTTAACAACTTTTTAGTTCATATAACTCCCTAACACTAATCCCTGAACATTCATTCCTTTAACTTTCTACTGAAGTTTTTTATTTAGCCCTACCTTCCTCCATGTTTTATACACATGCGGGGGGGGTGGGGGTGGTGGTGGAAGAAAACAAAAAAGTTTTTTCAGTTTTCTGTAGCTGTCCTTTGCGTTAAAGCTACTAAATTTTCTTATCGGTACTTTTTCCCATCATGACACGCAGATCTTACCAACTCAGTCTGCAGGAACATGTCAGTTTTATTGGTATGTTTCACAGAGACCAGGCTGGTTTCCAACTGAAATCCATTTGTTTTCCTTCCAGCGTGCTTGCTTACCTCCCCAGGCTCCCGCTCTGTGCGGCTTCCTCCAGAAGGGTATTTCCCTGCCTGTTTGTGTATGGATTATGCATTCCCTTTCAAAATTGGCAGCAGAGTTTCCTTTCTTTCCCACTCCACACTGGGGAGGATGGACTTTTCTTCCCATTTCCCTCACAAATTCTTCAGGAGTGTAAAATACTCCTTACCTTTAAAGCGGTTTAGAGAATCTGTGAAGCTGACGTGAGCTCAGGCAGCCCAAACCTACGGGAAGACACCTCACTTGGACATAAAACAAAAGTTTTGGATGTGCTTCCCTTTTAAATATTTAAATATAGCCTTGGCATTCCTGTATTCCTCTGAATGGTTATTTCAGGCACTTAAGAAGAGTTTGTGAATTCCTTCCTTGGATCAGACGTGGCGAGGCAGTGGTGTTTGCACGGGCCGCAGCACAGCGTGATCCGAGGGGCTCCTCGCCACTGCTGACAGACAAGGACTCCAATCCTTTTTCTTCTCTACTGGGTTTTCTCGCTTATTTTCTTGTTTGTCTTGTTTGTTTGTTTGGTACTTTATTATTCTATTTTAATGCTGACAGGAAGAAAATAAACAGGGAAGAGTAGGGCTGGTGCAAGCGATGTGTTTGAACTGTCAGCCGGGTAAGATTTATGCTCTGCTAAGGACAGCTTTTTGGAATGTTCTTCCCTTCTCTCCTCTCTTGGCAATTTTCTTGGCCTCTTTAGCTTTCTGAAGACACTTCACTTTCTCTGTTTGGAAAGTCCTTCCCTCATTATCTTGTCTGTAAGGGTGGAAGTGATGAATTCACTTTGTCTCCTTCCCCCTTCCCCGCCGCCCCACACCGCTGTCTGTCCCTCAGCGCGGACTCAGCAACAGTGCCGAGCACTTCACTGCTGGACATTTTCCTTCTGCAAAACACAGAGTGAAGGGCTACTTGGGCATACATATGTTGAAGAACAAAATATAGCAAAAGCACTGAGCGGAGTGGCATTTCTGCAACATTTGCCTTCCTCTCTGCAGACGCCATGCCTGTAAAGACAGAGCCCTGTGGTGTGTGACAGAGCAGAAAAAGAAAATTCACCCTGGAAAACAGAAAAACTGTTAGAAAAGACTGTTGCTCATACAGCAGGTTTTTGATTGCTTGTCAAGACAGGCTACTGCCAGCACAGGAGTAGTGAATTGATGTCTGGCTTGAAATAGAGAAGTTCTGTAGAGACAAATGAAAAGGTTAGGGACTACCCTGAGGGTATTTCAGGTGCGAAAAAGCAGGGTAATAATTTTAGGTGCCAGCACATAATGGTGGCCACTGAGGCATAAGGAAACAGCTTAGGAACAACACAGCTTCTGACCACAGCTCGTGACCCTTGTCATTGTCAGGTCTTTTTCTTTGGAAGATCCACCTGTGAGAAAAAATTCAACTTCAAGGGAGAAATTTCAGCAAGCTTTACTGGATCACTCAGCAGCCTGCCACGGCCTTCCCTGAGATCAGCCCTTTGCACATGGAGCTGCTTTGGTTTGGTTTGTTTTTTCTCCCTGCTGTGGGCAGATTGAAAAAGTGGCCTGAACCAGTTTACGTCTGTATCTGAATTTAGTCAGTCTTTTGACTCCAACTTAGCAGATCAAGATCAAGGGAAGAGAATTTTTTTAAAAAAATGTTCTCTTTCAGGCCACATCCTTCCTATCGTTTTCCCAATTTCACACATTCATTAAAAGGGGAAATACACTGCATACAGAAAACAAACCAGCCCCTCCAAGTGAGAACATATAGCGATTTCATTCAGAAACACTCCTTTTAAGGCACAGAGTCTATAAAAACCACACCAAGAGAATACTGTACTCTGTGGTCATTTGTTAGCAAAGCTGACAGGAAATCAAAACTGAAAGGATTCTTCTGTAACTGCCAACTTGCTGTAATGGAAGCCAGGGGAAATATATTTATCTGTTTACTTGACTAAGAAGAAAGAAACCAAAACATATTTTCCTCCAATAGTAGAAGGGAATTAGACTGTTACTAGTCACTTGTGTGCTAGACTTCCCTCCAGGCCTTTCCTAATGTTTCGTCTTACATTCAAAACAAATAAAACATCAGCTCTTAGAAAAAGAAAATATGTCATAGAGTACAGAAACTGAAAAGATCTTTAAGTACCTAACATTTCACCTTTACAGCCTTAAGGATATTGTCCAGTACTTCACATTATTGACAACTATGCTTTCGTAGATGATATTTGCACAATAAAGATTGCATGCCTGTAATCTGGCACAAAACTGCAGCTGCAGTCGACGACAACCCATTTAGAGGTATGACTCACTAGGCTTGGTTTTCCCTCCAAAATTAATTTTTATTCCATTTAAATAAGTATCATGAACTAGAATTGATCTGATTACAGCAGATTCTGTCTCCTTACTTAGAACTTATTGTAATATATACTAGGTCGGTTGAATCATATAGGACAGAGGCTACTACCGATGTGATACTAACTGCAATCTCTGTAGATAAGATCTCTATAAGAGACAGTTAAATGATGATGTGAAGAATAGGAATAATCTGAAATATTCCAAGGTCAGGTTCAGCAGTGGATTTTGTCTTTGCTGCATTGCTCTGATGATACAGAGCTGCCATAAATTTCTTCAATTGCTGTATTTACTGCAGTTGTGCACTGCCGTGTAACACTCAAAACCAGCTGGTAAATTTTGTCAAAGATATTCCATTTGATTAGTTCTTCTGTCTGGGCAGATGCAGTGCAGTCTGTCAAACCATGAAAATAAAAAAATTAAGATGTAGTTCCTAGAGACTGCTAGCTGGGTAAAGCTTTCATAGCTGGAAAAGGGCAAGAATGAAACGTGGATATTTTTCCTAACAGGTTCTCTTTGATGTGAATCTTAACTGCTTTTGAGGATGTTGCATGAAAGAAAGAAGTCAGTTTATAGTGGACAAGATAACTGAACCTCATAATTAATGCATTAGATTTTATCCAATTTAAAAATTCCACAGCAGGAATCATCATACTTGTAGCAAGAGATAAATCTGTACGTGCTATCATCATGCTGTGTGTTTTTAGGCTTTTCAAATTCTGTTGTAATGTTCAAAGTGTTGAGAAAGAATCTCATGCACAGACTTTGTGACATTATTCCTAAATATTGAATATATCCATAGAAATTCTACCTAGAACAGGTAGACTATGCACCTTCTGATATATTTACCACCATAGTATCAACAGGAATATATTCTGCTGTAACAAACCACTTAGGTCCTCATTTGGGACCATAATTAAACATATGTTTAACTTCAAGCATAAACTTAAGTCCCACTGGCAAGAGCTTTCCTTTGAAGACACAAATAACCCAGTGAAACTTTGACTTTGGCTGAATGTGGGTAAGGATTCAATGGGTGGACAGTACTTGTTTATACAATACCTAAGCCAGGAACACCATAAACATAAAAGAGACTTCCAAAACTGACATAACAAAATTTAATGGCTCCCTTTCATTCCTTTTCTCTTTTTAAAATAACAGCTTAAAATGACTTTCAAAGGCTCAACTACTGCAACTAAATGGGAGAGGACACATTCAAATTTACTTCTTTAACTGCAGTTTGTGTAACTGCTGTGAAAACAGATGTGGTGTTGGGGTTTACTCTTCAGAGTCTTATCAGATGCCTTATTATATGTCTTTGTGTAGTTGAAAGGTAATGCAGAGAATATTTTAATATGGTTGCATTTTAATGGCGTTGAGTCCAATTACTTCAGAGTCTGTGGGGAGCACCTATAACTGGCCTGTGCTCTGGAGCTGAATTTAGAGAGTATATCTCTGCAGCATCTATATTACTTGTCTAGACACATCTCTTAGGATTCAGAATTACAAATGACAGATTGTACACCAGGCCTGACATTTATTTGATAGAATATAGAGATATATTTATAACATGATGATAACTGTATGTGATATGTACTTCATCTAAGATTAGAATGAAGCCCAAAACATTCCCATGTGGCAGGGTCAAAGCCCCTTTATGATTACATTATAGGCTAAAGGTATATGTGTATATGTGCAAAAGCCTCAGATCGTGGCTTTCCAAACTTTTTTCTGTAAATTAGACTCTGGTCCATCCTTGGAAGGAATTCTGAAGATTAAAAAAGACTTAAAAAGTACACTTGAAAAGTGTACTACAAATAGCTAAGACGTGAATTATTTGATCAAGCCAATTGAATTATATTAAAGAAATTCTGCTAAGTCATTTAGTGAAGCTCAATTCCACAGCTCTACAAACAAGGTGATTGCTTTGAGATGAACATGGAAGATTTGTGGATTAAAAACAAATGTTGATGACAAGTGAGGATTCACATGGAAGAACCTGAGGGCACGCTCCTCTCTAGAGGAAGAGTAACTTCTTAAATAGTCTTTTGCAATCACTATATGTATCGATTTTTTATTACTATTAAACATTATTTTTTTTTAATGACAATACAGATCATGAAACTAGAACTTATTAGACCTGTATTCAGTTCTTGTCTCTGAGTCGTGTCACTTCATATTTGACTGTCTCTTGAGACCCTGAGTGCACTCAGGGACCCTAATGTCCCTGCCCATCTCCGAGGCTTCCCCCACCCTTCCCCACAGCACAGGGCTGTCAGTCCCTGCCCCGGTGAGACTGCAGGACACCGTCTCCACCTGCCCTGGCCCATCCCAGCCTCAGCCTGTCCCCATTCCCAAGGAGGTGCCCGATGCCCAGGGCTGATTCTGCTCCAGCTGTCCCCCTGGCCTTCCCTGCCCTGGCTGGGTGGGACAGGCCATGGCTGCCGGCCCCTGCCCGGCCATCCTGGGAGCCCCTGACACCCCCAGCCCAGGCCCAGAGAACCACCGGCCCTCACAGCACCGTGATAACATTGATTCTTTATTTTTAAATAATTGTAGTACTTTTTTTCTTCTTTTTCAGCTTAGTGGAAGAAGTACAAGATCAAGAAGAAAGCTGCTGATACTCTTTCCTGCTGTGGTCAAAGTTTTCTGGCCGTGAAAAAGCGTGTCAGACTCAATTGCTTTGTATGATATGAAGCATCCTCTACATCTTTCCCCCATTCAGTAATTTGATTCTTCAAATTCCCTTTTATTCTACTAAAAATCATTAATTTCTAATCAACAAGACTTTGTTTCAAAATAGAAATCAAAGACTGCTCACTAGAAAATGTGGAAAAAAAATTGCTTATCTCTTCCTAAGTAGAAGGTTTCATTTTACAAATGCTCCCCTTTTAACAAATACTTTTAATCTTAATTCAACCATAATTTCATCTAATTCTAATAAAAACATTTCCTTCTTTGGGTTTGAGTGTTGCGTTCAATGGCACAACTTTATTACAATTAATGCTTCAAAATGCTCTACAAAATGTTATTGCTTTCTCCTGAATCCTCATGAGACCATAGAAAGGTAATTAGCAGATACTGACTTCATTTTACAAAAGAAGACATAGGTGAATCTGTGCTTCTAATATTTGTAAATTTTTAGTTATTTCTAGCTACTTGCAGCAACAACTTTGAATACAACATTAAAAACATGAGAAAACTGGTAGTTTTCAAAGAAGGCAGATAACCTAAAGACCCCTAAATCCCTTACATGTGTAAAAACACAATAAACTTTGCCTCTGTGTTTGTCTGTATTTCATGAAGAACATTTTACAAATTTGGGAATTACTGAGTAGTTGTGATTTTTTTGCATTTAACTGTAATGAACTGTATATCACAGTTGCTGATATAAATATATGGGGGAAAAAAAGGAAGACACCTTTCCTCCAGCTCAGTGATTATTAGGCATGAAGATAATAATTTTAAACATCTTCAAGAGAAAAAGAAATGTACTATCTATGCTTTTTTTTTAATTATTCTTTCTCTTTGAAAGTGACTACGACTCCACCTATTCAATATCAATGTTAAAAATTGTGATAGTTATTTCAGGTTCCTGCAGGATTTTCATTTCACATCAGGCTATTTTTACACAACGATTTTCAGAATAATTTCCATATTGTTGAATTAACTAAACACAATAGTTGCTGTATCCAGCCCAAGATGAAATGCACATGTTTTGTGCAGGAGCTATGTACAAAAGTTTGGTACATGAAGTAATATATCCAAGCTGAATTGAAAGCGTAAGGGGAATTCTAAAGAGGTAGAATGCAACTAACATTGAAAGTTGGCAAAGACATTACACAGTTTAACACAAGCTGTTCCTCTCTAATATCATAGTGACAGTTTCATATAAATGACATTTTGTGAGTAATAAAATGACAAATACATCATTAAAATTAGAGACAGATTGCTAAATGGATTAGACTGCAAGTATCTTGGTTTTTTTCTTTCTTCTTCCACACGCATATTTCATCTTGCTGAAAAATTATATGCCAATGTTGTTCATATTGCCAGATCTTAAAATTAGTTTTAAAATTCATTCAGTTCTACCATGCCACAGCTCTTTGAGGAGAGGAAATTCAGCACTGACTTTTTTTAGTATCCTTGAACAAACCACCCCAAGCTCTGTTCTGCAAGCTCTTAGACATATGAACTACCAGGGACATGTATAAAGTAATTGCAGAACAAGAAAGGACCTCTCTTTTTAGGTAATCTTTCAAAAATAAAATCTTCTTTAAGGCTCAGGTTAGAGCACCAAAGGCTGTGATAAAGCTTGGTCTCAGAATATGTAAATAACTAATGCATTTGGGAGTTTAGAAAAGGAACCAGTCAAAGCTCATTTAGTATATGCTCACAAATAGTTTACAACATATAAGTAAGAAAACCCAATAAAATAGACTCTTGTCATAAAAGAGGCTAAGAGGCTGGCAAAACATATTTAAAAAAAAAAAACCTAATTCCGTAACGACCTAGAAGGATTTCTAAAGAAGTTATACATAAAAAGAAGTACACAGAAAGTTTTATAATAGGCTGTCAGAATTATATAGTATAAAAATACAACTTTCTTTTGGATTTTGGGCTCATTAAGATTGTTTAGTGTAAGAAATAGTATTGATTACAAAATAATATAGAAGTAATTTCCTTATTATCCTATTTAAATCCTCCAGGAGTCTACTGATTTTAGGGTATATTTTCATACATGATTAGATTGCAGACTTGAGTGACTTGTCAAGTGTGGCTATAGTATGCCTATAGCCCATGCAATTACAATAAACAAGATGTTGTTCTGTTAACAGAGGAAATAAGGAAGTTTGATTTCCTATGAATGTGTCTCCCTTAAATATCTTCCTGTGTGGTAACACCAACTCTGCCTCACCAAACAACGGCGAGCAGTAACATGAGTGGTCCAGGGCCCTGTGTGTGCTGAAACATAATTGTTTTGTACATACCTAGCCTTCCTTTACAGTGAATTTGATCAGAGGATTCAAAAGTTGTTGGAGAAGGATGGACTAGTGGATACCTGAACAGTGCGTGTTTGACCATAAGCCAGCAGTGCGCCATCACGGCAAAGCAGGCCAACAGCCTCCTGTGCTGCGGGGTCACACACAGTTTTAAGGTCTTGGAGCACCTGACATATGAGGAGAAACCGAGGGAGCTGGGACTGTTCAGCCCAAGGAAGATAAGGGTCAGGGGGTATCTCATGAGCGAGTACAAATACCTCATGGGAGGGTGTAAAGAATGTGGAAGCAGACTCTTTTCAGTAGTATCCAGTGACCAGCCAAAAGGCAATAGGCACAAACTGAAACACAGGAAATTACATTTGAAGATGAGAAAAAAAAGCCCACATTTTTACTGTGAGGGTGCTTGAACACTGGAACAGGTTGCCCAAAGATGTTGTGGAGTCTCCATCCTTAGAGATATTCAACTCACCTGGACAGGGTCCTGGGTAACCAACTTTAGGTGACCCTGCTTTGAGAAGGGGTATTGGACAAGTTGACCTCCAAAGGTCCCTTCCAACCTCAACTATTGTGTGATTCTGTGATCCTGTTTCCTGAGGAAACCCATCTAAACACATATATATAAAAACTTCACAATATCTGTGCAGTTGGTTGTTGTTCATTGATTCTCATGGAACAAGTAATTTTGCTCACTGGAGGCTAATCACATATCCTGCAAAACCCACCCCTTGTAGAATATACAGAGACAGCATTTGAGTTGAAAAAACATCAGAAACCTCTAGATTTGTTAGAAGTACCATATGTTTATCTGTCAGTGATTTGTTAACCAATATCCTCTTTTATGATAGCACTAAAATATATTTTACTAGGGAAACTAATGGGCATCTTATCAGGCAACCTTCTTTGCAGTGTTTTAGTGGAAACAAGCAGGGACTTATTTTAGAATTACTGAGCACAAGAGAAAGGAACTGAACTCTTTTTTTGTTTTTGACTCGTTCTCTGGTAAACCTTACTTTAGACTGTGGAAAATACATATTCTGATGATAACGGCAGCTTGTAGGAGTAAACTTAACTCACTTTGAAACAGTTTCTAACTTTGATGATCTTGCAAGCTATTAAAAAGGAAGTGAAGATTCCATCAAATTGCCCATAAGGAGATACATATGCCTTACACAAACCAGGGCTATTCAGTTGCTAGGTAGATGCCATTTTTTGTTAATGGACTGTAGAAATGACTAATTGTCAGACTTGGCCAAGGCATAGTGTTTTTAATCATCTTCAGGATTGCATAGGTCTTGGATCTAGCTGTACAAAACTGTATTTATGCCAAGGCACAAGTGAGAGAAATTGCACTGAAAAAAGTTATAGGGCCTGGTCATGGAAGGTACTGAATGACTCTGCTGAAGGACTAACGGCCCTTGGCTTCAGCTAAAGCAAAGAACTATGCAGCATGAGGACCTCACTCTGTAAAACAATCTTCTGATTAAGCATGTGCTATTTTCTCCTCTTCTGAAACGAGTGTGTGCACATTAACATCTGTAAATGTCAGACAAGTGATCTGCTGTATTGAGCAGTCTCAGTTTAAATCTGTCTAATGCATGCCTTGTCGTAGTAAAGATACAGATGCTTTCTGTGGTCCTATAAAAATGTGCATTTTAATGATGAATGGGAGAGTTTATAGTTCCAATTACTCTTGTCTCCTTTGAAGCAGGAAAACTGGCAACCCCTTATCTAGACTCTAGCAGGTTGAGATAAACCTTGATAGCAAAAAATATCTGGATTGTCAGCTTTTAGCTACAGTAAACTACTTAAACTAAAAGCAACTGTTAGTCAAAAGTGAACAATGCCCATTCATTTGTAAGATGTTCTGTAGTGGCTGGGGTACTATTTAATGAGTTTTTCTTCAGATGAGACTATTGTGAAAAATCTAAGTTACACAAACGGATACTCACATGCACAAACATGCGCACACAGTGATATAAAACACGTAGTATTTGAAGAAATCTTGTTTGGATAACACACAGTAGTCATTTGGAAGAAATGGTCCATGGAGATCACTGTGTTCAGAAAACTACAGTTTAGTCCCAACAATATAGCTGTGAGATTACATTCTTTGTTATGAAAATGTTATTGTTGTCTCTACAGATCTATTATTCCCATGTGATGTCTGGAACAGTAAAATTATCCTCACTGAGAAGTATTATTCTGTCTGCTTCTTTTTTGTTCTGAAATATATTGAAATTATGTGGACAGTGCAAACTTCTATCATGTCTTCTGGATCATTACCAATGTATTTCATTGTATTACATAAGACAATGATTCTGACCCCCTCTGGGTTTCGTACTATGTTTCTGCCAAGTTTCTGTAAAGTTTTCTAGTGTACATTTAATTCTGTGTTTTAGTTAATATGGCAAACAGGGAAAGATATTAGTTCAATTTGTAGTATATCTTCAGCGTGCTCACTTTGGTTATAAAACACCGTTCAGCAGTTTTAAAATTCTGCACGGATCTGTTTGGTCGAGAATGAAGCCTCCTGTATTCAGGAAATATCTCCCCCAGGACTCTGAAAATGTTTGTCATGCACACTGTCTCTAGTTTCCCAAACCAGTCTCCTGGAAATACGAATAACCAAATCTACAAGACCAAAGCTTTAGCTGACAAACAGTGGCAACAGTCCACCTGATTTCTGAGGGATAAAAATTTCCACTAGGCAAAATTCTCCCTTCTGACTGCAAGAGTCTCAGTTCTACTTGATTTTCCTGTGGTTTCTGGGCAAAACCAAGTTCTGTATTCAAATCTCAATCAACTTTGCTCAGATTACAGCACCTTTCCCTTGAAAATCAGTTTGGACAGTCATGAAACTCAGCCCCTGTTCAGTCTGTGCTTGCTACAGCCTACCCTGATACTTGACTTTGCAATGACAAGGTAATGTCAGTACTCTTGGCTGCAACATAGGGATGAGGATCTATGGGAAACATTAGGTTGGCAAAGGAGAGCTCTGTGAAGGTTTCTGTTATTGTAAGTAAAACTTCCCGCAATTTATCCACACACATCTGCCAAAGATTCACCATAACGACGCAGTAGTGAAGAAGCACAATTTTCCTTCTTATTCATTTCTGTGAAGGTATCAATGCCCAGATGAAGTTTGAATCTCTGCATTAAACTCTGAAATTGAATCCTAGGTAAATAACTTCTTCTAACAGAGAGAGAGGAATTTGCAGCCCATGGACAGCTGAGGCTTAGCCTTACCCTTTTCCTCATATTTTAGCATAAAATCAGATGTGCCTGGTTGATTTCCAGACAGATTTTCCTATTTTCATATGCATATTCTTATTCTTGCCATGGTCTATCCTGGGACCTGGCAAGTTGATCCACAGTTGTGAACTTCCTTTCCAGACAAGGGCCTCTCCTGTGAACCAGAGACTTGAGTTCCTTCTTTCAGGATTTCCTGTTTAATACTATAATGTGATGGTGTCTAGTCTATTCAGTTTGGGCACTGGTTCATTTCCAGTTTGAAGTGCCTGGCCCCAGAAAGGGAAAGAAAGAATATTTGAGCTTCTCTTATGTAACCTCCTACTCCTTTGAACATTTTTGGAAAGAAATAAGCACTTCTGAGATCTGGAGATGGAGTTCCAGGCTACAGAAATCAAGTGTCTGATCTGTGGCCTGTATATGCAACTTGGGTACCACCAGAGAATAACCCAGTCTAAGGTACATGTCTATCTTTTTCCATTGAGAATACAGGGAAATAACAGGAAATGTTCTTCTCCTTTCACTTGGGATGCACCCTACTAATTTTCTCTATGCAGAAATGGAAATCTGCTAATCAGAAAAATGAATGACTTTGTATCTGCAGGACTCAAGGCTCTGCTCAGCGTATCATCCAATAGCCCAACAGAGTGTCTTTCGCCACTGAGGCCATGATCTGCCGACCTGAATAACTATGCAGGCCCTGACCTGGACCAGTCAATGAGTGTATGAAAGTTACCTAATCTACACGTAGGCATCCATCCACTGTCAAAGCTGGCTGCAATTATGACAACATAAAATTTTCAGGGTTCCTCCAGAGCATTTAGACAGATATCTAATGTGGTTGCCCATAAACTGGATTGCAGCAGAACTTTAGCTGGTATTTAAAAGACTGTCATCTCATCAGAAGTACTTGCCATCAACCTGAGGTGAACTTTAAGGCTATGAAGGGAAGTAGTTCACAAATAAAAGATTAATCTGTCCTGGAAAATAGAACTGCTGTTTTGGATGTGGTACGTTCTGGAGATCTAAGTCCCAAATGATATGGGATTTATGGCATTAGGATTTCAGCTGCTTTTGTTTGTCCTGTATTTCCAGCACTAGATAGCATTATGGTGTTTATGTGGGAGAGGGAACAGAAGTGCTTCGTCTGTCCTTCCTCATCAGAAACTTGGTGTTGGTTGATGTAACAATTTTTTTTAGTTAGGTGCAAATGTTGAGTACAGGTACATCGAATCATACTACGGAGCAAAATCGAGCTTTCCTTATTTTATACTTCCCATAACTCAACCAAATTATTTATTCCACCCTGTGTCACAGTTCTCCATTTACCAATAAAGTCGGACATCCTTATATATCAAGATTGTCGAGAGAGTGAAACCCAATTTTAAAAATATGGGTAAAAAGTGTAAGTGGTAGAAAAAGAGGGAAAAGACAGTCAAACTTGTTACTTTTAACATAAATATGGATTGAAATATTGTATGGTAAAACTTTATTTTTAATGTTTGTATCACTATAATGCCAGATATTCCGATCCTGCCAGAACCAATCAGATTTGATGAGAACATTAACTTGGTTTAGAGCCAGGAAATAGGTGTAAACATCAGACCTCATTAGATTTTCCTGAACTGTATTGAAATTGAGGTTTATTTCATGCCATGTATAATTAGACAGTTATTGTAATTACTCCAATTAATTTCACATCAAGACTTTTGCATCGCATCCTTTTAAGAGAAGAACTGAAATCTCCTATGTCCCAAAGCAGTTCAAAACAAAATTTGTCATGTCCTATCCATCTAGAGGACAATCAACGTTTGTGTCTGTCTGCTGATAACAGCCAACTCCTGATGCCTCAAAGGATGACAGGATTTGAGCAGAACAGAGAATGCTTGTAGATGACATCTGTACATGAGAAAGGAAGAATCTGTGTTTTTTAAAGGGTCATTTAAAACAACAATAATCCATTCATTTCTAAACTACTTTGTAGATGGAGTCCATCTTGAAGTGTCTTTCAGATATGTCCTTATGAAAAATGATTCCAGAACTGACTGACTGGATTGAATGATTTGGGCATAAATGATTTCATTAAAGTTGAAAGCTTTTTCTATCTGCCATCCTTGCATGCACAGCCTGCTTTCTAGAAGGATTTTTGACAGGTTTAAGCTGACTGGGTTTGTGTATTTTATTCAGTTGTGCGCAGCAGGGTACAGCACCTGCAGACAGCATCAGAACTCTGAGGCTGGTGAATCAAAAGGAGTAAGAAATAGATAAAATGAGGCAAGCTGAGGGAAGGTATGTATGTTGAGAAAGAAGATGTAATTTTTTCATTTATGTTTCTTTCTGGTGCAAATTGTTGTGTTTGCTCTTCATCTGGCTCTCTTTAGGGAATTTTATACCAAAATCCACCACTTTCCAGGTTTTGGCTGTTGTGGTCTGTCTGCACCAACCTTGAAGGCAATTTGTATCTAAGTTTCACAAGACCCTTTTCACCTTTGGTCATTCAAAAGACTTAACCTGCAGTTATTGGAGAAACCTTTTATATTTTGTGGTCACCAGATGCTATATTTCCTGTTACCTTTGAGATATCTCGAAGGATTTTTTTCCAGCATCCAATATTGTTCTGACATTTGAAATCACATTCAATTTGAGTAGGTGGTTTCTTAAAAAAGATTACCACAGTTCTGCACTACCTGGATTGTTGTTTTATTGTCATAGTCCATCCACTGGAAATCCATGGAGTAGTAAAGGGCAAGTAGCACTTCTGTAACTTACTGCAAGAGAATATATTTTTCCTGGAAATGCTAAAGTGGAATATATACGATTACCTCTTCTCAATTAATAATAGGAGCATACCATATATTCTTCTTCAAGCCTGTACTATTTACTACTTTTTACTTTATTTAGTACCAAAACTGATTGTACAACAAATATGCTCTATATCTTGCTGATACATAGCTTTCTTTTTTGGGAGGGGATCCTCAGTGATGTGCTGGTCTTCACATAATCCATATATCAAGACTATACATAAAATACTGTAGAATCATTTTAGACTAGGAGGAACACAGTATTTTTAAGAACATAGGGATTGAGAAAAGAACCAGGTATAAAGTAAATAATACCTGACCAGATTTATATGGCTACTTTTCATAGCCTATGATAATGTGATACTAATTGTTTGTCATTAGATAAACTGATCAGCAGTCTTGAGCTTCTAAACATTACATAAAAGGAAGTATCCTTTCTGAGATTAATCTATGCAATGAGACACTGAGATCACATTCTAAGTCTTAGAGCTTTTAAGCTCAGAAGCAAAGTCAGGGTTGGCTTCATGGTCTATTGTTAATAAAACTGTTCTGTTGAAGTTTCCTTTCAAAATACTCTAAGAAAATATGTACTTTTGGTTGGGAGATATGTATTCTCAACAAATAGCCTCCTGAAATCATGGTAGTACAAGCATGATCAGAAGGGGCAGAAGATGAGATCTCAGAGCTATTTGTGCACTGCTCTGATTCTGAGAACACAGCTCCACTGCAATTTAAACACCATGAACTACTTCCAGTGGTTCGGGGAACGGTTGTCTAGCACAGAAGTAGCAGAGTGGGTGCAACTGCAGCTAAACATTGTTTCATGTGATAGAAATTATTATTGTCATAGAAATATGTGTAAAAGTAGGACCAGATAAAAAGTGAATGTACAAGTAGAAAGAGGAATACACATATCAGCTACTGTTACAAGGAATTTGGCTGTGGTACCAATTACACCAATCCTCTCTCTTACCAGTAGAGTAGGATACTAGTTAACATACTGATAGGCACTGTGGGGCCATGTCTGCTCTCCAGAATACTGTTTCCCCTGTTGTGCTGACTCTAGTCCACCAACACAACAAAGAAAAAGGTCATTCCTGCCTTATCTCTGGGTCCTGCCATTACCTTAACTTTCTCTTCTTGCAGTTTGGTAATGAGGCACAGCCTGCCTTCAGAGTACCTCTTGCTCACAGAAACTTTATGGCCAATACATCTCACAGCCTCCACCACCAGTTATGATACCCAAGCAATGCCTTATCAAAGAAAGTATGAGGCAGAGAGAAGAATTTTGAGTAATTGATAAGAAAATAAAAGAGCAGGGCACAATTAATTACAGATTTCATAAGCATGAGATCTGCAGGAGTGTGGAGCAGCAGGCTAAGTGGAAGCTCCACCTTCAAGGAATGCTGTGTCACTTCAAATGGTATTGTGCTGTAGGAATGAGTGGAGCAAATGAGCAAATAAGTCTCATTCTGATAACTCATAATGTTTTTCATCCATAACAAAATTTGGGGACAATAATGGCAGTCTTTGATTACAGCCCTGTTGATTGTATCAAACAATAAATCAAAAGCTTGGTTTATTTATATGCTTGCCTAGGCCTTTGCCTTTGATTAAGTATCATTAGAAAGACAGTCATACTGGGTTGGGTGGTTAAACGTGTCCTCAGAAATTAGAAACAAAGTCATGCAATCCAGGACTGGTAAAATCATTGCAGCAGTTTATCTCCTGTATAAACAAATTCTCACTGCTTAGTCCCAGTGTTCCTCCTTAAGTATCAGAGCATGATATGAACTTTATTCAGTGAAGGTCCACAGTCACTCCATGAGAAAAATGAATGACCCACAAATCTGTCCATTTCTTTCAAACAGTATTAATGTAACATTTATATTAAACCCATTCTTTTTTTGTGGAGTGTCTTATAATGTGGACTTAAAAAAACCAAGGACAAAGAAACCTTTGTATATTTTCATACCTTCTCCTTTTCTGATACTGCAAGTCTTCTCACAGAGCTGCTACAGAGTGAGATAACATTGCCTTCAATGGTAACAGAGGTAAAGAGAACATCTACCCCAGAAGTTACTTTCTATCCACATATCTGTTCATTTTTTTTAACTGTTCATTTTTTTTAACAGTACTGATATAACATTGTCAATTCCATTACATTAGCTTGCTTTTGTATGCAAATTCTTATTAGACTTTTTGCCCTCTCTCCAAAGAGCTTACTACCTAGCACATTTACTACTTCTTTGTCCTAGAAATGTGAAGGAACTGAGTTCAAGCATATCACGTGACTGTGGAATAAAAGGCCGAATGCTCCATCATCTGAGCAATCAAATAGAAAAAAGTTTGTGTGGAAGAAGGGCAGCACTCCATCCTCCTTTACCTCCATGAGGATTTGCATGTACTCTGAAATTGCTGGTCAACAGATGTCAGAGGTTGGAAAACTGTTTTGTGAGTCCAAAAGGGAGAAAGTATGAGATAACCCCTAAGCTAATTTACAATATTTTACTCAAAATAAGCACATGCCTTAGAGCAGGATTCTAAGTACTTCACAAGGAAAATTCAGAAACTGAAAGATTTTTAGCAGCTTATGTGGAGATCTTGGAAAAGGACTAGTTTAGACTAGAGCCCTATACTTAAGCTGGTTAAAGCTAAGTGAGATGAACTCAAACCACTAACAATTTTAAGTGGGAGTTGAACTTACATGCTAGTCTGTTTTGTGAGTCAGGCCAAAGTGCCTGTTATGACTAAGGAAGTTATTTGAGACTTTCTAGGGGCTAGATCACTGGAGACTTACTCAAATGGCTGAGTCCTCACATTCTCATCTAGCTGATGTCAAAGGCACTTCTGAGAAAGGTCAAAAATTTGACTGACTCTTTTCAGCTTATCAGTTCCACTCCATTTTCATATTATCATAGTCGTACAAGAGGAGGATTCCTTATTAGTTAAATGGGCTGTCTTGGATTAAAGGTTAGTTGTGGAAGGGAGGTCCATCATCAGCTAATTTGTTTGTCTGCCTGGCAGGCTATTATTTTGCTGTGGAAAAACCTTAAGCCCACAGTATAATGGCATTACTGTCTGGTATTCGTAATTCTAGCCGCACAGTCCTCTTTCTTCAAAATTCATCTGTTCATTATTTGCTGAAGCCAACTTTATTTTTTCTGCAAGATGCAACAATAAGTAAACAACATATGTTGTTGATTCAAAGAATTAACAGAAGAGTGGTTTTTTTCATGCTCAAAAATCCTTTCTGTTGAGTACATGTAATATACTTTCTGTTTTTGTTAATTTCTCCTGCTTTTAAGTGTTTGCATTCAGAAGCCGAAAAGGACTTAGATGTTAATTACACATGTGCTTTGAGTCATGAATTTATCCTTCTAAATATATCTTATATACACTCACACAAATTCCTTTTTTTCTTGATCTATCAGTCATTGTACAAACAGTACAAGTACAAATATTTGTCCTGATCTTTAGGAAACTATTGCATATTGCTGGGTAAGTTGAAGTTCTTATTTTCTGCACTGGAGTATGATTTCATCCCTGGATAAGTGACGCTGTGTTTAGTATACATGACTTATATGTGCTCTAATAGCACCCAGCAACTTGAGCCTTCTCTTACTGATGTTGTTTTTAGTGGTGCGAAATTGTTGCTCAAATGTCATCACATTTACCTGCAAGGATTCCAGACATACTATAAATGTGACAGTGGAAACAAACTCTGCATTATGCTCAAACCCATATTGAGGATGCTACCACTAAAATCAATAAAGAACATTTAGCTAAAAGACATTGGTGGAAAAAAACACTTGATTTTTTTTGATGGCCCTTTTCAGTCAGCGGAAGTAAAGGTGCAACTCTATCGTAAGCTCAGTCCTTTCCATTAATCTTACCCACCCACCCAGTTTGCAGGAAAGCCTATGACTCGCATTTTTACTAATATTCTCCAACTCTTATTTTGTCTAAATTGTTCTTTGTCTTAGAAGAATATTTATATCAGTGTAGTGTTTGTGTATGTGTTTCTCTAATTCTCAACTCACAGGAGTATTTATGTACAGAATTATGATTAAATATCAGCAAATATCACTTGTATGTTCAACAGTCATCCAGACAGGAGACGGAGCCATGTGAGACTTAGCTGGCCAATGAAAAAGTGTGAGTAACATGTAATGAGTCACACAATTATTCATACTGAGAAGCTGGCAAACAATCAGTCTGAAAATCACCTAAGCAAAAGTAGAAAAGAACCAAAAACTGAAGAATCAAAAAAACCCCTCGTTTAGTAAAATTAACCTATACCCTGGCTTTTCCCAAGCACTTTGCTGAAATCTCTGTTATCTGAGTGTCAAACTTATTTTCTCAATGCTCGCTGTTGTGCTTATTACCTGTAAAATATTCTCATGGCTTTATAGAGTGAATTGTTGCCTCCTGCTAGCACAACAAATCCTTCTATGGCAAAACGTATCCTTCCAGATACAGTTTAGAACATTTTCTATGTAAAACATACTGCATAAATTCAAACTTGTATAATACAACATATGATTCATGATCCTTAGTTCTCTGTGCCTATGTGAATAAGGGAGGAGGAGGTGTTATGTGTTTAGTATTTATTCTTTAAAGTACAGATGGGGACACATAACTATATTCAGTGCCCTTAAACTATGACAATGGATTCTGCAAATGATTAGAATAGAAAAAATTATACCATCCATTTATTTAGCTCCTCTATTCTTTACTAGGCACTGATACAGATTCTACATAGCACCTGTAAAATAAAAGCAAAGACATGTATCAGTAATTATAAAAAGATTGCACGGAGTTGCAATAAAACTTCCAGAAGAAATCAGAGAAACTGAGATAATAAATACCACAGCAAATTTATTTTGCAGTTATTCTATGATTTTTAACTGGAATTAATTGGTAGAAACATTTTAAAATGTAAATTTATGGTTTAGAATTGTTTTAGGATAAATATAAACACGTAATGCTCAAAAGCGTATTCTTAGTCTATAAATTAATAACAAATGCTTGATTCCAATAGTGTCAGCCCACAGAAAATCAGACACTGGGAATATTATCTCATGTGTCCAATTTAATCAGCTATTCCACATTTTCACAGTATGTTTACACATGATATACACACTAAGTATTATTCATTTAAATAACACAATCATCGGATAGAAAGTCAGTTATTTTTTCTTATTTATATTCTTTGTGGACAGTGTGCATTTAAATTATGCATACCTACTTGCATAGAATTCTGTCAGTTGTTTGTACTATAATTTAGTCTGCATTTCATTGTCTCCATCTACTCGATTATTTCTAATCTTTTTTGACATCTTGTCCATGAAGACCTGTCTGAAATCAGGCATCTGCTTCTGATTAGAATCAGTTGTGATTTACACATATCAACTTCTAATCTTGCTTTAGTCACTGGACCTTCGTGTGGTCACTAGTCCCTACTGGCTGAATGATTTCTAATTTGATTATCCTGCATTAGTCACCATCTACCAGATGTAGACATGAAAAATTTCCCAGTAGGTTTATAAAGTCATTTGTGACAGGAAGCAATTTTTCAGTGCATTCATCACTTCTGTCTCCATCACGCCATTTCTTTCAACAAAGAGTTTTTGAAATATAATGCCAAAAAAGGTGAAATCATACAGCTCCATCTATAATTGCAATGATGATGCCTCCAAGTTTTTGATATAGCCTAAGCTCAGCTGGGTTGTTAATCGAAAATTTAGTCTTTTATTTTCTAAATCATTGATACTAACTTCTGTATACTTTTATTTTTACTTTTAATTATCAGTGATAGTTATATTTGTGAATACATTAAATTTCAGTGGTTATTTATCAAGTCATGAATTATTTATTCCTAGTTATATGTGACTAGTTGCCAGTCATACTGTGCTAACCACATTATATTAGTTACCAGTCACATTTCATCTCTTTTTTATGATTTAGCTAAAACTAAAAGTTAGACTAACAGAAACCAGATTTTATTACTAGTGAATCGGTGTCCTCACTGAGACAGATAGCTTCCTGAAGGGAACACCTTTATTAGAGCAGCTGATATAGTTTGAATAAACAGGGTTTCCAGCACAGAAGCCTTTTTTCAGGTCTGAAATAGTGCAGTCCTCAAAGCCAGAAAGAAATTGCTCTAAGGTTTACTAAATTTGTTATCAATTAGATCTTTGGGGAGAAAAGATAGTTAGCAACTGTGAAACAAGGATGAGAGAGTAGGTATTTGCTGGAGAAGTACTAAGTTAGCTATATTATATGGGAGAGAAGAAAAAAGGCAGGTGACACTGTTTGTGGGATATGGAAGAGAGAGAAATATCATGTGTCATGATATTCATGTGAAATATTCATTTTCCAAATTGTTATGAGAGGTAAAACCAAACATAATATAAAACTCGGTAAATACAGGAAATCATGTGATACAATTAAAGCTGAAATATGTGGAAGAAAAAATAGTTTTATGTTCAGTCTTCAGCAGGTTTTAGTCAGCATCTCACTTAAAGACTTTTGGAGCATTATGACCCTTAGACTATAACCAATTTTTTAATTTTATTTTTTAATATGGGGCAGAATCACAGGTTATAAGTATATAAATTTATATGGTTTCTGTTTTGGAGTCAGCTTAAATGCTTTGTTGAGGGAGTGATAATGTTCAAGGGGAAAGGCACTCCGGCAGAGGAGCCACCACACAATCAACCTACTCACGATTCAACAAGATCTACAATTTATTTTTGAGCTGATCTCTACATGGAACTAAATAAAGTATCCTCTTAGTTTATGTTTTGTTGTTGCTCATGACTTTAGCATCTTGATTTACAATTTTATATTCAAATCTATTTTGGACTGATGGCATTCTATAATCATGTCTCGTGCTTAAAGCAAACTCAGCTGAATGTTTTCTTTTTTCATTCTCAGAAGTGAAAAATCCATGTAAAAATGCTGTGAATACCACCACTGCCTCCAACGGCAAGACAGCATCAAATGAGTTACCCAGAGTGAAACTTCTCCTGCAGGAATTAATCTGTGTCTACCTAGCACGAGGCAGAGGGATTGTTAACATCCCACAGCTTTGAGGTATCCCATCTTAGAATATGTAATGAAGACCCTGAGAAAGAATGTAGATAACTGAGTATGAATAATCAAGGAAAAACTATTTTTAATCAATAACTGAACTGAAACCTTGGAAATTCAGCCTATCCCTGAAAGCATTAGCGATACAAATACTTCTGCCTTATATGACTTCTGTACCTTACCTTACCTTACCTATACAGCTGATTCTCCTACTTTGTACCAAATGGGTACATAAACAACCTAAAGCAAAGAACTGAATGAATTCCCAAAGCACATGCGGTTTGTGCAGATTCCGCTTAAAAATGAAATTTTATATTCATTAAATCTTGATCCAAAAAGGATCAGTGAGTGCATGTGTATGCCTTTAAAATGTAATAAACATCTTTTAAAGATTAAATAAACATTTGTCATTGAAGTTTAAACACAAGATACCCAGATAGAAGTGCTAGCAATAAATATACGTGGCAAAAATGTAAAGTAGTAAAACTGTTACCAAAGGGATCTTCTAAAGAAATGTGAAGTCAACATCGTAATAGAAATGGACACTTTTACTATCATCCAACTATTCACAGGTATAGCCTTGCAATTAGGACAGTGACCACTGTATATCCATCAAATATTCAATAGTCATTTCGCCTTGTCTGAATTCTGTTTAAACTTTGTTTCACCAGAAATTATTTTAGTTATTTAGTTTTACAGTGAAATACAACTATGTACGGTATGAATTGTTTTGTTTTTTATCTTTTTTTCTAAAGAAGACCACAAATAGAATTGCTGTTACTTCTGTTACTATATAGTGCTTGTATTAAATGGAATGGGAGATTTACATGTGGATTAGGATCACTCCAACAATCCATTCTTATTTCTTTGCTATGAAGTGTGTGGACAATGATTGTCCCATTCATAGAAGAACTCCCTAAAAGCTGTTCAATAACTTCAGCTGAGAAAAGAACATTTGATGACCTACTAAGACCTATATAATTTACTCACGACTGGGTCTTGGACTGAAAGAAATTAATATTTTAGAAAAATATTAATCTTGACTTTTTGGTCCAAGAAAGACAAGATGTACCTTAGAGCCAGGACATTTCAAATATCAGGCCTGAAACCCTGTCAGCCATTCAAGATTTCTTTTTCTCACATCAGGAAAGTTAGTTCACCTGTTTTTTCTGGAATACTTTATTCCCCAGTGTGTATCTAAAGAATTACACCAAAGCAGGCTGACCTGAAAGCAATCATTGTGTAGATTTTGTTGAATGTCTGAGTCAAGACAAAATTAGGTTTTATGAAATTGAGAATGGAATATGATTAAGGGGGAGTGAAAGAAAGATAGGGGAGGTACAAGCAGTAATAGCACTCCTGCTCTGAGTTTTCTTCCTGGTAGACATGAAACTTTGCCCAAAGAAAGATTGTTAATATATACAGTTTTGAAAAATCTTTTCCTTTTGTTGAAACAGTGCAGCACTAAGGAAAAAAAAATCCATCAAAAAATTCCTAAGCACTTCAACATTGCTTTTTGTGGGGATGAAGTCAGTCTGAGGGGACTAAACTAAGCACGTAGCATACCTCCCTGGTCTGCCTAATTAAAGGATGGAAAAGCTAATCACTTGTAACAGGGGAGTTTTCTATTCTTTTTTTCTTCCATGTTTCCAATATTTCCATTACTTTCCAAACTTAGTTTTCATTGGTTTTAATTGGATAAATATAGGTCTCTGAGAGATATGACAAAGGAAATTATTTATATTTTGCTGGACCTTGTGGCAAGCTTCAGTTCTTCATATTTTTTATATCCAATGACAGGGAATACCCTGAGCAGTAGGAGGTCCAGCATTCACTAGATATCTTTGGCTTTGAATTCCACAGCTTATTTTGATATAAGGTAGTTAAGCATTACCTGAGGCAAGGAGATGTGTGCATCTTTTTTTTGGGGGGTTACATTGGTAAAAGCATGAGGTAGACTGGTCTTGGAAGGCTTTTCTGTTTATTCTCATGGTCAGCGCTAGCTCATATTTCTGTTTGTTTCTCTATGGGCCACTCTGAGTAAAGCAGATACGTATTTACTCCGTGATCTACAGCTAAGGCATATTTCCTTAGTTGAGAGCTGGCTGAATCTGAGCTGAAATCTGACATGTGGTTTATTTTAATGAGAAATTTCTTTTGTTTCGTCATGGTATTTGTCATCTCCAAGTAACTGCAAGTTGTACTCATATATATCTTCTCCCTTGTGTGGGATTTCCCATGTGATGGGGAAAAAATAACAGTGTCGTGAAATTTGAGTACTGAAAGGGAACACCTTTTCTCAATCTCCAACTGTTTGAAACACAAAGTAAAGCATCCCAGCACCAAGACAAGCAGGCTATTATCAAAGCATACCTTTTTTTCACTTCGACATAGTGGAGGTAGAATGTCACTCACAGAAGCTCCCTTGCAAAAAAAAAAGGTATGCCGTCACTTTCAAACACAAGTCATTTTAATTTATTTTGAAACACCTCAAGAATCTTGCCCGCTTCAGGCTTAAATTTTTATCTAGAAAACCTTGGTAAAAACTTATTGTACAGAACCTATGAAAGTCAGGACAGTTTTCTGTAAATAAATGTTTTTTCACCGAAGTTTGAAATTACAGCCATACATCAAGTAATTCAAGGTATTACCTGACTTGTAGGTGACAGATTTTGGGAACTGGTTTCAGGGACCTAAAAGAGACTCTTGTAGGCCTTGGAACCTAGATGTGTATAAATTGGTCAATTGGTGTGAATAATCAAAGTCTATGAGGGTGACTTAATGACTTAGCAAGTTGTTTCAGATGAGGCTGGACTTGCCTATGAAGTGAGTAAGAAAACAAATTCTACAAAAGCTGATGCCTCTCTTACATTCATTGACAGCAATACCATGACATAAGTATAGGTCTCTCAGTGAAGAAAATTAACATTTTTTAAAACACTGATCAGTCATTCACTGGTTCCCTGATGGCTGGGAGTTGGAATTAGAAGAGTCCTCCTGAAATGCTGCCAATGAGCTAGAAGATATAATGCAGAGGAAATCTCTATTTGGCTGATCTCTTTTGTCGTATAGAAAAGCATATACCTTCCAGTAGTCTTGTACAAGAGGAGAGCAGTGATGGACCAAACAGGGAAAGATGGGGCTCACAGCACACCTAACAGACTGAAACCAACAGAGAAAACACGGTGATCTATTCCCTGGAAGGGCCACGGTCTTACATTATTTGGTAACATTGTAGCTTAATTAAACAACACTATTGCATTTTTAAACAACATTAAACAATATTATTGCAAAAGTGTTGAAGACTACAGTTTCTGCTTAGATTGTTGGATCTTCTCTACAAAATATGAAAAAATCTGCATTGTACTTTCTGTTAAATTCTTTATAAACTGTGACTATTTTTCTCTTCAATAGCATTCCTCTACAGTCCAATGAAAAGGAAAGTGATTAATGGATTAATAATTTTCAGTGTTTTATTCATATTATGCAAACACAGGAGGCTGGAAAACATGGGTTAAAAATACAATTAAAGACTGAAATTTTAATGTGTGGAAATGTGTTACACATTCAAAAAATACTACATCTTGATGTTGTTGGCCAGTTCAAGTTTTAACAATAATCAGGAACGACTTCAGCTTCTTTTATAACTTAGTGTTCATAGTTTCCCCCTCTGTTTCTAGGTATCTTCTCATCTTTCTTCTCACCCATTTATTTCTTTTTTTTCTTTTTCCTTTTTTTTTTTTTTTATTTTAATAAAGCCAAAGGAATCTAAAATTACTCTACAATCCAGATGAGTTCTACTCAACTGTTACCACAGAACTAAGATGCCTAATTTAAAAACTTGGTCAAGGAAAAGGGACATATACGTCCAGAGGGAGTAATGTGGTCCTCGTTGGACTGATTTGACCTAAAATGGATGTTGGTTTCTCTTCATTGCTATAATCCAAGGGTCGAAGACAAATGAGGATGTGCATGTGCAACATACAGGCCCAAATAAATTAAGTCATATGGACATAGTCATTAAAGATTGAACACAGGGGTAATGTGCCTCAGCAATTGTGCTCAGGGTAATGGGAGCTTACTGGAAACTGTGACAAAAGTTAAGAATATAAAAACATCTGGTTTTAGTCAGATTTAAAACTCATCTGTGCCAATATTATACTGTTGGTAGTGGTCAGCTAATGCTGTGGTAACTGTACATCCATGCAGCTTCCAGCCATCTCTGGTTGGGGCTTTCTCAAACTGAAGATTGCACCACATCATCAGGTTTATTAGTTTTTGATGGATCTTCCAATCCTTAATTTGTTTAATGTGTTTTTGAACCCATTTACACTTCTGGCAATGGAAGTAATCTGTGGCAGTGAGTTCCACAATATAATGAGGTGTTGTGTGAAAAAGTACTCCTTTTACTTCCTTCAAACCTACTGCTTGACAATTCTACTTGGTGCTTTCTCATCCTCGTGTTATAAAATACAGTGAATGATTATTCCCCAGTCACCTTCTCCAGCCCATTCATGATTTTACAACCTATCAAATAACTCTCAGTTCCTTCTTTTTCTGAGAAGAGTTCTAGTCTATTTAAAATCTTCTCATATGGAAAACATTCCTTACCTCTCATCATCCTTGTCAAAGTTCTCTATACCTTTACAAGTTTTACTATATTTATTTGGAGAGGGGGATGATGAGGAGTACTTTACATAGGATGGAAAGCCTGTGTTTACCATGGATTTCTACAGTGGTACAAGGTTTCTTATTGTGTCTTTACTAGTATCCTGTTTTCCTGTGTTTGCTGATGATCATTGAACTGGTGATTCTAGAGAAATAACAATGATGCAAAGATCCCTTTCCTTATTTAGAGCAGTTTATTTAAAATCCATCACGACAAATGAGTAACTAGATTTTCATTTAACTATTTTGCCTTTATCAACACTTAATTTTCATTTGACATTTTAATATCTAATAATCCAGTATCATATGATATCTTCAACTGTCTAAAGTCAGTTTAGGGCATTACTGCCTTGAAAAGATGTATATCAACAAAGTTTTTTGTTCCACTTCACCTCATGCCATTTATGTTTAGCCACATGCATTGAAGTGCAGATCTTCATGAGTTGCCACCAGTAACATCTCATATTATTTGTTCTCATCACTTGTTTCTTAGATTTTAACTGACCTTTAATCTGAGGGGACCTTTCCTGTTAGGTTAAGAACTTTGATGAGGAACTTTTTGAAAGTTCTTTTAAAATCCAGGTATAGTATATTAGGTAGCTCACCTGTAATCCTCAAATGTTCTGTAGTGAAGCATGATGTCTCCCAGCAAAACTCATGTGGAGTATTCCCTATTACATAGAATCATAGAATGTGTTGGGTTGGAAGGGACCTTTAAAGGTCATCTAGTCCAACCCCCCTGCAGTAAGCAGGGAGATCTTTAACTAGATCAGGTTGCTCAGAGCCTCATCAAGCCTGGCCTTGAATGTCTCCAGGGATGGGGCCTCTACCACCTCTCTGGGCAACCTGTTCCAGTGTCTCACCGCCCTCATTGTAAAGAACTTCATCCTAATGTCTGATCTAAACCTACCCTGCTCTAGTTTGAAGCCATTGCCCCTCATCCTATTGCTACATGCCCTGGCAAACAGCCGCTCCCCAGCTTTCTTGTAGGCCCCCTTTAGGTACTGAAAGGCCTGGAGCCTTCTCTTCTGCAGGCTGAACAATCCCAACTCTCTCAGCCTGTCTTCATAAGAGAGGTTCTCCAGCCCTTGGATCATCTTCATGGCCCTCCTCTGGACCTGCTCCAACAGGTCCATGTCCTTCTTGTGCTGAGGGCTCCAGAGCTGGATGCAGTACTCCAGGTGGGGTCCCACGAGCGCAGAGTACAGGGGAAGAATCACCTCTCTGGATTTGCTGGCCATGCTTCTTTTGATGCAGCCCAGGATGCGATTAGCCTTCTGGGCTGCAAGCACACATTGTTGGCTCATGTCCATCTTTTCATCCACGAGTACTCTCAAGTCCTTTTCTGGAGGGCTCCTCTCTATCACATCATCCTCCAGCCTGTGTTGATGGCAAGGATTGTCCCGACCCAAGTGTAGGACCTTGCACTTGGCCTTGTTGAACTTCATAAGGTTTGCTTGAGCCCACCTCTCCAGCTCGTCCAGGTCCCTCTGGATGACATGCCGTTCCTCTGACATGTCAACCGCACCACTCAGCTTAGTGTCATTGGCAAACTTGCTGAGGGTGCACTTGATCCCACTGTCTGTGTCATTGATGAAGATGTTGAACAGCATTAGTCCCAGTACAGATCCCTGAGGGATGCCACTTGTGACCGCTCTCCATCTGGACATTGAGCCACTGACCACCACCCTCTGGATGCGACCATCCAGCCAGTTCCTTATCCACTGAACAGTCCACCCATCAAATCCATATCTCTCCAACTTAGAGAGAAGGATGTTGTGGGAGACTGTGTCAAAGGCCTTGCAGAAGTCCAGATAGATGATATCTGTAGCTCTTGCCTTGTCCACTGATGCAGTCACTCCATCATAGAAAGCCACTAGGTTGGTCAGGCAGGACTTGCCCTTTGTGAAGCCACGCTGGCTGTTCTGAATCACATCCCTGTCTTCCATGTGCCTTAGCATAGCTTCTAGGAGGATCTGTTCCATGATCTTCCCAGGCACAGAGGTGAGGCTGACAGGTCAGTAGTTCCCAGGGTGGTCCTTTCTACCCTTTTTAAAAATGATTTTTTAAAATCACATTTATTCATGTGGTTCACTATGCAGTTTACTTGCTTGGTCCAGGACAAAAGAGGCTTACTAGTGTGTAGTGTCCTGGATTTCTCCTGACAGATTCTTTGAGAGCACACCATTTTGTTCAGCACCTCCAGTCTTTCAGCATCCAAGCAGAGTTGAGCAATCTGGACAATCTCAAATATAATCTGATTTGAATTTTCATGGGAAAACTGTTCTGCTTTCTTCATGTTATCAATGATAAAAAACTCATCAGAACTCTAAAACTCTTCTAAGCACACTTCAGTTTGAGTTATTTCCTTGGATTTGCCTGCCAAAAGGAAAGGCTCAGTGTTAGAGCTTACCTACGTTCCTCTATAGTGAACACCAACGCAAATAATTCACTTAGTATTTCTGCTATGACTGCATCTTGTTGGAGAAATTCTTTTATACCTTTTATATCATCTATCAACCCTGAAGACAAATTGGCATGTTTCCTGCTTTTGATACGTTTAAAGAAGTCTTATTTGTAGTTTTTATCCCTCATGCATTTATTTAACAAAGTGATTTTTGGCCTATCTTCTTCTAGATTTGCCAGAGTTTATGCTTAATTCCACTGTTCTTGCTTAAAAGCATTTTCCATGTCTTGAAGAATGCCCTTCTGTTTCTAATACCCTGTGTTATTCTTCTGTGATGACTTTCTGGGGATCTTTTAAAGTCTCTTTGGGTAGGTGATAAATGCTTACTCTGAGTCTTTGTTATAGTGTTTTAAAGCAATTTCCTTGCCACCTGTAAGCGGTTTGCAGAGTGTGCAGGAGGCAGACATCTGTTAAGAACATATTTGAGGAAAAGAGAGATTTTGTATTACAGGTGCTCATGTGTTTCACTATATTTGAGATTAGGATTCACAGCTTGGAAAACTCCTTAAACTACCCTTTTCAAAACAAAACAAGACAAACATTAATGGTTGGACTCAATGATCTTAAGGGCCTTTTACAACCTAAACGATTGTATGATTTTATGATTAAAAGAGTGATTAACAAAGCAATAGTTGAAGCATTGTTTCAGGTCATATGAAATGTTAGTTCAGTGTTTTTCCTACTATTGAAAGGGTCAACATCTTGTCTTCTATTTTTCAGGAAAACCTTCAATAATTTATTAAATGTGAAGAAAGGAATATGATTTTCCACTCTGGACATCAGCAAAGGATTGCAAATTTTATTTTCTTCTCCAGGGCTGTTTATGCTTGTTATACAAGGAGGAATCATGTAAAACCCAGAAACAACAGTGAGAATAGAGACACTTCTTAAACGAACAGCATGCTCACAGACTGAGAGAAGTAAGTTTCTTTGCTTCTACTCCAGACAGAGGCTATTTTAAAAGCTCCACCAGGAGGAGCAGGCAACATCTTAAGAGTTTGGTAGTTGAGGTCCTGTTCTTAAAAGAGGAAAATGTCTAGTAGAGTTCACTTCTAAGGAGCTTTGAATCCAAGTTTCTTGCCTCTGAGTGTATGATCTGACACCAAGAGACATCAAGGAAAGAACATAACTCCTTCTTCTCTGACAGCTGTCCTTCTGAATGAATGCCCATGGCTTTTATATTTGCAGGAGAAGTCAGAACTTCTAAGTAGAATTGCATGTTTTCTGAGCCCAAGAAATGGCACTTTCAGGATACAAGCTTTTACAACAGTTATGAGAAATGTTTGACATAATGTCTTTTATGTCAGTTGGCACTTAAAGGTGTGAATCAAAAACATGTGATGAATACTTGACATGTAGGATGGGGGACAGCTCTTCAGTTTGTAGGGATATTTCCAGTGCAAAGGGAACATAACCTGGTTCTGAGTACTTCATCTTACTTTTATGAAATAAAATTAAATGTACTTTTATGGTAAAGAAAACTGCTACAACCCACTTTTCCTGTCTTGTGACTTCAGACTAACATTTCTTAGCATATTACTCATTTTCCCTAATGTCTTCTTCAGGATGAACCTAAATGAGGTCAAATTCTGCTTTATACAAAATCTGATTTTGACTCAGTAGCATTGTTTGAACTAGAAAAGTGAACAATACTTAGACACATGGTAAAAAAGAAATATATTTTTCTTTGTCAAGAAATGACATAAGGTTTTCTATATAGTAATAATCCTTTGTATTTTATTAGGGGAAAAACATTAAACATAAGAAACATAGTTGGGGGGAGGAGTTGCTTTGTAATTAAAACAGGATGATTTCACCTACTTAACTACCATGAGCCAAAAAAATAAACAAGTTCCAATTTCTATTTTGTATGGCACATCATGATTTCAGTATGGATTGGCTTCAAAAGTCTGAAGCAGTAAAGTCCTAAAATTAGTCTGGATATATGGAATGGAAAAATATTAACTTTATGATCTCTTGTTCCCTACGTGGGCCTATGCATTCAGAAAGAACAATGAGTTCTACAAATTTCAGCTGTTACATTTATGATTTACTCTTCTTTTTAAGATCTTTTCCACCCTACTACTTTGTAACTAGGAATCTAGATCTTCCTGTAAAAAGTGTTAAACAGAGAACTAACATAAAAATTTTAATTCTCAAAAATGTTTAGAGTTGCTGAAGTCCAATGCTCAATAAGTTGTTTTTTTTTTCTTTGGTTCGCTTGAATTTCAGGTAAGAGTTAGGGGCTGATTCAGCTTAGCACTGTGCTGCCTAAAATTCGAGTACCATAAACACGAGGGTGGCATTCACAATGCGGAGTTAGATTTCCTTTCTGTATCTTGTGTATTCAGTTGGAGATAGGCTCTGAAGCTGGCTCACCAGCACTAAGACAGTTAATCGGAAATGTCAAAGGCAACAGTTTGTTTGAGTTTCTTGCACCAAAGTCTTTTGGTGTACATCTCAAGGCTGCAGTTAAGAATGCCTACAAAACTACAGTTTAGTGTTTGAAATCCTCTTCTGGGCTTAGGTGCCAAAATTTTTTGGTTTTCTTAAGCATAGTTGTTAGCGGAGTGATTTTCTCCATTTCACATAATACTCACTGGGTCAGACCATTCCCACCAGTCTTTCTATGCCCAATCTGTTCTCAGTGAAAGACAGTACTGTAATAAAGGCTAAGAGGGGATCCCGCGTGCTGGTGACCTCACCTTCATATACTGGAGCTGGGTTCAAAAAGAAAGATGTTGGAATCAGAGGAAGCAAGAGGAAGGTCTACTCTGTAATTAGTAGTTAGGGAGAGGAATGATAGGAGTCTTGTTCGTGTAAACTTTTTTAGAGGGAGCTGCCAGATCTCTTCCCAGGATTTCTTAGAAAGATGCTAACCACCTGGCTCTGGAGAGAGACCTAGGATGTGGATTTCAAGCAGAGGCACATGAAAGTTCTGTACCTACAGGATGTTTGCGCACTATTCAAGGTTTCAGAATTATTCTTCAGATGCATCTGACTCCATCCTTTGGCTATTTTTATAAGTCCAGGTCAACCTGCTAAGTGTGCGATTCAGGCTGATTGGAGCTTCTCTGAAGCTCTGGATCTCATTCTCCTGTCTCACTTAGGATTGTTACTGGAGCAAAGCTGCTGATCCGGAGCACCTCTGAACAAGTCTTTCTTTAGCGAAAGGGTGAAAAAGAAGAGTGAAAAAAGAATGTATTTTGCACAAGTTGCTGGGGACTCTGCCATGCAACACTTCTATGTCTGGAGAGGTCTCTCTAGGTCTCTGGAAAAAGTGAAGAGCCAATGTGCAAGACTCAGTTGTCTTCATTATCTGCTGTTGTTTCCAGTGCTATGGGTATCCTGCTCTGTCCACAACTTCTATTCCAGGGGAACATCAGTCTCATAGGTCCTGTGGCATGCATTTTCTATGGTGTTGCAAGGCACTAGCAATGAATCCCACTGTGTCCTTCTTGATTGTTGATTTCCTTCCAACAATCCCGCACAACTTATATCTGGGAGGAGAACTTGTTCCACGTTTGAAAGATATAGATGTTACTTTGCTAAAAAAATTTCTCTGTGTTCAGAACCCTGAGTTTTTATTTCCTTGATTGTAAAAGAAAACCTATTTTTAACCCCTTTGGTTTGTTCCACCTCATGGTCAAAGTAGTTTTAGAAAATCACCGATAGCACAAATCTATAGGAATGGCAATTCAAGCTATGAACCAGCAAAAAGCATTTACTGTTGTTACGATGCATGGAGGATGTTCACAGACTAATCTGGATTCACACTTTGAGAGGCACCCAGTGATCTTTTTCTGTTTGAGCTCCTGTCACCTGCACATTCAGGCAGGACAGCTGACTTTCCATTGTTATGCATTGCTATTTGCATCAGAGAAGGTGTCCGAAGGAATACTTTATAGGGTAAATATCTTTCTTATGCTAAACAATTAACATATTAAGTTGTTGATTTATGCTTTGAAGGTTGTCTGTTTCTGTTTCAATATATGTTTTAAGTTATTGTGCTTGTTTATTTGCTTGTACCATTAATCTGTTCTTTGAGCCTGTCTCATAGAGAGAGGGGCAATGAAGCTGGTGAGGGGTCTAGAGTACAAGTCTTATGAGGAGCAACTGAGGAAACTGGTGTTGTTTAGCCTGGAGAAAAGGAAGCTCAGGGGAGGCCTTATCAGGGTCTCCCACCTTATCCCAGGTGGGAGTCGATCTCTTCTCCCAAGTAACAGGTGATAGGACAAGAGGAAATAACCTCAAGTTACAGCAAGGGAGATTTAGATTGGATATTAGGAAAAATTTCTTCACCGAAAGGTTATCAAACATTGTGACAGGCTGCCTAGGGAAGCGGCGGAATCACCATCTATGGAGGTATTTAACAGACAGGTAGATGTGGTGCTGAGGGACACGGTTTAGTGGTGGTTTTGTCAGTGTTAGGTTGATGGTTGGACTCGATGACCTTAAGGGCCGCTTCCAACCTAGACAATTCTATAATCATATATTTAATTTACCAGTTATGCTGCCTGGCCTTAAAGCTTTACCACAGAAGAAAAAGAACACTGCGAAGAGTGAGAGTACTGATATAAAACAATTTTCCCTGAAATGCCCTGTACATAAAGCATGATTAATTTCACAGCTGTGAATCAGACCTGGCCTTGCTTAGTATACACAGCCTATAAACAATGCATGTACATACTTATACATAATAAAACAAAGAAAATAGCACAGAGTTTACTTGGCTAAGAACAAGTATTGCATCAGTCTAATATCTGAAAGTCCCCAGAGACGGGATGAGTCTCCCAGCTTTGCAAGATGATAATTTGATGCTTTAGTAGTTTTTTTATATTGATGTTATAATACTAGGCAGATGTTTAGTTCACATGTAGTCCATAGTACTGAAAGCATGTGTCTTTGTAATATTAACTGTCACCAGGATGCAACAGATATATTGGCTTTTAATCAGGAAGCTTTGGTTTCAAACAGTGTATTATTTCACAAAATAATGTATAGAGTAAGAACACAAGATTTTTAAAGTTATCTTGATCCATTACCTTTATTTTACTCAGAGAGGTGATGAGAATGGGAGTACACTTGTGGCATACATTTTCATAAAGATTTCATGAAGAGTTCTGAATAAATCTTAACAGTCTAAAATAACAGAAAATGTCTATGAACTGAAGTATGTAAACTGAAATTTTGACACCTGTTACCACCTTAGTTACGTAAAACTATATTTAAATTCCTAACAGGTCCTAACAGAATAAGGTTCATTAGTTCATGAGTGAATTAGAATTAGACCTCAAAAATTGCTTTGACGCCAAATTGAGGTTGTAGGTAAAATTTACAGACAGAAATTTAATTCTAGAAACTACAGCTCTGCTGGTTTTTAGCTTTGGTGACTACCACATGATAGATATTTTTATTTTCAGCCCCCAAATGCTGCAGGTGCCACATACTCCACTGCTGTGCTTTCACAGAGCTGCCTTGATGCTTATGCAGAGAAACTTGACACCTATCCTAAGTTTAAATCCTGTTGAAGTTTGGAAAATAAGACCAAACTGATAGCCTGAGGCATCTAAATGTAGGTGTCTACATCTGAGACAAGCATCTTGCCTTCCATGACAGTCACTGGCATTTATTAACCTAACACAGGCTTCTAGTGCCATTTGGGATGACTGCCTTAGGGTGTCCCAAATGCATACATGGATGAGACAGGTAAGACACAAGATCCGTGCAAACACTGTGCCCTTCTGGACCTTCAACCGGAGTCCAAGTAGGACAACTGAAAACATCTTAAATAGCACTAAACACCCCAATATAAGGGCAACTGAACTGACTCTCTGTACAGTGAAGTCAGTGACACCTGAGGACTGTTCAATTCATCCTAAAATGAATATCTTTAAAGTAAACACTTATTTGGGGTGAGACTCAGTTAAGTAAAGATGGACATCTAATGTTTTTGTAACTCAGTCAGTTGCATGGAGTTGGCAGATACGATGCAGCACTGCTGGGACATCCATATCTTTCTGGCAGCTGCAGGTAAGATGGGCTACCCCAGAGTATATCCAATGGCACTGCTTCCCTACTCCTATGCATGGGTCTCATCCCAAATAGCTCTCCAGATTCCTTTGACTACATCCTTATTTTCCTCACTCGCATGTTAACCTTTAAATCTAGCTGTCTTTATGAGATGGATTTTAGCCTCCTGTCTGTCTGTCTGCTCCAGTGACTGTCATGTATCACATGTCCTAATAACACCTCATGTACATTAAAAAAACATCCTTTTCATCTACTTTTTTTTTTAAGGAACAGATATCTTAAACTATTGAGTGAAACATGTCTCGTATAACTTTGCCATCAGCTCTAGAACGAATCAAAAGGGCATTAGTAAACTGACAGGAGTAGAAGTGGCTAGTCTATATTACGAGGGCCACGAAGATGATCAGAAGGCTGGAGCACCTCTCCTATGAAGACAGGCTGAGAGATCTGGGATTGTTCAGCCTGGAGATGAGAAGGCTCCAGGGAGACCTTATAGCGGCCTTTCAGTGCCTAAAGGGGGCCTACAGGAAAGCTGGGGAGGGACTCTTGATCAGGGAGTGTAGTGATAGGACAAGGGGTAGTGGTTTTAAACTGAAAGAGGGTAGATTTAGAATAGATATTAGGAAGAAGTTTTTCACTCTGAGAGTGGTGAGACACTGGAACAGGTTGCTCAGAGAAGCTGTGGAGGCCCCATTGCTGGAAGTGTTCGAGGTCAGGCTGGATGGGGCTCTGAGCAACCTGGTCTAGTGGGAGGTGTCCTTGCCCATGGCAGGGGTGTTGGAACTCAATGATCTTCAATGTCCCTTCCAACACAAACCATTCTATGATTCTACAATTCTAGGATTAATCCAGTGGGCCAGTGACAGAGCCAGGAAGAGCACCTAAGTCTCCAGAATCCCCAGCAAGCCCTGATAGATGCACTAAGTCACCCTGTAAGGGTTTCATGAATCTCATAACTATTATTTGTTTGGATTATCACGGAAAAAAAACCAAAAAATGATGAAACTGAAAATTACTGTTTGTCTCCTTGAGATACTTAAGCTATCAGCTCAGAAGATCTTTAGTTGTTCATGATAGTCTGAACTTTTGTTCAGAGAAAAAAAAAGTGATTCACGGACTGAGTCAGAGCTCCTTTTCCTTTCTCCCTCTTCCCCTCTCCCTCCCCATTACTCTCCTCTTCTCATGCACCCCTGGCCCTCTTAAATTATTTCTTTTCTTTTGAAAGTTGAAAATAAATGATTGATAGCAGCAAACTACTTGGCTGCTGTGCTTCAGTCCTCTTTTCTTGGTAACTGAATCAATCCTGTTTTCAGCTGTTCTGAGGAAGTCTGAGACATGCATGTGTTGGTGAGTGCTGTCTGGACCAGTCATTCTGCGTCCATGAATTATAGTCCTGGAAAAGCCCAGCCAGCCTGAGGCTAGGTTGTTTCTATCTGGCGAAGAAAGGGCAACTCCAGTTCTGGCATACCCTAGCCATGGAGTACCTGACCTAATGTGATCACCTAATGTGATTTTAATACAAGTGGGGCTTTTTGATGACAACGTTGTGTGTAAAAACACATGGGAATCTGCTGACCTCATTTGAGAGTGTGCCTGATAGCTTTTCAACAGGGCCTGAAGGAAAAATTCCCACCTTTAGGCAAGTATTTAAAGCTTTATTCACATTGGACTGCACCTTGCTCTTTGAATGGCTTCAGTGATTTTACAGTTATCTAACATGAACAAAGGAGAGAGAATTTGATCCTAAGCAAATGCGTGTGTGTGCAAGGCAGAGAGAGAGAGACTGGAATCATTTTTCTGAAACTGGAGCCTTAAATGATTATGTTTTTAGCATTCCTATCTACAGTGGAAATCCTTTCCCCACAGTCAATCCAAAGCCTATTCAAGTCAATGGGTTTTGGATCTCTGTCATCTGCAGCTATGGCAGACAAACAAAACAAACTGCTATCGACTGTAATATGACCTAAGTATTTGCAGCCCCTTAGCAAAAAAAAATGTCTGGCTTTGGGTCATTTCAAGGAGCTTACTGAAGTGTTTGTTTCAACTGTGTTCTGTTTCTAAGCAATGTCATATAAAGGAAGCAGGAGAACATGTAATTTCACATTTAGTCGTTCTGAGCGTTTCACGCAGGAGCAGGTTTGAACGCAGTTTTGAAACCTTTTTATTCCTGATCTTCTGATATGAATAGGCTAGTTTAGCTGCACTTTGAGGGCAAAAAATCACTAGATGTCCAAACAAAAAAATGTAAATTTTGCTTAAAAACATCCAAAGGAAATACTACACGTTGAGCTGGCACAAACTGTTGTTGCTTCCTTGAAACACTGGTTAGGACCTGGCTCAGTGTGCTTCATTTTGTCCAAGTGCTTTAGATCTATGGCAACAAGACCCTGAATATATCATTAATCTTGTTTATGAAAATATAGGTATTCTGAGAATGAAATAAGACTTAAGACTTGGAGACAACAACTCGCCAGGTTCAGTTTGTTCTCTTTCCTCTGCAAATTCCTGGTGTACCTCTTCATTTTTAACTGAGAGGGCCAAGGTAGTCATTTGTTTTTGGAAGTTAACTTCTTAGTAGCTGAATAAGGGTTAAAAATAGAGGATAAGAACATCACTGTTTTGTCCTTGGTTGTTATAAAACGGCTAATGAGTTTGCAAAGATATACAAACTAAGTCAGGTTTTATTGATTTTCTGATTGTAATATCAGAGAGAATAGCTCTGCATAAATTGTACCGGAAATTTGCTTTCTCATGAGTTGTGCTGTCATTGGATCCTTTTGGTGAAAATTGCAATCAGGACCGATGTCTTAAGCACCAAGAGAAACAATACAAAAAATGGAACATTAAAAAATGGATTAACAATAAGGGTACTTATATGAGTCACTAAAAAATAATAGGACAGAAACTTTTGACAAATATAGCTGTGATGGTTTAAGATAGTTCTAACATTACCACTTTGCTGGACAATCTGAAAAGAGGTGACAGAAGAAATGTGTGTTTACACCTCTGAAGCTAGAAGCGGCAGAGCTGCACGAATTAATCTGTGCTGAGACATAAACACATTTGCTTCTATTACCCCAGTCCCACTGCATAAGTTCTGGCAGAAAAACAAAGCAGAAAGATGAGGGGTTTATGCCTTAAACTGATGCAGCTGTTTGGTCTGGTGCATGGGAGTCAGTGCCTAAATAAGATGTTCAGCTAGGAGATTCAATTAATGCTAGAGGGAAGATCTAACGGTAAAGATCAGTTCAGTTGTAATGTTACAAAGGTGTCACTATCTTCCTCTGCCTTTAGAAGGGTTCTCACTTGCTCCAGTCTCTTTGTTTATCTTCGTTTCTAAGGTTACAGCTGATCTTGTATTTATCACTAACTCAGTGAATCTCGGTAAGATCAAGCCTGTTGCCACAGAACTAAGCCAAACTTATGATCCTATTGCTGCTGGCAGGAAAAAATCTTACTGAACCGTTGGCAACTCTCAAGAATTCAGCACTGACTCAAGTGAGTTCTGGATTTCCTTTCTACTCAATCATTTAAGTACATTTCTGATTAGCATCTTCACTGGACAGAGTCAGATTTGGAATCCATGTCCATTCCACAGATGTAGCTTCCAAAATATTTTCTTTTTACAAAAGACATTCCACAAGCATGATCAAGTAGAGCATGCTCCTATTCCAATATAACATACTTCAATAAAGGAAACTTTTTATAAGTTTATGCAGAACTGATAGTAGAAGTAGACAGAAGTCCCTTTAATGCAAGGTCCTGCACCTGGGTCAGTGCAACCAGGTATCAATACAGGCTGGGTGATGAAGGGATTGAGAGCAACCCTGCTGAGAAGGACTTGGGGGCACTGGTAGATGAAAAGCTGTACGTGAGCTGGAAATGTGCACTTGCAGCCCAGAAGGCCAACTGTATCCTGGGCTGCATCAAAAGAAGCATGGCCAGCAAATCCAGAGAGGTGATTCTGCCCCTCTACCCCACTCTCGTGAGACCCCACCTGGAGTACTGCATCCAGCTCTGGAGCCCTCAGCACAGGAAAGACGTGGACCTGTTGGAGCGGGTCCAAAGGAGGCCACAAAAATGATCAGAGGGATGGAACACCTCTCCTATAAGCACAGGCTGAGAGAGTTGGGGTTGTTCAGCCTGCAGAAGAGAAGGCTCCGGGGAGATCTTATTGTGGACTTTCAGTACTTAAAGGGGGCCTACAGGAAAGATGGGGACAAACTTTTCAGAAGGACCTGTTGCAATAGGATGAGGGGTAATGGCTTTAAACTAAGAGGGTAGATTTAGACTAGGTAGAAGGAAGAAATTTTTTACAAGGAGGGTGGTGAAACACTGGAACAGGTTGCCCAGAGAGGTGGTAGTAGCGCCATCCCTGGAAACATTCCAGGTCAGGTTGGACGGGGCTCTGAACAACCTGACCTAGTTGAAGGTGTCCCTGCTTACTGCAGGGAAGGTTGAACTAGATGACCTTTAAAGGTCCCTTCCAACCCAAATCATTCTATGATTCTATGATAATGATAGTTCTACAAGCCATCATGCACTTCATAAATTTTTACTTTCTTAAAACTTGGGGTTACAAGTTAGGTTTAAAATCACAATTTATAATTAAAACCTGATCCAGAACAATCAAAGCTAGACTATGCCATTGATGTTCCATCCAAAACAAAGACATTTGAGTCTCTTACGAAGAGAAAAGAGAAAGCTTACCTCCCATCTGTGCCCCAAAAGTCTTCCTTCGAAGAATACAGTGGACTTTTGCATCATTCTGTTTAATTACATTCCACAGAAATTGCATACATAGTTATGAACATTCAAAGTACATGGCATGAATGTGAAATCCTTTAAAATATTATATTAAAGGAAAATCATGTTTCAGATCTCAAGGAATACGTGCAAATTATCTAACTGTGCTTATCTATGCTTTTTTCTGGTGCTAGTGTCATTACAAGTAACAGCATATTCAGTTCTGAAATTGATGTAAAAAAGTATGAACTGACAACCTGAAAGAATGTTTTCTCCATGGGGAAAGAAAGCATTTCGCAATAAATATTTCCTGTTTTCCTGAAAAACCCACATGTAACTGATCCTAAATTTATCGAAGGAACATGTGAATGGTGATGCTTTTTCCCCCAAGTCCTTTTCTCTGTAACTGGTGAAATATGAATGACAAGAGCTTTCTGAGAGAAAAAAGCCCTGCCTGCCTTATGTCAGAGACATACATCATGGCTTTTCAAGAAATGATCCAGGAACTCCCTTAGGACAGGACCCTGGGAACGTTCCTAGGGGAGCATCCTGGCTGGCATGCTTTAAGTCAGTCACGGGACAATATCATATTAACATTTAGGAGCAAGTACAGCTGGGTTTGTCCTGGAGCCCAAACGCTGGCCAGAAGAGTGCTACTGAAGATAAATCAGGTATAGAAGTGAAAATTTGGTCATTTGTTTTGACTCAGGGACAATTCTGCAATGTCTCTAACGCTAATGAAGTAGTAATACACAATGAAAGTCTTAAAATATCCCAATCGTTTTCTGCTAACACATCTCAAACATAACCCAGGGAAGCCTGTTCCCTGTACAGGAGAAACTTCAGACTATGTGAGCAGTCAGATTTTGACTTGTCTTTGAGAATGCTCAGACAAAGTTGTCAATTAACTAGTGCTCATTGTAATGAAGCATATCTTCATCTACTGACAGCAGAATTGGAACTAATCACTCAGAAACTGAGATAATTAATTATTTTTCTGGTTTACTGATTTAATTTAAAGTACCTTCAGATTTTCACATTAGTGTATAGACTGAGTCCATTGTTATAATATTCCATGTGTATGTGGAAAACCACATCAATAACTCCCCACTATTATTGTTATCATAAAAACAGTTCAGGACAGAATCTGAACAATGAACATCAGTTAAAGCTAAATTGAATGGAAATGAGGCCTTTTGTCCATTCTTGTTAAAGGTTTAGATAAGGATAAGTCTGGATTGTCTTAAAATAAAAGAAAATTTTATTATTTTTAGAACGATATATTGAGATTGATTGGTATTAATTGAAACTCAGTAACTCCCAAGGTAATAATTAAAATTGTCATGTAGAAAACAGATAGAAAAACCTTAGAATTAGGGCTTGGCTACTTTTCCAAAACAGTCCAGATTAACTTTCATAGGATTTCCACTGCAAATGTTAAAATAAGTACTAGAATTCTGAAAAATACTTTTAGACCAAACTTCTGAAAAGTTTTTCAAAACATAAGTTTAGAGGAACATGAAACAAGAGTTCTTGTCATTCATAATTCACCAGTTACAGAGAAAAGGGTTTGGATGAAAAAGCATCACCATTCACGTACAACTATGCCTGCATTGCTCATATTTTACTGTAGTACTTACGAACAGTGTTTGAAAAACAAAACAAAACAGGTTTTCTTTCTGATTTATAGCCAAAATAGGTATTAATGAGAATTATCTAGTTTTTCACTCAATCTTAAGAGTTTTCACTACAGGTGAGGATATTGAAAATGGTGACAGATAAGTGGTATAGGGAGTAATTTATCTCTTCATCTTGCATTATGGCTGAATTGCTGAATATGGAGAATTGCTGTAGTCAATTACTAGTTACCCACTGTTTCTGAAGCATTATGGAAACAGAGAGCAAATAGGAGTTTCTGGTAAGGATGGAAAAAACATATGTCATAGTCAGAATGACACAGAATCAGAGAATGGTTGAGTTTGGAAGAGACCTCTGAAGGTCATCTTTTCCAGCTTTCCTGCTCAAGCAGGGCCACCTAAACCTGGTTGCCCATGGCTAAATCCAGGTGGCTTTTGAGTATCTCCAAGGAGGAAGACTACGCAACCTCCTTGGGCAACTTGTGCCAGAGCTCAGTCACTCTCCCAGTAAAAAAGTCTTTGCTGATGTTCAGAGGACACCTCCTGTGTTCCAGTTTGTGCCCGTTGTCCCCACTCACGTTACTCAAAAAAAACACGTGCACACAGACATGTTCATTAGCAGTCAACAGAGTGACTAGAGCTTTAAGCCTTAGAATAAAGTTACTCTTTCAGGGAACTAATGCTTCCTTCCTCAATGGCCTGAATTCTGAAATACAGTTGTTTATAATGATGACTAAGATATGCAAAGCATGCAGAATTGGGTATTATTTAATATTCAAACCCACCTCATTTTACCTTGTAAAACAGATGTTCACATCAATCAATCTAGTTTCAAAACCCCAGTTTTGGAGTGACAGACAGTAGTGCTTTCTCTAGAGCAAACTAAGCTTTGTGAGAAACTACTCCCTTGGATTCTATTAATGTGACTGAAAGTAAACCTGCTGGAATGAATCTAACAAAATTAAAAGGAAAAGAGAGAGATGCAAATAGTGTTATCACCTGCTCATTTTTTGTTCTACAGACAGTGTTTTACTTGGATACTAGTAAGTCCAATATTTTCTGTTTCTATGTATAATTGATCAGATTTTTGTTTCTACAGTAGAATTTTTAGATTCATAAGGTTAAAGTTCATTTAGCATTTAAGAGACAAATGAGGTCAACATTAGTGCTGCAAACGTTTTTCATTATAAAGGTTTAGTCACAGGCTGGTTCAGAAGTTGAAAATACCATAAGGAGAGTGCAAGACAGTAATCTCCTTCGTGACAGTGACAATTCCCAGAGTTGTTTAATACAAGTAAATGCTCTCACGTATTTGAAAAAGAGCAGTATTTCATATGGATAGAATCCAAAATACTATGGTTCTTGAAATTTTAAAAGCATTGTGTTGGTTTTGTTCTTCTAACTCAGCTGGTAATATTATATTTTGTGCCCAAAATAGGTTTCAGGTTGGTGTTGGCAGGTGTTTATTGTTGAAAATCAGCAGAACTAAGACAGTAAGAGGAGGAGCTGTGACTGAGGAACCACCCTAAAAAGCTGCTGAAATGTCATGTTTTTTGAACAGATTTGAAGTTTGTCTCCTTTCTTCAGCACGATTATTTGAAACCCAAATGTCTTTTCTTGTTTCTAAAACAGTGTTATAAGTTGCTGTTTATTCTATATGTTTTCAATCCAGCTACTCATGCTTCTTACATCATCTCTCACATATTCATTTTATTCTGGAAAGCTTCTGCCAGCTAAGATCTTATTTTACTTCAGTGTCTTTCTATCTTCAAAATAAATGAGATTTTTTTCTATCTTCTGCAGTATTCCAGTTTTTAGTTCTACAGCATTTAAGCCTTGATTCAATATTTTTTTGATTTAGGTTCAAGGATAAAATTATTATTTTTTTCAGCACATTTTTAACTTTAAATGTGGTATTTCCTTAGTTCCAAAGATTCTTTGTTGCTTTGATAAAATAAATTCGGCTAAGGACTTCAATGCCAAATAATTTTGGTACCAAAGCAAGAATTAATACTACTGTTTTCATCTGCTCACCTGTTTTTTTACTTTACTGCTACTGAGGCTAACACAGATTTCATCAAAAAGAACATTGACAATAATAATGTGAACATGTTTGGGTTTTTTATGCTCACAAATATTTAAAAAAAGACATTAAAAGAAGATAGTCTCTGGCTATTCCTACCACAAAACACTCCCTAACTAAAACCTTTGATGAATATTCAGCTTTGAGCCTGGAAATGATATAAACCAGCTATGCTGACTCTAGACTACCTGGCAATTTCTCCACTGTAAAAGAACCTTAGTTGTCATGCTGGGTTGTGCAATGCAAGAACCTGCTATATTCATTATCAATGCCTGAAATGCCTCTCTCCATATAAACATTATTGATGAATTTCGTTTTGAGTTTCAGCAGTTCTGGTGGATTTTAACTAGACTACTGTTAAAAAAACCTCTTTGATTTCTGCATTTAATGTGTTCTCTTTACAGGCCACATTCTGAAACTGATTTTTCATAAGACATACTAAGCCAATATTATTATTTTATTTTAAAATAAATAAAAAAAAATAAATCATAAGCTGTCATTCTCAAATATCTGGGAAAGTTAAAATCATAGTAACAATCAATGGTGTATTTCAATGAGATCTTGCTCATTTCCCTTTCTTAAAAAATGAGCAAAACACAAAACAAACAAGCAAACAAAGAGACAAACAAAACCATACCCCAAAATATTCAGACAAGAAGGATCAGGCTTCTTCAGCCTGTTTGAGAGTCTTGGGAAGCCTAAAGTCTATCCCATGCCTCTGAAACTGAGAGAAACTGGACATTTCTCTAGTGCCTTCTACACAGTAGTGGTATGTCTGAATAATGTGAATGTAAACCAGGCTTTTCTATATGAGCAGGCACATGGAACTTCAAAGTTTATTTAGTAGAACAACAGTGTGACTCAAGTACAAGTGTGTGTAGAAGGAAGATAAAATTCATAAAATATGACCTTTCATAAATCTTGTGTTGCCTATATTGTAGACAGTAAAGCTGAACTGGCACAACCAGTAGCAGACTATTAATACGGCAAGCAAAAGCAGATCCTATAGCATGCTACATAGCAGCTAAAGTTAATCAAACAACACAAGCTAATATTACTATGCCTACTCTTGTGTTTCATCATGCCTCTTCAGCTAGCTTCTTGAGAAAAATTAGGTCTAGTTGCATAAATTTCAAGTAGCTTGAATCTGTTTAGGTGGAGTGCAATGGAACTCGGGATCTGGAAGTCACCCCTGCCAAGATGAGAGTCAGAATACATGCCTTTTGCATAACCCCTCTCTTCACAGCTGCTTTTCAAAACATGGCCTGGTTATGTCTGCTTTGTGCTAGCTGCGTTAAGAGCCAGAGGTACTGGATCTGTTTGAACAAGTGCCCTGGCCTCTCTTTTTAGGTATTAAGCCAACCTTCTGTAGCAGCCAATGTTGGCGTGGAGAATTTTTCTAGGGTGCAAAAAACAAGTATGCTATGCAACCCCTACTATAAGCTCTATCTGCTTTATATGCACAATACAAATGGCCTTTGCAATTTGGTAAATGAAACATTGCATGCATACTTTCAGCTAACTCTTCCACTGCCGTGAACTCAGAATATTTATCTAGGCAGCCAGAGTGTCTATATAATAATACTAAATGAATGAATGCTGTATATTAAGTAGCACCTGACTCGATGGACCAGAACCATAGTGTGCTCGGGGTCCAAGCGTACAAAATAGTCTCTGAGCTAGCGAATACAGTCTAGGGTAAGAAAAAAGGTTACTGACACATGGTAAATCACAGGGACAAACTATAACAAAGTTGTTCAGCATGGTAGTCAGCAGGCAAATTTTCTATACCAATTTTTAGCTAAAGGAGAAGTATGATAAGTAATAGGAATAGGATGAGCCTTGTATAGTTGTTCAGAGTGAATATACTTTCATCTGCCCTGAAGAGGGGTAAGCAAAGGACCATTTCTTAACTCACAATAGGTGTCTGGAAGGCCCATACTAGCTCCTCACTCTTGTTCTGTTCTTGAGTTGTGTTCTGAGAGGTGTAAAGGCAAAATAATTCCAATGAAAGGCCGCATTTCAAGAATGAATACAAATCAGCATGACACCAACTTTTGCCATCAGTCTCCTAGCTGACTCTTGATACACTGCCACCTTTAAATCACATATGGCCTTTGATTGACAACGGTATTTAACTGCGCTTAGGTGTTTAACTTTACTCAATTTTCTTCTTGGCGTTAATTAAATTAAATATTTTTTTATTAATTTCATTGAAATCAATAAATGTTTTGTTAGCTTTTGCCAAAGAACTATAGATAGACAGTGCTGACAACTTTAATGTAATGTATATTTATATGTAAATAAAATTAGAGTTTTCAAAAAATTAGACAAACTTGATTCAGTAAAAGTAATTTGTCCTATTATTTTATGGTCTAAGCATCTCAGTATTGATTCCTGAAATGTAGACTACTTCAGTAGCTGTCTATATAGTTCTTGCAAGAGATCCTTATCCTGAAGAAGCTCTTGAAATAGATTATAAAACATGCTGACAAAAATGTCCTACATATTCAAGAGCTGCACATTTTGTCCTGATTTGTCATTGAGAAGACTTGGATGGAGATCTCCATGGGAAAATTACTAAACTGATACGATATGAGTCTTTTCTAGAAAAGACTTTCGGACTTCAAGACTTCTGCGCACATTATGCAGCCCAGGCATGCCCTTTTTCCACCATGTTCCCTGAGGAAAAACAAAGGTAAACAGAAGTCCATCTAAATCCTTGTGGAAAACAGTGAGGGAGGTATCTCTGGAAAGAAGATGTAGCCTGTTAGGTCTGTCAAACTGAACTTGAGTGCCATTGGTTGAAACATCATTTGAGCAGATGGATTATTGAATAGGAACGCCACTTAAGTGTAAACATTAGAGCAGTCACTCAGCACAGAACACCACAGCACACATAAGTTGCAAGAGATGGATTTTTGGCTAATTATATACGTGGATGACTGAAAATGTTAATTATTTTAATTACTCTTTGTAAAATAAGTATTTTTCATCTACTTTTTCTTTTCTGTTAAGATACTGCAATAGCAATGCAGTGAAAATTGGGCAGACCTCTGTGTCCGAATGCAAATCTCTGATTTCAGTAGGACTTCCGTAGGTACGTGAGACTGTCCAACAGAAGACATTGTATGATGAAGACCTTGGAAATCCTGTTAACATTCCTAGCTGGTCCAGGGTTTTCTAGTCTGTATAAATGGCACATATTTTCTTCAAATTATTTCATTTTTTAAAGTGTATTAGGAGCAACAGAAAAATTTTAATAATTTAAGCCCATTGCTATATGGAGGCTTTTTTTGTACTAATGCAGAAAAGGCAAGTACATTTACTATGTGTTTCTGTGTTGCATTTAAAAAGCAGCAAGCTCCTTTGCATTCAACTATAGGAGGCTGAGGATATTTTGATTAATATTCTTATTTTTTAAGATGAAAGTCCTTGATGAATGCATAGTAGTTTTCACTGGAAAACAGTAACTTATGTGCACAACAGAATTTTGATCTGAACAAAAGAAGAGAATTTACACCCCAAGACAAATAGTGCCCAGACTGGAAACTCACTCGGGATAAAATTGATACTGGGAATAAACATGATATAAATTTATGTTAAACTGGGAACACTTGATCCTCAACCTTTGAGTCTTACAGTGAATTACAGTCACAAAACAGAAACAGAATGAAGTATATGGCTCGTATATATTGTAACAGCATTCCTCTTCGTGTGAGCCAAGAACTTTATTTATCATTACATAGTTCAAGTAAAATAACACACCAGATCTGCCCAATTGAGGCTGACTAGTCATACCTAAGCAAGGGCAGCTTCATATATTTTTGTGTTATCACATTTGTATAAGGACAGATTTTCTTCTGCTAGCATGTAATTCCAAACAGTAGAGCATACAAATAGGAAACAGATTTTCTTCTGTATTCATAAATCCTAAGACTCCAGGGTTGTAAAGTAAAATGATTTATAGTTCTGAGCATTATCTAAAATAAATGTTACAATATAAAAATGGTTTAGAAGCATAAAAATGAAAATTTAACAGGATTCAGAGTCCTTATGAAGTTTGATCCTAGATCACTAGATAGGCTTTGTTTATGTGATCTGTCCTCATATGATTAATATTAGCTCACAGTATGTTATTTTCAAGAGTACTTTTTAAAAAGGCATAAGGAAAAAAATCATGTTGCTCATTTAACTATTTTGTTTTTCGTTTTTTTTTCTGCTGCATTCTTTAGCTAAAACAACTACATTCTTTTTAGTGGATCCAGATAGTGAATGATTTACAAAGCCTCTGAACCAGCTCTGGATTATGAAACCAAAGATCTGTAAACAATGTTTATTCCAAAAAGATGGTTTCTTTGTTAAACTTTTCCTATTTCTTTCTATTGATTTTAAAGAAGAATTTTGCTTTAAGATATATTGTGCAATAAAAGTCCTGTGGGGAGGGGAAGAGGATAAGACAACAAGAGTGACAAGTCTTCAGAAACAATTTACTCCAACAATTTCCGTGGCCCCTTTTCATATATGAAATTTACCTTGCAGCTAAGCTGTTAACATGTAACTTAATTTGATATTTATAAAAGCATGTTCTCAGTCCGAAACTATATACTAACATGCATTTTCATTATAAACTCCTTAAAATTGAAATTGAGGAGAGATTCTTTGGAAAATCACAGCCTAGAAAAACAAATTTTTGAATACAATTCCAGTGCACAAACCTGGGAGACTTTCAGTTGATTTCACTGGGGTTCAAACTGAGTCATAAGACATTTAATGCTACCTCTGAATGGATTCTGTCAAAAACCTGAAGTACCACAGAATGATTATTTATTGTATATCAGAAGCTGCTCACTGTGGCAAATACAAAATAACCCAAAGTAACATGTGGAAAGCAGCACTGCTAGAGCCTGCAAAAAGACAGACATGGAGAAGAAAACATACGTGGAGTACCATTTAATTGAATTTTAGATGATTAGGTGTCTAGTTTTGAGCTAAATAAGCTTTATTTATATTCAATGGAGTAAAATAGGCAATTGTGAGGTATATAACCTATTTATTTCATGAATCGCATACTTGGGGTGCCTAATTCTTTTCATGAACCGTAAAGGGAGCTTTTGTTGACTAGATAATAGATATTCATTTTCATGGCGGTATGAATATCACACAAGTGTGCCTTGCCATGTGTCCCCTGAGGCAAAGCTGAGGATGCTTTCCCTCCTGGATCTCACTAGGCACAGGAAAGGAATGAAAGAATGCTTTACAGCTGCTCAGAGGAGAGGGGAAAATTGTAAATATTTTCAGAAAAGCTGTATAAATTATAATATGGCTTTACTGTTCTAGTTTGTATGGGTCCTTATACCACATTAATTACTCTGGTAACTGTGCACGTTTCAGTCATGTTTTAACTAACGCAACTAAAATGCTCAGATCTGTTTTTTCCTCTAATGACCTACCTGGGGAAAGCAGCTATACAGGGGAATTTTTTAGCCTGTTAGTAACATATACCTCCCCTGAGAGTATGTGAAGGGGGGTGTGCAACTGATAGGGGTTTAGAGTTTGTCCTGACTGAGACCTAAAGTATTTGATTTTTCAGTGCATTCCCCTTTTTAAAGCAATTGGTAACTAACCTTCAAGTTATCGTAGCAGGTCCAGGTTATGGGCAATTTTGGGGCTGGTCCGTGTGCACAGACTCCTGACTACACAGCTCTCTTAGTCATACCACACTTTGATAACCGAGCAGGAAGACTGAGCAGGAACAAGCCAATACCCTGCAAAAATCACACCCAACCTCCCCTCCCGGCTGTGAGTCACAGTGGGGCAAAAAAAATAAACCATAAAAAGAAGTTTCCTGCAGATCTCCAGTTAAAGGTGTTCTCTGTTCTGCCTGATGTTTTCTGGGAACTCTGCAAAGGCATCCATCCATCAGCAATGCGTAACTTACACAGTCCGTGCCCTTTTAGCCTCCAAACTTCTACTAGAATGAACTGTTTCCTCTGCTCCTCCTGCCACTTCTGTAAAGTCCCCATCCCTCAGCTTTCCACACTGTTGGTTCAGCCAGTCCACCTTCAGGAATTTCCTATGGAAATGACTATAAATATGTATCAACTACTTTCTTTGATTCCAGTTTCTGTCTCCTCTGTCATTGTCTTTTGTACCTGCATGTCAACCAGGGGGGACATAACCGATCAGGGAGAGAGGAGACTAATGGTCACCTAACATTTTGTAAAGGCAGCAGGGAAAGCCTTTGCCAGTCCAGGCTTCAAGAACTTTACTGGCAAGCAGGCTGCAAGAGCTTAGAAACTCTTTCGGCAAAGGAAGGACTGGTTGACTTGGGATGACATTCCAAAGTCCGTGGCAGAGAGAACTTCTCCTTGAGGCAGCAAGATTCTGGACTCATGCATCACATTTTGTAACCAAGCTTTTATCACATTCACTGTTGTTCTCAGTTGTGCGACATTGATAAGAATGCCAAATGCAAGGAAAAGTTCTATAGTCTAAGGCATGATCTTTCTTTGGTAATACTGTATTTTAATCTTTCTTAAATAAAAGTTCTTTACAATTCCCAATCTGCTTCTAAAATTGAAGAAGAGTGTCTCAGTTTGAACTGCATACATGCCTTGAATTTCCTGTAAACAGGCCTATTCTTCAATCAGTTGAAGCACTCATTAATACACAGAAGCATTCATAGAATTATATACTTGTGTCTCATGGTGATGATCAATGACAAAAACAAACCCCAAATGACAGTTGAGAAGAGCAGCTTGCATACGAAGCATAGCCCAGGCTGAAGAAAGTTTGAAGAAGTGGGCTATTGAGTCTGCATATAAATTCTATTTCTTTTATGCACTTTTAGCATTTCCAGATGGCAAGTTGCTGTTACAGAGACAAAAACAATAACCAAAAAAACACCCCATATAAACCTCCTAAATCATGCATTGGCACAATCACAACACAAATCAAAATGATAAATAATGAAGATCCTTTTTTTTTGTGTGTGTGTATAGGTAAATACTTCCTGCATCATCCTTTTGGGATTACTGCAGTAAAACATGTTTAACCACATAGTAAATGGCCAGTGAAGTAGTGTCACTAGCCATGACTACACTAGACAACTTTTTTTTTTCTTTTTCTCTTCATTAGTATTCTAATAAACCCCAAAACTTTAGTGGGTTTTTTATTTATTATTTTTCCAAATACCAAAAATCACACAGTTTCATTACTAAGTCATGTACAAATCAACATAATAGTTTAATCAATATTCCTTTTGGAATGAGTCACGATATGAAAAGTTGATGTATAGAATATTTACACTCTGCATTGTGCATAAGGACAACATCATTTTTAGAAAAATCCAAATGATATTAAAACTTAACTTGTTTTGGGCTATTTTGTCCCTTTCTTTCACACACAGATTTCAAAGGAAAACATAGGAAAGAACGGGAAATAATCTGAGAAGTTAAAAAAGAGGAGAAATATAGGAAGATATTGAAAAATAAAAGGAAAAAATGAAGAAAGAAACAGCATGAAGAAATGGAAGTGAGAAGTGTAGAAAAGCAAGAAGAGTGACTATGAGGTTGGGATGCAGACAAACATTTAATATTTTTAGTAGGGTATTTCCAGAATAATGCCATGTATCTGTAGAAATTATCTTGATTATTTTTATTATGGAACATAATTCCACGGTGGCTGGACTTCTATGCTTGTCCTCCAGTCTTCAGATTTTTCGGAATTTTTGGATCTTCCTTCCTATAGTATTAGTCTCCAAGAAGTCATTATATATTTTGCTGAGCTAAAGCTTTTTTTCATATTTATCCAGCTTCCTTTTAGAACCCATCGGGCTTAAAATTGTACGGTTATCTTGCAATAAAATTTTATTTTATAGGAAAAAAAATAATAATTGCATAAATTCTGGCTAGGACAAAAGGATGTAGGAACAGTCCCAAAGCATATGGGTTAAATTAACGCCTGCTGAGTTGCAGTGCCAGCATTTGTCTGATTTAATGACATGATTTTAACTAATTGGAGGGGGGTCTTGAGCATCCTCCATGTGATTTTCTGATGGATTAATTTTAAACAGAGGCCCAGGGAACATTTAAGACCACTAGTGTGTGTGAATGTGTTTCTGTTGGTTAACAGTGAATAATTGGCCTAGTTTCTTGTCCCGTTTCTTCTTCAGGAAAACATAATTAATTTAAATGTGCTGGCCAGTGATATGCATAGCACTGCTGCAAACCATAATAATAAGGCTAACCTCTGGAGTAACAAAAGCAGGTCAGATGGTCAGGAGTGGGACAAGCAACAAGACTGAATCAATAGGAAACAGCTCAATCAAGTTCAGTCTATCCTTTCTTAGGCCAGTAATATTTAAAAATATGAAGAGTTATTTACAATTAAACACTAATACCAAAGTAAAAGAATATTAAAGGTGACACTTTAGATACCGGTCATGCTTCTGGAATTTAAGAGTGAAAATAAAATGAGAAAGCCTGGTTTTCCCAGTGCCTGAGGAGTTCTTCCTAATAGATGAGTGAAACATAATCTCAATGTTATTTTCAATGATTACTTCAAAACCACTCTTTTCCACGTATTATTTTGCCTTCAACAAGCATCTCTTTTGTTTTACGATGTAAGAGGTTATCTGGTTTTAAAAGGGTGCTTTTCAAACTGTTAAGACTAATAAAATACCACAATTATTTGGTTTTCTCTTTTGGTTAACTTAGTGGGCAGGCAAGCAGATTTAAATCGGGAGTTTCAGTTATGTAACAGAGATCAAAATCCCACCCAAAAACTGTTTTATGAAAATGTTGTGAAGGAATGCATGTGTATGCATTAAACATGGAGAGTAATTTAGGAAGTGAAAGTGAATTATCTAATCAGAGCTAATATATTCTGTTGTATTTTGGTAACTACTGTCTATTACAGCACACACAGAGAGCAGTGGATCTGTACTACATTATGCTATACCTGTACTACTTTGTTTTTAAGATATGGAAATTTCAGACTGTGAAAATGAACACAGTCATTCCAAATCCAAAACTGAGCATGGGATGTGACCTCCTATATAGTAATCACAATGACTATAGATTTTCTTGGAAGATAGCTCACTTTAAAGTCCTTATTTCATTTATTTCTTCAAGTTAAATGCAATAGCCCCAAAATCAGTTGGAGTTTACCAGAATATTCAAGTTCTTGAGTAAGTTTTCTAACTTATAGTGACTTCCTGCATAGCTTAGCTAAACAACAAGAAGTACCCAGGCTACTTTAAAAAAAGAAATGTTACAAATCTTTCCTAATATAAATCCACCCTCTTAATGGCCTTTGAAGAGTAGCCTTGAAGCACAGCAAGGTGTGTCCCATATTGCTGTGCATCTGTACAGTGACAATGTGTTTTAAATGAAAGTAGGCATTACTAGAAGCTATAAATCAGAACTATAGGGGCGGAGGACTCGATGGTTGCTGAGTGCAATATTTAGCTCATGAGTTGAGAAAAATTTTGAACCTTGAGTAGAACAGTTGGAATTTATTATAATTTCTACTTTGTAAAAATTTTACATTTCCTGAGAACGTTTTGATTGCCTGCCTGAAAAGTCTGCATGGTTTGTCATACATCCCAGCTTTTTGCTTTTGGATGTATTTACAAACTGCAAGAAATTTCTCATGTCTATACTTTTAAAATTATTTTCCCTGTACTTGTGTCTGACTGGTCAAATGAAGTAATACAAGAAACGAAAACAAATGCAAGTTTCCCATTTTCCAAGTGAAATCACTTGAATTTCAGAAATATTTTTTTCACAGAAACTTTCAGAAAAATGAAAAGTTTTCAGTACAAACCGAACAATCTTCATTCAATAGTGTTTTGGCAAAACAATTCCGAATGGCTGTACTCAATAATAGTGACCTCAGTATGACCTCTTGCACCAATATCATTTACATGAACCCAGAGAACGTAAATCAGCTTACTAAAACCAAATGCTGTTTTTATTGATACTTGCTTCCACCTTGAAAAAAGTCAATTGAGTCCTTGTGTTTTGCAAAAAAAAAATGTTAACAATAATTCTACAAGTTTTGAAGACAGAGAAGACTTCTTCGGTCAGCTGGTCTGAGTTTTTTCTTTAACACAGACCAAACTAGGAAGGTAGGGCACTGATAGTAGTCCAGACTGACCTCTGCCAACTGACTTGATTTTCAGAAGAGTCGAACACTCAGAATTTAAGCTGAAGTTAACAGGCCTTGCAGCTGTGTGCTTTGCTTGCCAATCAGCCTGTTGGCCTGAAAATAAGAAAATAACATTAAACTGGCTAAGGACTGGGGAAGACTATCATTGATTATTAACAGTAATAAAGGAGTATTACTTTTATAATAGCTTGAACTACTTTATTTTAAGGAAGAATACGCAATACAGCTAATTTATTTTGGAATACGCCATCATGCAGCTTAAGCTGAAGTTTCATTTTAGTTAAGGTAGTAGTATTCATATTATCATACCTAAGATAATGTTATATAGACTTAAAAGGAAAACACTGTCCAATCTCTGTGTGACAGGGGCTTTGTGACAGAGTCAAAACATGCCTTTTCATTTTACTGAACTGTTTCGTATCTTTATATCTTCATATCATCTTTCCAAAAGCCTGAAAGCCTATTATCTATAAACTGCATTATAAAAGTAATTATTAAAGTACTGTTTAACATTCTTAGAATACTAGAACTGATGAAGTAATAAAAAAATATATTCTCAAAGGCAGGATTCAGAACAACTTGTTTGAGAATCGAAATCTGCACAGTTTAAAGTATCTGCTGCTTTCACAGTACAGTGGTAGTGCACATATGACACCTTAAGTTACCTTGGATGGTGCTTAAAGGCCCATCATAAATTCATGAAACTGGTAGACTCATAATAAACCTAATGGAGAATTAAATGATTGCTTGGTCAGTAAGCTTCAGTCTATTGACTTTAATATATGCTGGCTGAGACTCTGTCCTACAGCACCCACCACTTTTAGCTTCCAAAGACTGGAGTCCAAAAACCTAAGAGCAATTCCTGGAGTCAATAATGTTCCTCTTTTATCTTTAATATTTAAAATATATGAATTTAGGCAAAAAGATTGAATTATTAAAAATTCGATCAAGATTATGATGCTTTTCATACACATTTTTCTTCCTATTCTCTGTTCTCCTGTAGTCCTCAATGAGCACAATGAAGAGAGCTTAAAATAGCTGCCCATGTGCAGAACAGCCCTTCTCTAACTCCTTATTGGTGTAAATGAAGAAATGAAATTGTTTCCATCAGCATCAGCCATATTCCTGTTCTCTGCTTTGTCACTACTATCAGATGGGAAGGTTTCTGGAAGTGTTGGGCCATGGGAGGGTGAAACCACACTATGCCTAATCTTCCTCTGACGTCAGCTTTCTTCCAAAGACTAAACACCAGTTTGCACAGATCCTTTTCGTTCCTAATTAGTCCCAGGACCAGATCTCAGATATACTTTGTGATTTTTTTTTTCCTCATTCTGGAAATGTAACTTGAGGAATTCAATGGTGGCACACACACATTTTAAGAACAAAAAGTCCGTTCAAATAAGTTCTAAATTAAAACCCAGAAAATGAATGAAATGGGTATTCAAAAAGCAAAGTAAACAACAGAGGCCAGATTCCTTTACGTTAGTTTTCAGACCAGTTCAGATAATAACAAAATATGAAAAGTATAGTAAGTAATTGCAGATAAAGCCACTCGATTCATGTTTTGAGTTATAAGATATTGTCAGACCTCTTCACACACACAAGTTACATGGTAAAGGAATATGACTGCTTCCATGCTTTAGCTTGAATCTGGGTTGTGTACTGTAAAACAATATCTGTGCAGATTTTAGACCAAGATAAAAAAAATGATCTTGCAATGACAAAAGATTTTGCTGGACTGTTCAACAATTGCTTAGGTCACAAGAGGCTGTTAGAAAACTACTAAACAGGAAAAATCACTTTCTCAATTGACTTTGAAAAACTTAAGTGCTTACTGCTAAATTCCACTCTCTTAAACAGGAGAAGGAGTAAATAAGTACTGCCAAGATCTGAAACTGTATTTAGCAGTTCACATAGGCTAAGTATGTTTTTCCTCACGTGAATTGCCATATGAAGCTGCAGTGAGTGTTCAAATAATCAAAACCGGCTTTCTCCCATTTCCATGGTTCCTTGAGACTTGTATTCTGCTTTCTTTTTGGATCTGTACTGGATACCTCAAAACAACTTTTAATAACTGTACTTCTGGTTTATCTACTTTTTTTTTTTTAATTCATAATATCTTTCATTTAGGTGCCATTCGATTACAGTCTCCTGGAACTATGAAGGCCTTGCTGCACCTCACCAGCGGGTTTCAGAACTCTGAGGCAGTGACGGCAACAGAAAGTATTTTACCACTGCAAAAGAACCTGTTATTTCAAAGGATGTAGATGATAATCTTCCTCTTTCTTTTCAGAAATTTCCTCTGTTGTGTCACCCCACAACCAATTGGAATGTCAGGCAAACATTAACATTGAATTTTGCATTAAGTATCCTTGTGAAAATAGGAAAAATAACAAGAAAAACACATGGCTTATCTGCGTAAGGCAGAGAGACTATATTTACTTCCAATTAACCGAGAGTTAATCACAGCTGATGGAGTCCATAATCCAGTAGGTCTGGGGTTTCCATTAACTTGGAGTGATATTCTCAAGCCAAAGCCTCGTATTTCTTTAATTGTTTAGTTAGCTTCACTAGCAAATCAATCTACAGTCGTGAATTTCCCTTCTGAGCCCTGCTGTTTGCTCCTCCAGGTCACCGCCACTACTCAGTAAGGGTAGATCCAGATTGCTACGGTCTTTCTGAAGGCAAAACATACCTTGTTATCCATTTGGTTCTTACTGAATCCTTCTCCTCAGTCCTCATACCTGTGATGTTCCTCAGCCGTAAAGTAAAAGCGCTACGTTTCAAGTGATCCTTGGTCATGTGTTTTGCTCTTTCTTTACTTGCATTTTTGTTTCTTTGTTTGTTTGTGGGGTTTTTTTGTTATGTTGCTCCCAATTTTATAAGCGAATGTCTCTCCTTACTTATTGCTGAGGGAGCATGGTCTATTCTTTTTCTTTATTTTTGCTGATAACAACAGTGATATTTCTGTGATTGGGGTGCTTCTTTCTTCAGCCATTGAATTTATTTATTCTGAGTGCAGGCAGAAAACTTCCTTCTTTCTTGGATGAACTGGTGATACTATATTAGCTTTAATTATTATTTTCCTGGTAGAGAGTGTGTCAAAAGCTGTATTACCATGCTACTGGTATGTTTATAAGACAGCCCAGTCTCCTGGTGTTGATAGCTTTCTGAATGCTTTTTTAAGCATATGGTGTTAACCTTCCCAAAACAGGTCCTTTCGGAGAACTCCTACTTACCTTCTTATATAGGGGTAGAGGTGGAACAGGCTATGGTAATGTTCTCACTAAGTATTTAATTCTTTGTGAGTTTTATGATTAAAAAAATTACTCTATTAAAGAAATTGAAGTGTTTCAGTCATATTTCCTGATTTATGATGACACTTGCTCATAAATAAATAAAGTCTGTACTGCTTATCTATCAGTCATGAGAACAACTTGTGATTCCACTTGGGATGCTGTTCAAGGTGATGAGAGAAGTGCTGGAAATACTCCATATACTGGAAAAGGTTTGCCTGAATGGAGGATGGGCATGCTGAGCTCCTTTAACCTTCTCAGCAATCTCATGATTTCTGTTGGGAATGAGCAAGCACTTTCCTTTCAAAGGATTCCTTGGCAGTGACTGTGCATACATTCATCTTGCCTCTGGCCTACAAAGCCCACAACAGCCAGGTAAGAAGCATATCTGTGAACTGTCCTTCTTTAAATAATTCTGTCATAATCTCACCCTTTGATTTTCTTGAAGCTCTGCCTAACAAATAATGCACTTTGGATAAATATTGGTACTAATAGCTGAGCAACTTTATTCTGTGTTTTGAACCACCCATGGAAATTGATGTCGTCTCATCTAGAATTAAGCTCAGACCAAACCAGTATCTTAAAATGGTCCTAGACCACTATGTACCAGCTAACACGGTGAGCACATGCCAAACTGGAAACACCTTTGACCAGTCTGTCTCTGCAACGTATGTTAAGAGTGGGTCTCTACTGGCAAATAAAACACTCATCTACTTGCCATCTGTAAAAAAATGGCAAATAAAATGGGATTCTCCTCTGGTCGGCCCTAAGGCCAAATGTCTTGTTTACATCTACACTATGACTAAACTCTTTCCCCTGAACCTCCAAAATCACACAGCTACATCCAAACTGCCCTTAGCTTGTGATATTCCCCAAAGTGCCCCTGAACATTAGGAAAGCTCTAGCTGGGCTGAGCAAAAGCCATACCAGGGCTGTGTATTAAACAGTGCACATGTCCATGTGCCAGTGATCTAGCCTGTGCCTGATCTGTTTTGTTTGCCTGTGTATTGATGGAGCCTAATTATCTGCAAGGTGCCAAATTAAAGCACAAAGCTGTTTTTTATGTGTGGGAGGAACGTAAAAGACAATGTTCTTTAACCCCTTTGTCACCAATGGGAAATACAGGAAAATAATCTGATTCCAATTACATCCATAAGAAACAAAAATTCACTCCAGGGCAGGAACCTCACAGCCAATTTCCAGCTTTAAGCAAAATGTTATGGCCAACTTATAAACTGCTTCAAAATGGCTTTATGTAATGAAAGTGCTGACAGACCTTTAATTATGTCTGTGAGTGTGACTATATAGCAGAATAATTTTGAATTCTTCTTTGATTCTTGAGGTCTGAAGCAATTTTAATTCACTGTGAAGTGACATCTACCAGAGCACCAGTGTGAGGCACTTTAATATTAAACATATGGAATTACAAACTGATCATTTCCTAAATGTCCATAACTTCTGCATTGACTCCAAATTAATCCATTAAACTAAATGTATTAACATTAATACCAAATGTATTCTTGTAACCTTGGCAGAGGGGGAATAATATATTATTAATCTTACTGATTTTTACATAACCTGTTCTAAATACTAATTATCATTATAGCAGCAGCAAAATCCATTTAACATTGCCTAATGTTTGAAGGTGTGGGGCTTTCTCTCATCCTATTATAATTTTGCCATACTTTAACAGTTTGTTGCAAACTTGCCCCCACCAAGCATCTGCTTAAGTCTGAAGGATTTTCCCTTTCATCTTTGTTTTCTGTCTCTTTTTATGATTTAAGTGTTACAAGTAACTCAGTTAAAGTAAGTGGAACTTTATAAAGTTGTGAAGAACTAAGGACTTATGTATATGGCTAAGCATCAGCCCGGTAAAGAATTGTATGTTTATCTAATGTTATGCCATGTAAATATTCCAGCTGATTCTAATGATACACATTTATGCCATGTAAAATAAAACATGTCTGTATCTGTCTTTGTAGAAGAAAGGATCTTACAGTACATATTAACAGTGCAATCATTTCAGTTTAATAGAATAGAAGTGTAAATCAAAGAAGTATGATCTTTCATATAGGATCTGGCTGATAAATCTTACATGTTTGAGGGAGAGTACTCTGAAATGTATTTCAACATGTATAATAATATTTAACCCTCCTCAAAGTCCAGTATGGATCCTATTCAAAAAAATGTGGTTGCTCTAGATGCCTGACAAAGTATGAATATAATTAAATTATTACCAAAGATTGCATTTAAACATTTAGATTGTGATCCTGACACTTTTGCAAAGATGCGGTTTTAGCATGTGCTGATGATGTATGTATCTGATGGAAGGTTCCTATAACAAACAAGGGGTCATTTACAAACCTTGGAAATAATTAGAGGACATAAATTGTACTACTTTGCAGCTAAAATATATATTTGCTCAAAGTGCATGTCAAAATGGTGGTGCAAAGTTTTTCTATTGTGGAAAATAACAGTATAAAAAAAAGCAACACACCCCACCAGCCCCCAAAAATACCCCTTTGATATTTCATACCAGATTGTCTTGGTTAATTTGACTAAACATCCTTTTCTTTTAAAGTCTGTTAGTAAAGTAGAGAATTGATTGTCCCCTATATCGATACATTTCTCTGTACCACCTATTCACGGATGAGCTGTACCAGTTGATAGCAATACCAGTTATGTTAGTGGACATAGGTTCACTTATTATGCCTTCATGTAAAATTAAGCAGTGACAGTAACTGACTTAAAGCTCCAGAAATCCCGAAGGTTTTTGTGTTGGTGGGAAAGCAAGATGAAAGGATAGCTCACAAATTAAACATAATATTCTTGTATATCGTCTATAAGAACATTAAGTTTGTGCAATCAGCTTCTTTGACTTAATAGTCTTTGGGTCAAGTCACTAATTCGTCTTCTTTTAGGCTCTTCCCAAGGCATTTGCCCAGGAATAATACACCATGCTCCCATCTAGTTCACAAATACACCTTAGGTATAAGGGGATTATTTCCACACACGCGCAGTCCTCCAAGCTGTAAAAGACGACAGTTCTCAACAACTGAGGCAAGCATTGCAAAAGCAATATAAAAGCCGAACATCAGGAATCAGTAAAATTATTTATGTATTTTTACAATACCCCAACTCTAATTGCCTGCTAGTGAACATGTAAATTTCTGATATATTTTTACAGATTATTAACACTGGGTATATACTTGTATATATAATTAGGAGCAAATCATCCATTAGTTTAATGCAGCTATTTCTGTGTGGGGATTGCTTTGATTTAAACTAGTTAAATGGATCTGGGCACAGTGCATTTGTTGGAGAATTTAGAGCACTTTGGGGTCCTTTTTGATGAGGAGTGCAAGCTGAGAGGTTACAGTGTTAAGGTCGAGCTGCCAAAAACTCTGGCAACATCAGTCTCATTCGAATAGTATGCCACAGAAAGAACCACGCTCAGCCTGGGGCTGAGGCTGAGCAGGCTCCACAGCTGTCACGCCGAATCTCTCCCCGGGGACACCCGCAGGCTGGTGCTGCGCGGGGAGGTGCTCTTTACCTCTGCCAGTGCAGGAGATGTGATGAGCTCAGAGAAATACATAAAAGCACACCTGGGAGCGAAACAGGCAGGAGATAAACAACTGTTCTCCTTTCGGGACTGTGTAGAAGCTGCAAAGGTTTATTTATTTATTTATTTATTCAGCCATCTATCTGTTTCTGTTGGGTTTCTTCTATGTTTTGCATTGTCCTGTCTCCGAATAGATACAAGCATGATGATAATCATAAATTGCCTTGCTTTTCCACAGGTGCTGCCACAGTTTTTGTGAAAGGGATTTGTGCTAATGAACAGGCTGCCAGTGCTTAGACTAACATGTTTAACGATTTTGACAATAGCTGCTGTTTGGGAGGGTTATATTTGGATATCAAGACTGGCCAGCTTCAGTAAGCTGAAGTACAATACTTCTGGAGGAAATTTAGGAAATCCTCTTGCATTTTATAAAAAGCCAGATACAGACTCTGTCTATTAAAAATCTGTACAGCTTAATTTGATAACAAGAACTGAATACAAAAAAACTTGACTTTTTTCTTTAACCTTTCCATTGTGTATCTAATTATAACTATAAATGATGGTCTAAAAATCTGTGAAACTAAGATTATTCAAAGTTGCACATTGAAGTTACAATAAATGTTTGTTAAATTAGATCTTTTGTTATCTTGGCCCATAATTAATTAGAAGTCTGGCTCAGAAAAAATATATAGTTGTTTACACTGCCAAGTACATATAGATTTTAATTGCAATAAACAGTGAAACAGAATCTTAGTATTTCACAGCTAAAGCAATAGATCTGAGTAGTGATATTAAACCTGATCCCATCAGACACAAGGCTGCCTTTCCTGTCATCACAATCAACATTCTGGTAAATAAGATTATTTATATGTTCCCCGTTGTAGTAGGATAAATTAGAAAAAAAGTTCTGATGTCACCTAATAGTCAGAAAATAATACTAAAACTACAGAAGTAAAATTACTGTAGTGTATGATTGCAATTAGACCTGGTGAGTATGTATACGATGTCCAAGTTCTATATTCCCATGTTTTTATAAGGAACAGAACCAAATTTATAGCTTTAGCGAGAGAAACATAATGAAAGCCACTGAAAATTTTTCTCATGTATAAAGATGCGTGTATGTTATTGGATACTTAAATTTATTATTGCAAAATTCTGCAAACCATTATTGTTTTGTTCAAAGGACTGTGTATATGAAAACCACAGCTGCAATAGTGTAAGACTATACCATAAACTGAAAAAAATATTGTGCAGAATATGTGACTACGTCTTCCTTTCCATTTCCTGGTCATACAGAGGGTATAATTTCATATGTGTGCCTATAGACATAGGTAGATGCCTGTTTTTGACTAAGAAGGAGATTGCACATGTGTATACATATAAAGGACAGATTATACAGGCACACCATGATTATAAAATAAACTAAATATTGAATTTCAAACTAAAATATAAGTGTTCTAAAAATTTTACGTGTATTCCACAACAATACAATAATGTCCTAACACTATAGTGTTTTTAATAATGTTTCTCAGGAGGACTACTAGGAGGTCATGAAGTTATGCAGGAGAAAATTAGAAGGGCCAAAGTCCAATGAGAACTTAATCTGGCTACTTTATTAAGACAAGAAAAAATGTTTCTATAAATACATTAGCAACAAAAGGAGGGCCAAGGAGAATCTCCATCTTTTTTTGGATGTGGGGGGAAACATAGTGACCAAGGATGAGAAAAAGGCTGAGGTACTTAATGCCTTCTTTGCCTCAGTCCGTAATAGTAAGACCAGTTGTTTTCCGCATACCCAGCCCACTAAGCTGGACAACAGGGACAGGGAGCAGAATGAAGCCCCCATAATCCAAGGGGAAATGGTTAACAACCTGCTACACTATTAGACACACACAAGTCTATGGGGCTGGATGCGATCCACCCAACTGAGGGAGGTGGTGGAAGTGCTCACCAAGCCACTTTCCATCATTTATCAGCAGTCCTGGCTAACCAGGGAGGTCCCAGTTGACTGGAGGTTAGCAATGTGATGCCCGTGCACAAGGGCTGAGAGGAGAATCCACAGAACTACAGGCCGGTCAGCCTGACCTTGGTGCTGGGGAAGGTTAAGCAGATCATCTTGAGTGCCATCACACGGCACATACAGCACAACCAGGTGATCAGGGCCAGTCAGCATCACTTTATGAAAGGCAGCTCCTGCTTGACTAATCAGATCTCTTTCACAAGGTGACTCAGTGGATGAGGGAAAGGCTGTGGATGTTGTCTATCTAGACTTTAGTAAAGCCTTTGACACCATTTCGCTCATTCTCCTGGAGAAAATGGCTGCTCATGCCTTGGATGGGTGTACTCCTTGCTGGGAAAAAAAACGGCTGGATGGCTGGGCCCAAAACGTTGTGGTGAACAGAGTTAAATCCTGCTGGTGGCTGGTCACAAGTGGTGTTCCCCAGGGCTCGGTGCTGGCGCCACTTCTCTTTAATATCTTTGTCAACAACATGGACAAGGGGATCGAGTGCACCCTCAGCAAGTTTGCAGATGACACCAACTTGGGCAGGAGTGTTGATTTGCTTGAGGCTCTATGGAGGGATCTGGACAGGCTACATCGATGGCCCAAGTTCAGTAGTATGAGGTTCAACAAGGCCACGTGCCAGGTCCTGCACTTTGGTCACAACAACCCCATGCAGCGCTACAGGCTTGAGGAAGAGTGGCTGGAAAGCTGTCCCTTGGAAAAGGACCTGGGGGTGTTGGTTGACAGCCGGCTGAATGTGAGCCAGCAGTGTGCCCAGGTGGCCAAGAACGCCAACAGCATCCTGGCTTGTATCAGAAATAGTGTGGCCAGCAGGATTAGGGAAGAGATTGTCCCCCTGTACTCAGCACTGGTGAGGCTGCACATTGAATACTGCGTTCAGTTTTGGGCCCCTCACTACAGGAAAGACATTGAGGTGCTGGAGCATGTCCAAAGAAGGGCAACAAAGGTGGTGAGGGGTCTAGAGCACAAGTCTTATGAAAAGCGGCTGAGGCAAATGGGGTTGTTTAATCTGGAGAAAAGGAGGTTGAGGGAAGACCTTATCACTCTCTACAACTACCTGAAAGGAAGTTGTAGTGAAGTGGATATCAGTCTCTTTTCCCAGGTAACAAGTGATAGGACAAGAGGAAATGGCCTCAAGTTGCACCAGGGGAAGTTTAGATTGGATATTAGGAGAAATTTCTTCACTGAAAGGATTGTCAATCATTGGAACAGGCTGCCCAGGGAAGTGGTTGAGTCACCATCCTTGGAGGTATTCAAAAGACGTGTAGATGTGGTGCTTAGGGATGTGGTTTAGTGGTAACTTGGCAGTGCTAGGCTAATGGTTGGACTTGATGATCTTAATGGTCTTTTCCAACCTAAACTATTTTATGATTTTATGATTCTAACATACACACAAAAATGCAATGTAGGGAATACACTGCAAAATGCAATAATGTATCTCATAGAATCATGTGTTCTTTCTTTAGTGCTTCCTGTATCAACTCTCATGCCAAACTACTGCATAAAAGACATTGTAAATACATTTTGCACAGTGTCTCATGAACAATACAATTTCATCACTGTTCATTACTGTAAATCATAATTGATTAAAACTCTATGAATGACCCAGATTTAGAGCTGGGACAAACTGAAGTACCTTCACTGAACTTGGTGGAATTAGGCCGATTAACTGATGTCAGTATCTGCCCCTGTGACTGAAAACTGTGAAAAACAGTCTATTGTAATAGAAAACCGTTATTTATGAGAAACTCTCTACGAAGAGTAGCATGATGCCAGCTTAGCTGAATGGGGAATCCCAGAGGAAATACAAAAAGAAAATGTAGACAGTGCAGAAGCAGGGAGGGTCTGCCCAGAAGGAATGTAGAAGGATCACACAGGCACACAAGGGTGGAATTAGGAAGACCAAACCTTGATTTGGCTTGATTTGGAACTGCTGAGGGATCTTAAAGGCAAAATAATGTTTTACCCTCATCTGCAAAGAGAAGACCATGCGGGCCCATGGCTAGATGATGCATTCAAAGTATGCAGTCACAGAAAAAGAAAATGGAATGCTGATGTTCGGGAAGGGCAAGATGGAAAGTCCAGGAAACCATTGGCTGCTCAGTGACAACTTAGACCCTTGGAAAATTGTGGTGTAAGTCCTTATGAAAGCCAGCTTCAGGCACTTGCAGGACAGGAAGGTTACTTGGCCAGTAGGGCTTTACCTGGTGATTGTGCCTGATCATGATTTCCTCTTATGACTTGCTAAGAACTGGGTGTCAGTTACTTTGACTCTTAACAAGGCTTTCAGCATAGTATTCCACAGAATCCTTGTAGCCAGACTTGGGAGATATGAACTGGACGGGTGGACTACAAGGTGTGTGGAAAACTAGATGGATTGCTGGGCTTAAAGAGTGGTGGTAAATTGTCTGGCTTCTAACTGGTGGCCTTTCTCAGGAGTCAATACCAAAGACAATGTTGTTTAAAGCCTTCACCAATGCTTCAGATGATGGGATGGAAAACACACTCATCAGCTTTGCAGATGACATCAAATTGCAGGAGCAGTCATTATGTCAAAAGGCAGAGCTGCTGCTCAGAGGGATCTTAGTGAGCTGGAGGAATGAGTTAAAAGGAACCTCATGAGTTTCAGCAAAGACATATGCAAAGTCCTGCATCTGGGATGGATCAGTGGAGACTATGAATTGAGTGGCTATAAATCAGCTTTTCTGAAAGCAATGTAGATGGTTTGAAGACAAGATTGCAGTGTCCTTGTGTTGATAAAGGTTAATTGCATGCTGGGCTGCATCAGGATGAGCTCAGAGCTCATGAGTTTTTGTGTTCTGTTTTGGGTCACCAAGTAAGAGAAAGATTGACAAGCTGGACAGTCCAGTGGAAGGCCACTAAGATGTTTAGGGGACTGCCACATAGTGAGAAGCTGAGAGATCTGCGTTTGTTCAGTCTGAGGATGAGGACCAACAGGAGACCTATTTGCAGTTTTCATGCCTAAAAAATTTTTTTAGAGTAGTAGAAGCCAAAACCTTCTCAGGGGTACACAACAAGAAGGCAAAAACCAGCTGTGACAGGTTGCAACAACAGGAATACTGACTAATAGGGAATAAAGAATATACTATACACCTATTTAAGAAAGGAAACAAGCTGTCCAGAGCAGCTGCAGAATCTCCATCCTTGGAGATCTTCAAAATCAAACTGTACCCAAGCAACGTGATGTAACGCAGAAATTAGACCTACTCTGAGCAGGGGCCTGGACTAGATGACAGAGGCCCCTTCCACCATAATTTTTTTGTGATTTTCTATGATTTGGTGCTGCTTATACAAAACTCCCCCCTGCTTTTTTTTTTTTTGTTTAATTTAAATAATTATTAAAAAAGCTTATAAATGAAAACATTACCCCATGGGGTTAGACACAAATGCCAATTTATTTGATGTGCAAGAAATTAAGTTATACTTTGTGCTTAAATAGTTAAGACTTTTCTTACATTTGATGACTACTTATGATTTTTCTTTTAATTCATGGTTATGGTTTTTGGTTTAATTCCAGAAAAGAAAACCTAGTTTACCACAGTTTATCACAGTTTTGAAGTGATACTTTTTACTGTTGCATCTCACTCTTGTTTAACAGTTCCATGTAATATAAATGGAGAATACTTTTATATAACATGTCCAAGCACATTCTGTATCTACTTTTTTCTTATCTTTTAAAGCAAACATTTTCTTTCAGTATCTGCCTTGTTGCTCATCTGTCCTGTATATAGCTTAGTTCTAACAAAACCTGTATATAAGATGTGTTGGTAATTAGTGGTTCCATATGGAGGCTCTGATACTTCTGTCCTGGAAGTGCTGAGGTGCTGCCTGTTACTTAAGGAAAGAAGCAGTTCTTAGCTTATAAACATTTAACCTGCCATTATGTCTCCTTCCTTTTCTGTCCCATTTTGCCTTTGCCTAAAGTGAGCAATGATACAATAAAGATGAAATGATTTAACGATTTTGTTGTCAGAAAAAGAAGCTCATGTCCATTTCCATATCCTCTGCTCCTCTCTGTCTCCTCCATACCCATGTTTAATATGTCATCATGCTATGGCCTTATACAACCTGTCTTAATGCTCTGAGAATGCTTTGAACCTGCTGTGAGCCTAAACTTCAAAGGAGAGACAGTTCACAGATTGATAGAGACAAATTGCTTTACAGATCTGTATTGAGAGGTTTAAATTCCACAAAAATCCTACCCCTGGAATGAAGAACTGGCAAGAACAATGCATTTCTGAGGTTCTCCAAAAAGAAGTAAAGTTCTGAGCAAGCAACTGCCTAGAGACAGGAAACAAGCAGCATACAAGGAGTTATTTAGATGTAAAGTAAGTCATCTTGGTGTGGCCTCTCTAACAAATTTTCAGATCAGAAAGTATAAGAACATTTTAAATGCTGAATATTAAAATGTATTATATAGATTTTATACTAAAGTTAAATATTTAGAGTGTTGGGTTTATAGGCAATTTCATTTCATCAATGTCACAATGTCTACCCAAGGTAATTCACGCCAATGGTAATCTTTTAATTGAATGGGCACAAACTTGAACATAGGAAGTTCCATCTAGACATGAGAAGGAACTTCTTTACTTTGAGAGTTGCAGAGCACTGGAACAGGCTGCCCAGAGAGGTGGTGGAGTCTCCGACTCTGGAGACACTCAGAACTTGCCCGGAGGGCATCCTGTGCAACCTGCTGTAGGTGACCCTGCTCTGGCAGGGGGGTTGGACTAGGTGATCTTCCAGCCCCCGTGATTCTGTGATTCTGTGATTATGCTGGACTTCAGACCTCATGTATGTAGTTGGCCCTTACGGTGGAATTTAAGTAATTGAATTTTGACTACAGTCTAGAATTCTGCATCTAGCCTGTCCTCCCAGATTCAGTTTAGAGTAAGAGAGAGAAATATGTCAGACGAACTGTACCCTAAAAAGACTTCTTTTAGACAACTCCATTAAGATAGATCTGACTACTTTCATTATTCTTAACAGTCAAAATGATTATTAAGGAAGCCTGGAGAAGCTGATCTGTAGATACCTACCATTAGGTAAAATATATCCTGGTATGGAGAGTCAGCTACAGTCATGTAGGAGTGGAAGCAAAAACTATGAAATTTTCTTTTTATCACTGTTTCTGATAATTTAAACTTGGACATTTCTATACTACACTGAAGTCTGGGATATAAACAGATAGTTTCAGTCGTCTGGTACTATAATTTCTCTTTTCTTTTCTTTTCTTTTCTTTTCTTTTCTTTTCTTTTCTTTTCTTTTCTTTTCTTTTCTTTTCTTTTCTTTTCTTTTCTTTTCTTTTCTTTTCTTTTCTTTTCTTTTCTTTTCTTTTCTCTTCTTTTCTTTTCTTTTCTTTTCTCTTCTTTTCTCTTCTTTTCTTTTCTCTTCTTTTCTTTTCTCTTCTTTTCTTTTCTCTTCTTTTCTTTTCTCTTCTTTTCTCTTCTCTTCTCTTCTTTTCTCTTCTTTTCTTTTCTCTTCTTTTCTTTTCTCTTCTTTTCTTTTCTTTTCTCTTCTCTTCTCTTCTCTTCTCTTCTCTTCTCTTCTCTTCTCTTCTCTTCTCTTCTCTTCTCTTCTCTTCTCTTCTCTTCTCTTCTTCTTTTCCTTTCTGTCTTGTCACATTTAAATAATAATATTAATAACTTTGTGGTTGCAGAATGACATTTGCAGATCACCAGTGCTTATTGTCTTGCATGCTTCAGCATTAGAACATGATTCTCTAACTAGATCCAGTCCTTGTTTAAATCATACTGCTGTAGAAATGATGGTGTCACTGTCTCAAGCACAGAGCAGATTTGTCTGGAAAATAAAATAAAAACCCCTTAAAAACCACCAAAAGTTGCAGTGGAGAGGAACACGTGACTAATAATGTGACTGTATAGCAATGTTGATGTGTATTGATAAAAATCATAAAGAATGACATAAGCATCTGCCAGTGGAGTTCTTAATGGGACTAATAAGGCCCACTATACCAAGATGTTTATATATTCCTTACTTGCATCTCTTGTTAGAAGTCTCTGATCTTCCTATTTCAAGTAAAAGTTTACTCTTTAGAAATAACAAAGACAGCAGAATGAAGACAAGAATTTATTTCATACTCTTTGCTTGCTTAGCTATGATTCACCATCATAAATGTTTGCTTTAGTTTGGGAATTCCAGATGTTTACTTCCCTCTAGTGAGCACAGCAAAACAAAGACTTGTGGAAGGAAGATTTTGTGATCTATGAGTAGCGTTGACCACCTGTTGTTTAATTAATATAATTATCTGGTCACTGTTTATAATAAAGTTCAGTTTATAAAGGACTAATAAACTTCAAATTAAACTCTGTCAAGTTCTAGATGTCAGTAAAACAATCTATCACACTTTCTACTGCTGGGCTTCTGCTTGTCTACAAGACACAATAGCCACTTTTGCAGTCTCTACATTTGTTGGTCAGCTCCTTAGCCTTTATCAATAACTTCTCAGCAGAACTTCAATATGTTTTCAAATTTCAACTTTAAGATTTATAGCAGAGTATTATTTCTATTCATACAGTGGACTTTTGTTAATAGCTATCTTTAATAAGGCGTTTGGAATTGTAATTTTTTTTATATTGTCCTTTATTTTTCTGCTTAAGGAGAAATATTTTATACGATGGCTTCAGAATCTCATATCATCTTTTAGTCAATAACTACCCTCCCAATAAGGTTTACCTCTTCAGCTTCCAGTAGTTTTATTTTATTCCTGAGTAGCCACATGAACGGATTCTGTTAGCCTTCTCACATTCAGTAGACATGCATATTTTTAATAAAGTCAAAGTTTTCATTCTGCAGTTCCTGATTTTTTTTAATGGGTATGATTTAAAAATATGGGTTGGGTACTTATTTACACTGAGGTAATTTTATAAACTGACTACAATATAAAAGCTTCTTTCCCAGGCTCAAATAATGTAAAGTGCTATAGGTGCACAGGCAAATAAAGCTCAATGGCTGAAAATTAACCAAGTACAGGTGAGCACTAGGAATAAATATGCTTCTTCTGTTCCATTTAGTCTTATTTTCAGTGAACTGTATCTCAGACGTAGTAGATCTATTTTATGGTTTCTAAGGCTAGATTTTATTGCATTTGAGTAAATATTTGACTGCATTGTACGATCCATGCCCAGCTACAGTAGTGGAATAAAACCCAACCAAAACCTATGTCTCTATAGCATTATTAACGGTTTCCATGTAGTTTATCAAGTTTGTAGACATCTTGTGATCTTATAGTAGAAAAAGCCTTCTCATAAATGTAGTTTACTTCTATGATTTATTTAATCAACATGCCACCCAGAAAACTCAAAAGCCATCATGATGATGAAAGCATCTTTAATGCAGACCAAGTAGGATTCAGATATGAAAATTCAATTGCTGTAAAAGAGAATTACACAATATGCCCACCCACTATTGAGAGATCCTTTAACCTCAAAGTGTTTAAAGTCTCATCCCAATGATGCAAACAGAAGCTGTAGCCAAGTCATGTGTTAAACACAAAAACGACATTGAAGCAGTCTGCCAAAAGTCCTTTGAGACAAGTGAAATATTGTAGACTTCCAGGAAGGCAAGTACATGTATATTTTAAAATAGGGAAAGCCAAATTGAAACTTTCCATTTAGCAATGAAACCCTCTCTGAAAGGCTGAGCCTGAACAAAACAAAAGAGGTGAGCATGTGGAGGTCTGCACAGACTATCCCACAGCATGTTGGAAGGACTAGTCTTTTAACATAAGTGAAGACAAACATCAGTAAGGCTCCAGCCAACACAACATGCTGACACCAGTTTAACCTAGAGTGGAGGATTGTTTATGCTTCAGATGACTAATTATCATTGATAGAAGAGTACTTAAGTGGTACAGAGGTAGCCAAGTCTTAAAAACATCACAGTGAAGCATGAAAGTGAGCGGCAAGAATTTGTAAGTAATAAATCTAAGAACAGAAGTAACAAGGAGAACACTGATGAGAAATACCAAACCTCAAAGCTGGTTATAGCTACCTCTGTAGTAAGCACCAAGCAGTGACACTGATGGGCTGTTTACCACTTTTCCAAGAGAAAGCCTAAAAAGAGTAATTTTGGGGGGTTTTTTTTGTTTTGTTTATTTTTTTTAGTTCAGTTACTTGTCTGTAAAACTGTACAGAAAATAAGCAAAGAAGAGAAGTTGTAAGATGAATTTCAGGAAAGTACAGCTAAAAAGAAAAGACCTCTGTCACACTTCTCACAGGTACTATGTGTTATATCATGTTGGTAATTATTTTGTGTGTGTGTGTAGCTAAAATTGCTTTAATGTATTGTTGACAGACAGATTTGAATATTTCATCAGTGAGATGACATAACAGCCTCTCAGACTAAGGCCTCTCAGATTTCTGAACTATATGATCAAACTTTTCATACCCAGATGAAACAAAGGCACTGACCATTATTAAATACCTTTTAAATTATTCACAGGGCACTTAATAATGCAATTGGACAGATGAAGCAGAGACTTCCAGACATTTAGCTATTTGAGGGATGGGACAAGTGTATTTATAAAAATAAAAACTATCAAACCCATTAGCATTTTTGTGGCTGTTAACCTCCTGCATCTGGCTGATAATTGATCCCCAAAATGGAGGAGGGAACTTTCTCTGCATCCTTCATCCTCCAGCTGGAAGAATGATGAGAAAAGAGGCCTAAGTAGATCTGAGGTCTCTGCTTGACTTTGGATATAAGAGCAATGTTTAATGGACAAAAATCTGATCTATAGATAATAAGTTAATTAAAAGTACGAGACTATCCTGAAAATACTGATTTTAGGATGGGACAAATCACCCTCTGAATATAACTTCATACCTAAAGAAAGACTAGATGATAAGACTCTAAGGATGTCTGAATTTTAAAGAAAAAAACCAAAGGTTTCTTGAAACTCCTGAAGATTAAGATTAAATAATGCCACAGGTTGGTCCCTCCTCCATTCTGAAAACAGAGGTATGCTGCCCAGCTAGTTCAGCTCAGCACTTCTCAGCCCTGGTAAAATTAGCTGATTATTACAACTTAGAAACTATATTTTTTTGAGAAAATACTTACCTGGCTTGCAGTGTGAATCACATGTGCTTTGAAACAGATTTCAAAGCTTTTTCACATCCAAATCTGTGTATTTAAATCAGAGAAATACATTGGCACCAGAATATGACCTTCATTGGTATTAAGTGTTAATTCTGGAAACCATTACATCATGAAGACTGTCTATACTATATATCTAGGCTTACAAGTAGAAATGAGCCTAAACCAAAACACAAAAGGAAAAATCAAAAAGGAGAAAGAAAAAAATATCTGTTTGGTAAAATGCAGTTTTATCTCTGAATTGTCTTTTATTTGTACAATGGGTCAGAAGAAATAAATAAACTGTGTCTGAATACTTCTGATATTTCAAGTTAATGATGTGATAGAATGAAGAACGGTGGTGAGCATGAATTGAGAAGTCCAGTTCTATATAACATTTTTGGATCTGTATTTTGCAATTAATAAAAGAATCCAACTTTTATCTATATGGCTCAGACTTTTTGTGGCAAGGTGCCTTTCACATTTGGCATAGAAAAAACGTAATAGACCATGTGGATCTGAGGCTAAAGAAAGCTATTTTGATTCTTCTATGCTGTGCTGGCAAGTACAAAATTCAGGGCAGATTTTGCCATCTTGTTAATAGATTTTATTGCAACCATTCACGGCTTCATGGCTCACCCACTGTTCTTTATTCTACCACATAATTAATTTGAACGGTATCAATCTTTATGTAAATATGGATTGACTGTATTATATTTTGTTTCTAAAAGTAAAGAGCAGTCACCAGGGAAGAGTAAGCAGCTTTATTTAACTTACTAAATCATTTAATGGAGTATTTAATAAGATAAGCATTTAAAACTACTTTCCTGTGTACACCGTTACAAGGGAATACTGGCTGAGTGGTCATGATTTGATTAATTTCTTTTAATTTGGAAAAGATTATAAAGACATATAGATTCCCAGGGAAATTGACTGGCAGGTCCTTTCTTCAGACACCATCGCAATCTGTGTAATATTAGCTCTCTGCAAAGCATTAGAACTGTGGCTGGCAGTGCACCTTTTGGAGCTTGTCACTGGCGGTTGCCTTTGGAAATTAATCCCGACTGATACCCAACAATGGAAAAGTAGTAATTCACACTTTCATCAAAGGCTTATTTTATATAAATGTTATTTTAGTCCTGTGCAATTAGAGACAATTAAAAATGTAATTCAGCGTTTCTTTGGCAGACTTTGGCAAATACTGAGTAAAGTATATTCATGAAATTATATATAGACCACACATGAGATGTGTTTAGCAAAATTACTGTGTTATTCTACCTGGTTATAGGAAACTCACTGAGCCACGGTAAAACATAGTGCTCTGCCAAGTGTAATTTGGCTCACAGCCCCGGAATACTATATACAGACCTAGACAACAGGAAAAACATCGTAGAAGGAAAGAGTAGATAACTGACTGGGGGACAGGTTCAGCTTGTTACTGATGAAATGAATAATTTTGGGGCATTGCAGTGGAAAATGTGGAAAAAAGAAAATGCAAGTTTTTCTTTTTCATGTAACATCAATTTTTATGTTTCTGCAAAACATTTTGGAAGATGTCTGCCCACTACATTCTAGCTATTGTAGAACAGAGTTAGAAAATACTAATAATCTCATAAATCATGAGGAAAGCTGTAGTTTATAGTGTCTTTGAAGCTAGTGATCATTATTCACAATGCATGAAAAGGAAAAGCACTGTTAAATCTTAGTCCAGTACTATTCTCAGTGACTGGCAGGTTTTCCTGAGAACACTTTTAGCTGTTTAAAGGGTATGAGACAAAAGCAAAGTTCATTAATATCCTACATTATCTGTCAAGTTTACTGCCTCAGAGTAAAGTTTGTGGCTGGGTGCACTCTCAGATTTGTGTCAGAAAACTCTTTGTATGGATTTTTTTACCTTAATCATGATCTGAACTTTTCGCAATAGACAGAATATGTCTGTTTTTAATTTATTTTCTTTGAACTGGACTATTAAGAGTTACTTCTATTTACTGTGTGAGATATGGGCAAGCCCATGTTATTTTTCAATGATAATATTTTGAACGTTAACAAAAGTAACCATGTGCCCCTATAATACATTATTGCCATTGCTGGTAACAGGCCACACTTGTACTGAGTTTGCAAGGCTTGAGGACTGAGGCTTCTCAGATTTGCTTGTCTGAACTTGTCTTGCCTTACCTGCAACTTTGGTTTTACTTGGATTAGCTGTAACAGATACTTTTTCTTCGGAGCAGTGGCTATGGTTAGTCTGGTTTATATTAGCTTATCACTGCCTACTGGGGTTAAACCATGACAATGGTGCAAACATAGTTTTATAGAGGTTGGAAAGCAAGTAATTATTTTGTGCAGAATGAGATATTTTTGGCTGTAACACAATGATGTCATGTAGAGACATTCAGTCCTGGCACAATAGCAGAGACCTTGAGAGGCGGAGAGGCAGGATGCGGCGCAGAGGAGTGCAGGGCTGGGGTGAGAAGAGGTGGGGCACGGGCTGGCACCGGGGACCCAATGGTTATAAACAGCTCACCAGTGGCCAGTCAAAGAAATGCAGACCTGGAGAGGGCCAAAGGTAGTTTTAGGGGTACCAAAGAGAAAAAAAATTCAACATCTGCAAAATTCACCACATACTGTAAATTCAAACGTCACGCGGAGTTAGAGAGCAATGGAGAATGAGATAAGGTGTAAAAAATGTGTTAGAAAACTTATAAAAATCAAGCCAAGTAGATTCTAGAGTGAGAAAGAATAAACCATTGACACAAACATCATCTCCTTCCTAGTGGGGACTCTGGATAACTCAGCATAACAACCTCCAGCACCAGACTAAGCCACCAACCTGGGATCCAGAGGAGAAAGGGAACGGTGAGTCCAATACCAGGAAAAGGGATAGAAACTAAGAAGTGTCTATATAATAATTTAAATTGTATTACCATTATTCATACATTTTCTTTATAGAAGTATTCATTTTTTAATTATCTTTTCTTTTGCTTTTTCTGTAATAATTATGTCTGGATTCATAATGATTGTTGAACAGACTCTTAAGATTTCAATTACGCTAATAATAAGTTGTCTGCGTTATATATGAGGCGTGTTTCATCTTTTCTCATAAACAAGATTCTGAGCATAACAGTAGAAATAAAATATGTTTGATAAATAAACCATGTTTGATAAATAAACCATGTTTTATAAATTACAGATGTTTGCCATTAGCAGATTATAACACATGAGGATAAGAGAAACAGTAATACATCAGAGGACACGACCAGCGAAGTGTTATCATGTGAAAGACTTTTAAATATCCCCCAATTTTTGAACATTTATCCATGGACACTACACAGCAGTGTCTCTAATATCAGAAGTCCAGCTTCAGATAAACACTTTTGTCCATATTGACCTCTTTGTTGTGAAATCATTGGGATTTGAAATCAATAGTTGCATGTGTGAATTTAGCAGTGCTGATTAAAGGTTATCTAACCTGATCCATAGGTAGCTGCTCTCTTTTGTAGATGTCATTCTAAATATATATAGTAACAATGGATTCATTTGTAATGTCAAATGATAGTAGACTGGTAAAGATTTGACATATGTGTTCATGCGTGTTTATGAATCATGTATGTATATGCTTGTGCAAGGGATTAACTGGATATTTGGCCAGGTGGAGGAAGGAAATCCAGCTGTGTTTATACCAGTAATAGTTTATTTTTTTGTTTTATAGCATGTGAATGCTGAACCTCCTGTTTGTAGTCTGGCATACGAAACAATATATTTCAGAAGTTAGAGCCATATTCTTCATTTGGAGTGTTTGGATAAAGACTTACTTAATCACTTCACTTATTCTATTATGAGAAATAATAGTGACACACATTCATTATTGGTAAGATAGGTCTCTGTTACTCTGGAAATTTTCTAAGGGAAAACCAAAAATGAAATGTGAGGATACTATGTGTGCAGTAAATCTCATAAGCTTAGAAACTAAGTGAACAGCATGATAAAACTAAAAAACTTGGCATTTAATCTTCAGGTCTTTGCCCTTAGTCTACAACCTCATTATTTCCAGACAACACAAATAATTGGTTCACACTCCTTCTCTGGCAACAGTTTAGGCTTTCCAGCAGGATGCATTTTGAACAAATCTTGATATTACGCTTACAGCCACTGATTGAAGTGACTTGAATTAGGTGGAAACAAAGCTATCCAGCAAGAAAAACTGTATTAGTACATTTGATTCCAAGAATGACTGTTCAGGCTGCTGTTAGTACAAGCGTTCCTGAGGCTGCACTAGGTGCTACGTTTATTGCTTGATTTTCCTTTGAAACTGTGTCAACTTTTTCCACGTCAGTCAGTGAGTATATGAAAATTGATTAAAAATAAGGTGTGATTAGCACCTTTTTTTGTAAGTACAAAGTCCATTCTGTTCAACATTTGTAAAGAAATCAGAAAGTTAAACATTTTTATTTGAATTTAGTCTCATGAGTATACTTTGCTGACATAAGATCGCAGTCCTTCTGTGACCTTACAATAGTTTGGCTATGATTTTATATAATAAAAATAAAGTTCTTTCGAAAACTGAGGTCTACTTTACTGAATTACAGGCTTAAGAATCACACTTTCAAAGGAGTATGGGATTATGTTCCTGTCATCTGGAATTTTCCTGTGTGGATGTTTATTCTACAACACAGTATATAGAAAGTCTATGGCAACTATTCCTAATTTAGATGCTAAATTTGTTGCATAAAATTAAGTGAGAAGAACCTAGAACAAACCCTCTGGGTTGCTATAACTGTACTGGAAGACAACAATGCAATTTCTGTAGTCTGAAGCTAAGCCAGTAAGAGGAAGGACATTATCTTGGAGAATTCTCTGCCTTGGATAAGACAGAAACCAGGAACAGTTTCTACTTTAATGATGATATACCAATTTTTGCAAGAATTTGAAGCTTAACATCAGTATCTCTGCCAAACTTCTGTATGGATGTCTGTATTCTACCTTTACGTATTTCTCTCCAAGTTCTGCTTGGTATCATACTCGCCTTCTTGCCATTACTTACACTGCTATGTCATAGAATAATAATATTGTATTATAAGTAGATTTGAAATTGCTTTTGAATCCTCTCTTCAGCTGCCTTTCTATGTAAGAATCAGGAGATAATGATCGGTTCCTTCTCAGGCAGTAAAACATTTTAATGAAACACCCTAAACAGATTGCTTATCCCATGAACGTATGTGTCTGTCTGTTGAGTCTGTGTATGTATACAAATATAGCTGGTCAGTTACAGTTACCTCACCTGGCTCTTGTAAGTCAATTTTTCATTGCTTTTGTAGCTCTTTTTTTATTTTCTCTTTATAGATGGATCATCTGTATCTTTCTTATACTCAAAGAGAAACTTATTGGTTACTGATCCTAACAGCACCAATGGTGCTTTGATGCAAGTAGTGGTATTTGAGGTATGAATTTGCTAATGTACAAGAAAGTAGAACCTATCTGATACAAACCACGCTAAGCACCATCTGTGTTATTATGCTGTCATATTAGACTAGTTTCATGGAAAAATTTTGGCAGCCAGTTAGTTGCCAGAATTTGTGGATATTTGGCAAAAGGAAGAATTCAAAGAGAGCCTAGGTATCTACAGAGCACCCAGGGCATGACTGGCATCAGAAAAATATGTGTGTCTACAGGGAGCAACCAAGCTATGTGGCAGCAAATGCTAAATGAGAATTATGTATTATGCTGTGCCTTGCCACAGCTCATGCAGATATTTCAGGTATACCTCCATATTCAGGTCTGAGTTTCTATACATATTCTTTGAAAGAACTAAGGTGGGTTTGTTCTTGTCTAATGGGAATAACCTAAAATACTGGTTGCTCCTCTTGTCTTTTTTAAATTAATCTAATAAGCAAGAAGATTAATAAACTGCTTGGATATTCTAATGCTTGGGATTTACAGCTTCTTCAAAACTCCGTAATTCGGTACAGAATGATGGTAGGAGCTGAAGGATTTGAGGAGAGGTTTTGGAAGAGTGCTCATGTCTTAGGAAATAATGAAAGAAATTTGGAAACTTTATCTCCTTCCTTTTAACCTCTATGACTCTCAGACCTGGTCACTCAGGGAACTTTGATGTTACTTTCCAGCTGGAGCTTGTCCCTTAGCAGTTCAGGCCAAGGCAGCCATGAACAAGGAGATCTATGGATGCCTAGAAAGTTTGAAGACCAACTGGTGAAGAGTTTGGGAACCATCAGGGTTCAGTACTTAATAGCAAGTCCACCTGAATGACTTTTTAAACAGCGAAGTACTTTCCATGAGCGAGGCTGAAATGCCCCTGTAATCATCCAGTGAGAGAAACGAAGCAGCTCACAAATAGCTCAGTGGAACTGGATCAGGCCCAATCCCATATAAAATCACCAAGTTTATTATTTCTCTATAGTATCGATTTCTGGTTATTTCCTTGAGATACACTATTCCCAAGGTGGCTTTCACTTTGTTATGACCTGTCCAAATTTCTAAAAATAATACAATCCTGAATGAGATAACCAGCTAAGTAATTAAGACGCTAAACCAGGAAATCAAATTAAGAAGCCACAGCCATAAGGAACTCAGTGTCAAGACACTTGCCGACCAGACACAACAGATGGTAAATGTTTAAATCCTTTCATTTCATTGTTCAGTGACATAATATTGAAATAAATCTCTCTCTTTGTTTCTCACACATATCCATACCGCTGCAGGCATGCCCAGTAAGTGTTCAAAGGCACTGTTAATTCAGTCTTTCACTCACCTCTAACCCATTATTTCAGTACTGATTTCTGATGAAATGTTACTAAACCCCTCTCTGAACTAGTTCATGACTACATGAGCTCTAGCCTTCCTCTCGTACCTCCTGTCCTGCATGTCAGTGCTGCCTGCTCAGCCCAACGGCATGGAACTGCGATCCTGCTTCCACGGTACTGACATTGCAGCATGTAACAGGTTTGTGTCAACTGGATAGTGACCTTAAGAAATAGGTCTTGGAGAACAAAAATAAAACAGCCAGAAACCGCCCTGAAAAGATTGGCAGCAGTGGGTCTGAGACAACTAGATGCTGAAGAAGGTGGCGTACACATGACAGGAAGAAGGAAAAAAGGACTAGAACGCCTATGCAATCAGACAGAGAATAGTAACTAAGATTTCATATTCTGAAATACCAATACTGTGGATCACATCACCAGAGAAACCAGAAAAATATTACAGGGTCAAATCTGATGGACACCTTCTCCAGTGTGCACAGATGAGTAGGTCCTAATTAACAGGCTCCAAGAAGGTGGGCAAGGAGAGTCTGCTGCCGAGGGAGAGCAGGGAACAAATTAGGCTTACTCCTTAGACATTTCTTTGCAATGGTAAAATGAGAAGGTGCTGAACACTTATGAAACCAATAATGAGTTTAAAAAAAAGTAGATACTAATTTTAAAATACAAAAGATACTGCACCCAGCATGAAGAAACCATATTTTAGGCCTCATTATATGGAATAAAGTTAATAAGAGCTTTGAAAGATTATGACTGCCTAGGGACTTGTGATCATGCTCTTGTTCAGTATAAGCAGCCCTATCTGATAACGTGTAATCAGTAGGTCATTTTTCTGAAGAAAAGTGAAAGAAAGACAGAATGGACTGAAAGAAATTTTATGATACAAAAAGTAAACAAGGCTTTCTCACATAGCTCAGAAACAATCGT